>OZ020248.1:11169761-11692569 GCA_963971285.1 Astropecten irregularis
AACTTCATAAGGCCTAAACAAAATTGTTGTGTTGCCCTCAAGTGGAAAAATAAACATTTTGGGTCGGTCGGTCGATTTTTTTTGGTGATTTTTAAAAAAAAATTTGGGCAGACTTTCAAACATTTAAGAATAAATACAAGATGTATGGTCACCAGGGCTTATAAATGAACGGTCTTGGGTCGTTTTGAGGAGACACGCTTTTTTACTGCTAAATCTTATTTTTATTTTTTTTTAAATGGTGAGTTTTTATACTGTAGGACTCAGAGAGAAAAAAAAAAAAATCCCGACCCAAAGTATTGGCATTTTACGGTCGGTCGCTGAGGGTAACACAACAATTTCTTTTTTTAGGCCTAATGCCACATGTATGACACGTACTGCCAGGATTTAGCGGGGTTTTTTTCTTTTCTTTTAGTACTGTTTCATTTATTTGTAATTTTGCGAACCTGACAAATCTACCTTTATAAAGTTATTTGTCGAAAAGAATACTGAGAACTGAAAATCTTTCCATTATAGTAGCCTAAATACACTGTAATTTGAAAAAGACTGTACAAAGTATGGTAAAGATTGGAATTTCCTCTTTTTTTTTGAATGTCCAAGGTATGCCTGTAGACTCAGTCCAAGGTATTGTGGACATTTTGAGCCCTGTCATGCATGTTGTTTACTGTTGACCTGATATTTTTTGCAATCAGTAAACGAATATGAAATAACCTGAATTTGCCCAGCACTAGCTCAGTAGAATAAAACATACCAACAATGATTCTCTCTCCTCAGTCACTGCACAGCGGTTTGGCCACGTTTCTCCTGTATGCCGTCAAGGAGTTTCCCCGTACCACCATCTCCTCCATGTATATCTTCTACTATGAGGATGTCTTCTTACCCTTCATACACATTACTTGCCCCGGAAGCCGAACCGTCGATACTGTGGAAGGAATGGAACTGTCCAGAAATTATGTGAGTTGACCGTAAATTTGCATCTTTCTTGTCCTTAGTTTCTTGTTTGATCAGTACTTTGCATTTCCCGTTTAGCGATGGATTTTGACTTTAGAGATGATCGCAAAGCGTTTGTGAAATCGGCCACTGGACCAAAACAGAAATGTTTACAGATTTAACTTACAGGGTATGAAGATGGTGCTGGTAGAAACATGCTGCTAAAATGTTTCCGCCTGAAATGGTGTATTTATCCAGAAATTAGTAAAACAACGACCGAAAATCTTTTTGATCTTTTAAAAGATCAAAAATAAAAGAGAAAACACTTAAGAAATACTGTGGCCGTTTTTCACTGTTTTCTAAAAAAGTGAGCAATTGAATGTATGGGACTGAAATTTTCACAGATAACTTCTACTGTATCTTCCTTGATAGTTTTGCCCACGAATCTGTTTTTCTTTGACAAAAACCAAAGTATGATACTACCTAAGATATGGACTGCATTTGCAATACAGGGTGCTCAAAAAGAAACTTCCGTTGATTTTGACGCCTTACCCCTTTAAGTCTTATCGGTTTGAGGTGATATGAGTAGTCTGAGTGTTTAGAGCACATCTTAAGCTGCAGTTTGATACCCTACTTGATGCCAAGGACTCAACACTGTTCAATACACACGCCATTTTTGTCAAAAGGTACAAAACAGGTTGAACTTACCATGCGCTGTATTGCATAGGGCGATATTGTTTGGGTCTACAATGGGTTACGCACAGCTACACACTTTATACCTAAAAGTGCAACTTTTGGTTTTGTACCTTTTGACAAACAATGGTGTTGTATAGTGAACATTGTTGTGTCCTTGGCATCAAGTAGGGTATCAAAATGCAGCTTAAGATGTGCCCTAAACACTCAGACTACTCATATCACCCCAAACATATTAGATGTATAGGTGTAAGGCGTCAAAATTAACGGAAGTTTCTTTTTGTGCACCCTTTACTACAACCTGAGGAGAAAAAAGAATAATCTCGAAAGGGTATGTGCCCTTCATTGTCAAATTCCCGTGAGTCACGTTATAAACTAAAGACTCCTAGTTAGAAAAAGTTAGGAGAGGAATATGGGAGAGGTTATAGGTTTTGAGAGAAAATATCAGCTTTTTTTTTTAGATGCTCTATAACAATTTTTGTTTTGATTCGTCCAGAGCGAAATTGTGGATTGGGACCAGTGGGCGGAGTTTATCCCCAAGTTTGTGTTCCTACCGTACTACTTGATTGCTGAGCTGTCGTGGGCATGGCTTGATGTCAACTTCATGCCTGTCGTCTTCATACTTGCCAACTGCGTATTCCTGACTATGATCGAGGCCAAGGCAGTCCGGACAGTCTTAAAGCATGGATTGAAGTAAGATTGCAAAACACTAACTTGGATTAGTTCACTTGGATTATAAAACCTATAAACCCCCTGGACTTACCACACTACCAGGGAAGAGCTGCTTACCACATGTTACCACAGCCCCCTGCAGGGGGGATAGGATCATAAACCATGTATTACCATGAAAACCACACCATGCTGTATTGCACTTTGCAGTATGCAGGACACAATGCCAGGCGTGGTTCTATGGGGGGGGGGCTAGGTTTCGGGGGGGCGTGGGGGGGGGGGACTTGAGCCCCCCCCCCCCCCCCCCCCAAAAAAAAAAAATGAGGCTAGCCCCCCCCCCCCCCCCCCCCCCAAAAAAAATATAGAAAATACTGGATCTTTTCAGGTTGTAAGTGCCAATTACATTTTTTGTTTAAATGTGTTGTGTAGGCTATGCATGTAGGTGCATGCTTTTCTACTGCTTAAAAGACATAGCAGAAGCTAGTGTTGCAAGAAGGGTCTAGCCCCCCAAAATATTGTGTCTCCTAGTCCCTCCCCCTCAAAAAGATTGAGTGTAGAACCGCGCCTGAACCACGCTTACCACAAGAGAAACTTATGTGTGGTAAACTGTGGTACAAACGTGGGTTAGCATTAATGTGACATGTACGGTATTTGTGATTAAAGTGGTTTTGAATATAATGTACATGTTATATAGATTATGGTGTAGCACGGAAATGACTTTTGTACAAGATAGTACTAGGGCTGCAGTTTGCAACCGGTTTAATACCCGGTTAACCCGCAGTTCAAACGGTTACCCGGTCACATTGTCCAGTTGCGGTTAACTGAAATGGGTTCTTTTACTTAATAAGCATGTTAAGCGTCTTTTCTTTTTCAAACATCCATTATTGATGTAGGACCGACCTTTTTTGTTTTGTATACCATCTAAATTCACAATGTGCGAATGTTTTCTTTTTTACGGGTAATCGTAACCGTAACTGATTTACAGACAGGTAACCGGTTACAAAATTATTTGTAAACTTAATTACAGCCCTACAAGATACATGATTGTGGAAAAAAAACTTGAAAGCTCAACGTCTTTTAGAATCACTTCTCTTTGCAGAAGGGTATAATTCTCATACTGTTTTTACGTGTTAGCATTTGGATGGTTTTTTTATTTGTTTGTTTTCTTTTCTTTTTAGAATGCTGAATCCGACGATCAAGAAACCCCTTAATACCATGCTGTTCCTACTGGTCTCTGTCATCATGTGGCCCCTCATACCGAACATCGTGTGCGACTTTGCCTTCTATATCTCTCTGTACTACTCACCTTGCGGCAATTTCTACACCGTCTTCTTTCAGTGACCCTCCAACCAATGCCCCGCCCTGTGCCCCGCCCTGTGCCCTCTCTATGCGTGACTTGCCCACGAAATGCCGCAGCTTCACCTAGCATGCTGTGCACTTGCAAGTCAGCACTTCCAGTTGCGGGGACCTCAAACATTCAGCGTCACTACCACGGGACATCTTGGCAGGGCTTTGGCCGTTGGCATGCGAAGATTTTAACTTCCTCTTACAGTAGGTACGCACACCAAAGCTATGTTCAGATGTAGTACTCCGGAGACCAGTGTTGGAGTAGAGTCCTCATATCCGAGTACAGAGTACTCCGAGTACTTCAATGTCTGAGTACTGGGCTGAGTCCGAGTACATTGCTGTCAAGTCCAAGTCCTAAGTATCGAGTCCAAATACATTCAAGGTCGAGTACTGGGCTGAGTCCGAGTACCAAAGCCCGAGTTCATGTCCGAGTACAGTACCAAAGCACAGTGCAAAAAATTGCATTTTGTTTCAAAAAGATATTTATAATTGGATGTTGATCATGTTGTGCCGCTTTTCTTAGAAATTAATGTTTTTCAAACCTTGCAAATGACACCGTGCTGCTTACTCCATTTGATTTTTAACTCCCAATGATCTTCATACTCCCATTGTCTAATTTATCGAAAATCGGCAACATTATGAACCGTGAAATTGAAACGAAAATGAAATTTGCACTAAATGGTCAAGTTCTCCCAAAATTTGAGTATATCATGGAATCGAGTACGGGCCAAGTACATTTTATTTAGTACTTTAAATCGAGTACAGGTCAAGTATTTGTCTGTATTCGAGTTGTACTCGAGTATGAGTACAAGTACTCCAACACTGCTGGAGACCAGAAAAAAGTGTAGCCTTTGCAGTCGCAGCCGGGGAGGTAAAAATTTCATCTTTCGCTGCGGAGTGGCGCAGCGTGGTGTGGCACTGGCATGGTAGCTAGTTGCAAACTCAGGCAAAACATCGCTGAAAGTTGCGAGTTGGATGAGGAATTCACTGTTTTTATTTTTCTTGAATTTGCAATTCTCTATTTAAATTATACAAATCTCAAATGAGCGCAGAAAAATTAGCGCTGCAGTTTTCCATATTTTTCTGGTCGTCCACCACTGATTTTTTTTTTCTGCCGGCTGATATGTCAAAAGTTGGGGGTGCAGCGTATACATGGAACTTTACGGTAGTCACTTTTGAGTCTGGTTTGTTCCAGTGACTCAACAAACTACACACGCTGTTTCTAATATTGCGTCGCAAGAATATTCGCTTTGTTCCGCTAGTTTGCGTAAAGTAGGCCTAACAACTGGATTTTTATCAGTTACATATAATTATGTACAGCATACATGTACATTCAGGGGAATTTCAATCATGATTGTGCCTATGCAGTGAAACTACATGTAAGTCAGGGAATTGGCCAAAAAGTCAAAACCCTTTAATTATTTCAGAAAAAAGAATTAATTAAAATTTACACATGGGCAGTTTCCATTTTTGCCTGCTTGTGCAATAGTGTTTGTAACACATGCCAAGGGAAAAGCTCAGCTTTTCCTTTTGATGTTCAAATGACGGCATTCAACAATTGATAACAAAGATTTTTTAACCTATTTTAATTTATTAACCTTGGAGAAGCTATTTCAGGTCAGGTACATGTACATATTAAAAAAGTCCCCTTTGCTTGAACTCTAACTTCCTGGCTGCGTTCGAGCGGTTACTCCTGGTAACACGAGTGTGATGCGAGCACAATACTCTCCGGTGCAGGAGTATACTCCCCATATCTGGAGAGTATACTCTCGCTGACCCGAGTGTCGTTTTCCGGCCGTTCGAGCGCTCAGGAGTATAATCGTGTTAACACGAGTAGCTCGCTCGAACGCAGCCCAAATGTATCTGTTGTATCAACAGACTTTGGCCAGATTTTCATGACCATATTAAGCGAAATGAAACAACAATGGGGTGCCGTTGCTAAGAACGTTGTACTCAAAGTCTTATGGTCAATCTAAATATTGTTGGTTAAAGTCATTGACGTCATATAGGGTGCATTCGTTTAGCTCATACGGGCCAGCCCTTACTGGGAATGGTCGTGCTATACTGCACAAAACAAGCGAGAGAATGGGGACGAGGTTGACTCAGACTGGTGTCGACCTCTGTTAGCTAAAGGAATGCAGCTATAAAAAAAATTTGGGTCGATTTCACCAAACTCGTCGTGAAATACTACCAATTGTAGGACTTTTGATGCATTGCAGCTCTACTGCAAACTGTGGTTTGTTTGATTGGGCAAGACATTTTTGTGCTAAGCAAATTTTTTTGTTTAGCAGCGCCGTGAAATTAGCCCCACATAATCAAGAGCTCTGGTCCAATTACCCAGAGGTCACAGGGTCAGGAAAATTTTTCTGCACTCACACCTAAAAAAAAAATTAAATGAATTGTTATTTTTTCATTGAAGGATGATTATTGAGGGTATGAAAATTGAACAATGCTGTCACATTTCAAGGTTGAGAGCATGCATATTGCATAATTGGCTAGATCAATATTTGTTTGTGGGGTTGGGGCTAGTTTAAGGTGACCATATTTTGTTGAGATGATCCGGGGACAGTGATCCGTGTCCTGGGGGAGGGGTATAACTTTGAAAAATGTTTGAGTCCAGGTGGTGCCTACATGCAAAATGGTGGCATCTATGGACATCTTGTCCAGTTGACATGAGTAGGTTACATACTTACATGTCTTAGGCAGTTGTCTTCGCATACTTCTCTGAAGAATGGATCTTCTTCAGCACAGCATTTGTGTTCATTTTTTTTTATTTAGCACAATTAGAATTTTCAGGGACGGTACTGTCAAATCGGGGACTGTCCCCAGAAATCGGGGACGTCTGGTCACCTTAGGCTAGTTTTCTAGACCTACTTTGTATTGTAGCTACATGTAAGTTCCTGATATGGATTATTTGTAGGGTTCTATTATACTATTGACTCATGCGGGCAAAACGTACATGTACATGTACATGTAGATACACTGTACGTGTATATTGCATTACATTTCAAATTAGCACAATGTTATAACATTTATAATTATGGTGTTTGTTTGGATTCTTTATGTTGTGTTGTTGTTTTGTTTTTTGTTTAAGGTAATATCATACTTTGGTTTTTATCAAAGAAATACAGATTCATGGGCAAAAATATCAAGGAAGATACAGTAACAGTCATCTGTGAAAATTTCAGTCCCATACAGTGCCCACTTTTTAAGAAAACAGTGAATAACATCCACAGTATTTCTTAAGTCTTTACTGTCTTTTATCTTTTAAATTTCAGATTTTCGGTCGTTGTTTTACTAATTTCTGGATAAATACACCATTTCAGGCGGAAAAAATGGTAATGGTATGTTTCCACCAGCACCATCTTGATACCCTGTAAGTTATACGTAAATCTGTGAACATTTCTGTTTTGGTCTCTTACCAAAGTATGATACTACTGTACCTTTAAAGTTTCGTTTTAGAAGCATGTGACATTTTGAAGATATTGAATGATAGAATTGAGTGGAGTTAGCAATATTAAGAATTTTTCCATGCTGAATATCCTTGTTTCAGTAATTGTTTTTAATTTATGATATTTCTTAATCATTTAGGGGGGTGGTATATTTTGAAACACTCTTAAAAAAAGGAACTATTATCAATGTAAGCATGTTAAGCAAAAATTCATTCATTGAAAAAAAAATATTCTCTAAAGAAAAACAAACTAAAAACGGTACTCAAAATTAAATGCAGTTATCACTTGGAGAGGAGAATAGGGCTTCTTGTTTGAGCTATTTATAGAATACGCCCTTTGTTATCAACTGCTATAGTAATACCCAGATGTTTGGACAAACATCACAACGTTTACGTGTAAGTTAATGGGGCAACGTGCGACTTGTTTGTCCGAACATCTGAATGTGACTTCACGAGCGCGGAGCCCTATTAACCCTAACCCTCCTCAATCCTCCAAAATCCTTCTGGTCGTTTTGGAGGATTTCGGAGGATTCAGGATATAATGTCATTTTCAAGTGAGGACCACTTGAGGAGTGCCAAGGATCCAGGATAAACGCATTTTTTGAGGTATGGCCACCGAAGGATTCTGAAGGATTCAGGACTCAGGTTCCTCTCATTTTGAAAATAAGTGAGATAACTGGAGGACTGCGGAGGATTGAGGATGAACGCATTTTTTTAAGTGTGACCATTGGAGGATTGTGGAGGATTCAGGATAGTACTCAGTAAAATACCCCTAGGGGGTTAGGGTTAAGAGACAAAAAATGAAGACCAAGTTTCATAGAGGTGCATTAAGGCCTGTCAGACACCAAAATCGTCATGCTTGGCCAAAAAGGGTCACTGGCCAAAATCCATGGCAATTTTCATGCTGAGTGCAGCAAGCGAAGGCCAACTTGTTACAAGACAATGGACAGCCCTTCTTTGTACATGTATTAAAGGTAATGTCATACTTTAGTTTTTATCAAAGAAATACAGATTCATGGGCAAAAGTATCAAGGAGGATACAGTATCTTAAACAGTAATCTGTGAAAATTTCAGTCCCATACAGTGCCCAATTTTTGTGAAAACAGTGAAAAACGGCCACAGTATTTCTTTCTCTTTTATATTTGATATTTTAAAAGATCAAAAAGAATTTCAGTCGTTGTTTTACTAATTTCTGGATAAACACACCCTTTCACGGGAAACATTTTAACGGTATGTTTCTGCAAGCACCATCTTCATACCCTGTAAGTCATACGTATATCTGTGGACATTTCTGTTTTGGTTTCTTACCAAAGTATGATACTACCTTTAAGATGTGTGCTGCAAAACCTAATGTTATGCTTGGAAGGTTAAGAAATTAACTGTCTATTTATTTCATTTTAATATCTGTGATGATAACCGATTGCCGTTCCAATGCTAATCACTGCCTTCACGGTGTATGTGTTTTTTAATTACTTTTCCTTCTTATTGACTGATTAAAGGTTGCATAATTGTGTGTGAAAATTGACAATTCTGAATAAAGGTGTAAATTATATTCATAAATAAAGATGCTTGTTCTTTTTATTTGTGTACTTCAAAGCGTGATTGTCGTTGTTTTGCTGGTGATTTTATAGGCGAGTTGGTTTGTACGGCTGAGGTTAACATGTCTAGGTTAGTTGTACGGATTGACAACGGATCTGGGAACATAACCCTTGATTTTTCAGATCAAGAATTTTCCAAGCATTTACTAAAATATTGTGGACTAATTTGCGCCTGAGGTAATTTGGATTGCTGTTTATCTGATCGCTTTTACAATGCCTTATTTGAAAAACTAATTTTGCTGCAAATTCCACAACATTTCCAGGACTTCTTTCAGCAAAGGAGTACCTGTCAGCATTAGTATAAAATTCCAGCATTTTTCCGGTTTTCTAAGAGGTGTGAGAATCCCTAATGAACATTTCGGAGCTTGAATTGAAATGTATAATACATGATATTGGTAAAGGTAACAGAACAGCACTCATACTTTGTTTGATCAAACATGAAATAGTAAACCCGTGAAAGTTTGAGCTCAATTGGACATATGAGTCATGGGAAAATTGCAAAAACCTGACTCAATTCTTATATAAAATAAAAAATGGTTTAAATCTTACCCCGAGATAAAAACTGTTTTTGGTCTCTGTTTTACTAATTTCTGGATAAATACATGTACATAATTTCAGGCGGAATATGTTAACGGTATGTTTCTACCACCATCATCTTCATACCCTTAAAGTTCTACATAAATCTGTGAACATTTCTGTTTGGGTATGTTACCAATCCTGTACTCTACCTTGAACTACTTGATCAGTTTGGATCTGGTAATTGTAAACATTTATGGCAAACCGATAGTTTAAACATCTTGTACAGATGGATTTTGAAAAAAAAAAATTATCACAATCTACAGTCAACATTACAATCAGAACAGCTCAACTTGAACAACAAAAATGACACCACTGCAAAATAAAAATTGGAAACATTGATATGCAATTGATTTTCCACTCAATAATTTATCACAATTTATTCATTTGAAGGCAAGGTGGACAATATTACTACAATAAAAATTCAAATTCATAGAAAATCTTGTCCTCTTAATAACTAAATAAGACCGTGCCCCAAAAATACTAACACGATTTTGACACAGGAATACCCGTTTACCGACGCTTGACAAAACAGATATGTGTTGAATTTGAAGTTGAACCCAGTCCTGTGGGTTTATAATATATCTGTACTCGACTCTTTGTTCCACCTAATTTTTTTAACAGTTTTCATAATCTGTGAATCCCTGACAGTCAACGACTTCTGAAACAGCTTTCTGACTGGCATTCCGAGGGGAGATAGCTCAGATGCGAGCTGCACGGCACTAATGAAAGGGTTCTGCACAGGGTTTCACGATTTAGCGTGACAATACCATGTATCCAGAGTGCTCAGATATCTGCATGATAAAAACAGACTCCAAGCACAATTACCCGTTAAAATATCACACACTCCTTATAGCTCAGCGTTTAGTAACGTCATTTCAACTCGCCGATCTCGGAGCGATGAAAACAAAGCAGCAAGTTGTATGGTTTTTAAGACAAAAAGCTGCGAGAATGGTTTAATCTTAGTATACGGTACTTCAAAGAAGGATTGTCTGAGGAAAAACTAGGACTCGACAATCAATGAAAGTCGTACAGAGCACTATTTCTGCTTCTTGACAAAAATATTCTGAAAAAAATTCTTGACAAACGACGCTTTGTGCGTTATTTGTCCATAGGCTTGCACAATCTACATGGTGGTTTTCAACGGTTGTCAAGTTCATGAGAATGAAAGTACCCGGATGTCCATGCTGATCTATACATTGAACTCAGATATTCATCCATGTATTTGTGTCCAAAAACTATTTACATATTTCATTAATATTACAGTTTACAGTGTACAGATTTTAAAGCTGGGGATTGAATTGCCCAGTGCTTCGTTTGGCATCAAATGTATAATATTAAAAGCAACGTGTAGAAATAGCTGATCTGGGGTCGATTTCACGAAGCCCTATGATCGATCGTAACTCGAGTTACGAAGGATAACCCATCGCAAGGGCCCTACGTAGGAATTTGATGCATCAAAAGTCCTACAATTGATAGTAAGTTACTCAGCGCAGGATTTAACAAATTAACCAATTTCATTTGTTCTGCACAGTTTATGGCATATAAACGTAATGACCCTATTTTGGTCTATCTGAGGAGTCCTGATAGCTGGTTTGGTCAAATGTTTACCCCAATATCCATACCAGCACACATTTATTTCCCTTGGTCACTCAAAGGCACTGTCAAAAAATGACAACCGTCCAAAGATGATTACAATTTGGACCCAGTTCAATAAGCCGTTTGCACATTCAATTTGAATAAGTATCTGGTACACAGACTTCTTTCATTGCACATAAACACCCCGGTTTGAATTTCCCAGACTAAAGACTCTGTTGCTATATCATGCCCCATGTGATGCGGTGCAAGCTTTTGCTTCTAAGGTACATAACAGACATCTTGCACCAACGCACTGTTCACAATGGATAAGAATGGCACAAAGGAACCAGTCCATACACGGGTTTACACCTTGGCGGCCATCTTGGATTTCGATCGCAACTTCAAAACGAGGCAATTCCACGCATGCGCACTTTTCGAAGTGTAAACCCGTCCATTGTCAAAGACAATACACGGGTTTACACTTCGGCGGTTTTGATCGCAACTTCAAAGCGAGGCACTATCACGCATGCGCACTTTTCGAAGTGTAAACCCGTGTATTCCAGAGATGGGTATCTCTATGCAAAAGCTTGCACCAAATCATGTGAAATATAGCAACAGAGTCTTTAGTCTGGGAAATTCAAACTGGGGTGTTTGTATGCAATGAAAGAAGTCTGTGTACCAGATACTAAGCAGATTTAACTCGCAAATGGCTTATTCTACCCATTTTCTTTCATAACTAATATGACAACTGAAAGAGTGAATTCGTTCCGCATTATAACTAGACTGATATAATGATTCTATTTCTTAAAAAGTACTTATTCCTTCTTATTGATTAAAATCTGTTTGATTTTCTCATTATTATTTACGTAAAAATCTGTTTTAAAAAGAATGGAATGGATGTGAACTAAATGCACATGAATCAGGCAAGAATTAAATTACTACAAGCACACATGAGGTAAAAGTTTCTCCTAAGACATATTTCTTCTTCTGTTTTTTTTTTAAGTACAATCTGTCTACACAGTGTGTTCCAAAAAAACTGCAACACTTTGTGTCGTGAACCTTTACAGGGTGTTCCAGAAAAAACGCAACACTGTGTCGGGACCCATTGTGTTAAAATTAAACTGTTTAAATCACTTCAAGATTCAGATATGTGATACAGCCATGTCTTGGCTATCACCATGTAGAATATGAGCAAAATTGGACTGAAATTGAGGGAAAAAACTAAGACTGAATTACCCAACCTCAAAACCTGTTTTTCATCTTTCTTTCAATACACATTATGTGTGTATTGACCACTTATTATGGAATACTGCAAATTTGTTTTTAAAGAGTACTCTTTCAATTGGTCATATTTTTGCCAATTTTAGCCTGATTTGTCTTAAATTCTACATAGCCAAGACATGGAACTTTGTATCATATAACTAAATTATGAAGTGATACACAGTTCAATTTTAATACAATGGTTCCCAACCCAAAGTGTTGCGGGGATTTTTTTTGGGGGGGGGGGACACGCTGTATAAGCTGAATTGCATCATTTCAATCTCAATATTTTTGCTGTCTCAAATGTTATAAACTTAAAAATGAAGAAAAGAAACCATTTCAAATAAAAATACTGATTACAGTTGTTGCGTGCCAAGATTTGTCGCTGGGTGATGTCCAAGTCTACCCTACGATAAAACGAATCTAAAAAGATCTCACTCGGACTTGGGAATTTGCTTCTTAGGCCGGTATGCATTACCTACGGCTATGAATGTAACCGTCAAGACGTGGAGGATGAACAACGTGGATGCCCAGTACCGCATCGTGGACCAGAAGCCCAATAGCAGGAAGCCCATGGATAGGTACTCAAAGGCCCGCATCCTGAAGAACCAGTTGAGACGATCGTACCAGTGGGCGTTGGCCTCGGTGCGGAAGGCTCGCATCATGGCGTCCTCGGCAAGCAGGACGATGGGTACGGTCAGGAAGCTGAGGAAGTAGCCAGGATGGATGCCGTGCCAGTACGCACTGACTAACATCGTAACCGACGTGCTGTTTACACGTGATGGTTTGCACAAAACAAAAACAACAACAAATCAAGAAAGATTTGAGGCTTAACATGGCGACAATTGGTATGTGGATCTATTTGCGGAAACACCATGTAAGAATCGTTCGTACTAATTTGCACTTCTATATCGTTCGCACTTCTCGCAATTAGGTCTCAACGTTTCGACTAGTCTGCTCTAGTCCTCATCAGGAGACCCAGATCAATAGTCTTAAATGACTTTTGGTCGGGAAACAGATAATGCAAATTAGGCTTTCCCTTCATCGATATGGATGAGCACTGTATACTCAGTGCTTGTGAGTGCACATAAAAAAAATCACATGCCGGCTCAGGTGGGATTCGAACCCACGACCACCTGCTTAATAGTGCAGATGCCGTACCGCTCGGCCACCGAGCTAGCTGGGGTCAGCGGGGTGAATCGAATCCAATATCACTGCAGGTACCGCAGTTAACCATGAATAATAAATTACTTTTGGTCGGGAAATAGATAACATGTAAATTATGCTCACCCTTCGCCGACGTGAACATGAAATCATAAACCTGTGAAAATGTGAGCTCAGTCGGACATCTGAGTCACCAAAAAAATGGCCAAAACCCGACTCAACTTTTCTTATAAAACAAAAGAATGGTTGTGAATGATCAAAGTTTTCAGTTGTTGTTTGTCTAATTTCTTGATAAATACCAGTACAGCATTTCAGGTGGAAATACTTTAACGGTACATGTATGTTTCTACCAGCACCATTTTCATATCCCGAAAGTTTGCATAAATCTGTGAACATTTCTGTTTGGGTATGTTAGCAATCTTGTATACTGTACCTTTAATACAGAGTTTTAACCAAGGAGCATCAGTTTGACATACGGTAGCCCCTACCATCCTATCACGACACTTACCTCCACGCTCGGACGGGACACCGGAAGAAGATGTAGTTTTTCAGCCACCACTGCACCGTCATATTCCAGTTGCGCATGCCGTTGCGGAAGGTAGGAGTGAAGTCGCACTGGTACCCGTCTATATTGTGCACGGTCTCATAGTTGTACTCAACGGGTTGGTCTGGGCTAATTTTGGACAAGAGAAACAAAAAGGTGGGGGCAGAATGAGAGGTGTGATGGATGATCAAGGCCAACTCTATCGCCATGAAATCCCATGGTAAATTGCACATGCGAAGGTGTAAACTAGAATAGCGAAGCTGTCATGGCTCGCTACAGCCTCACGTGCAGTTACAAACATGATAGCAAACACCCATCCATCACACACACACCCATCCAAAAAAAAAACATTCAATATTTTGAAACAATAGAAAAAACTGTTTTCATTTACAATAATAACAACATTATTTTGGACAACACACCCATACTCAAAAACTTTAAAATTTCACGCACCTGGCCGAACGGACGGACGGAACGAACAGTACTGCTCTGCTACATACATGTAGGCTTCGCTTTGCTTCACAGCTCACCAAAAATTATACCACTTTGTTGCGTAAACCGGGGTGTTTATGTGCAATGAAAGAAGTCTGTGTACCCGATACTTATTCAAATTGAATGTGCAAATGGCTTATTGAACTGGGTCCAAATTGTAATCATCTTTGGACGGTTGTCGTTTTTTGACAGAGCCTTTGAGTGACCAAGGGAAATAAATGTGTGTTGGTATGGATATTGGGGTAAACATTTGACCAAACCAGCTGGTCAAAATAAAAATTGTCATTCATGTGTGCGCATTTACCAGAAAATGCAAACAAAACTGCTGCATGAATAAAACAGTGAAATTTGTTCAAATTAGAGGTATATTTTATTACTAGAGCGCTAGAGCTCCGTGTTCTCGAGTGCGGTGACACTTTGAAGCCGTCCTGGGCGCAGTCATTTTGAATTTTGAGCGTGTCTGTGAAACAATAGATTTTGCCTGGAATGCCTTCCAAAGAATGAATACTCTCTAAATGCAATACGCGCGAGCGTTGGATTTTGGGCATATTGTACTTCGATAACGCACCTGTACATAACACAAACGCAGATATATAAATATACGTACAAAAGACGTACAAAATTGGAGTTTTGCATAGGTTTGTGCCCAAACATGAATGCGCCCAGCAGGCATCTCTCTGTACACAAGTCAGCAATCTAGTAATTTAATATATGGCTCGATGGCGAGCCCCCATCAACGTGTACCAGCACGGCATACTTGCTTTTTTAGTGCAAGCTCAGGTGGGGTTCGAACCCACGACCTCCTCCTTAGGAGTGCATACCCCAAGAGCACCATTATAGCTGGGGTCGGAAGGTTCCGGGATCGAATTGAATTTGAAAGCAATAGTGTGCAAATTAATAGCGTTCCGCACTAATGACGTCACACCACGCGCAATGCGCACAAAATACTTCCACTCACCACACGTTTGCATGGCCACGTTGCAATGTTTGTCTGAGGCTCGTTGATATTTTTAACGCAAATGCGCAGCGCTATTGTGAATGACCAAGGTCAAAGTTTACAACAAGGGCTGATAGTGTGCTCATGTGCACCTGAGCTGGGGGCAGTCGCTGGTCATACCTCATGTTGACTTCCGCTGGGTCCAGACTGGGTCCCTGCCCGACCTTTGGCCTGGTGCATGCTGGGTAAGCTCCGAGGGTCGCTGCCATACAGACACACTCCGACAGGATCCAGGCCGAGTACATGCGCAGACGGAAGAACATGAACATGGGAACCATGTAAAACGTTCTAGTGGCGAATGGGAGGGGGAAAATAAGACAGAAAAGACATAATTTAATGACGTCTCAACCACACAAATTGTCCACTGGGCAGGGGCTGATCTAGCTTTTTGCTAAGGGGAGGGGGGGGGGGTTTACCCGGAGTGTAATTTTGTAGCCAGGCACTGCGAAGGAGCGGAGCGACCAAGCCCGAGGGCGCAAAGCGCCCTCGGAGGGAAGGTGTGGAAGGGCCCAGGGGGGTTGGGAGGGGGGTTTGAAATGGTGCAATCTGGTGCATACTTTAGTTATCATTACTACAATTCTTAAAGGCAGGATTGATGTACTAAATAAATGTTTAGGGAGCCCAAGGGGGGGGGGGGGGTTAAACCGCAAGACATCGACATGTCTTCCTTAAATTCCCGGTGTCTCTCAATTTCACATGCTAACCTGTCTCCCTTATATCCTTTAATTCAGTCAGTTTCACCTGTGCATTACTGACAACCATAACCACATTGAGTGACCCCCCCCCCCCCCCACCATTATGATATATCTCAGGTTTGCCTAATATGTAGTGGCATGTTTGTGATTCCAGTACATCTAAAGAACAACCGAGCAAAGATCTTTGACTATTAATTGAAACACCACCAACAAAGGGCTGGGTAGCTCAGTCATGTGAGTCGGTAAAGCACCAGAACAGTAAACCTAAAACAGGTTCACATTCTGCTTCATTCAGCTTTCTGTTTTGCTCTGAATACCGGGAAAAACACAAGTGAGTGCTTACCTATAGAAATACCCGTGGGTGTAGAATTCATCCGAGCGGACGTAGTCGATGGACATGTAGTGCGACATAACTAGGAAGAGCAGGCCGATGGGAACCAGCGTCTTCAGTCGTTCCAGCAGCGGGCCCACGCTGGGTATGTCTTGAGAGTTAGGGCAGTGTATCATATCGTGATAGGTCTTGTACTTGTAGTAAGGGCCTAGAAGAAAGAGGGAGAGGATTGTTATGAGCAAAGGATAAGATTTGATAAACCTGTCGGGAATAATCTTTTAAAGCTAAAACCCGAATACAAGCTTTATATTCGGGTATTTTGCAAAAAACTATACCAGGATTTGGAGAGCTGGCTTCTTAACAAGGAGTAATCTCCCGGGACATAACTGGCCCAACTGCAAGCTGAACCCCTCGACTGACTGACAAGTGGGCCTTCCAAACCCTTTCTCATTACTGTTAAGCGACCAATAAATGTAATATGTAGTGCCATATTTGTCTTTGTCTAGTTGTGAAACCATATTTTCTTTTTTTGGTCATTAAAATTGGTCCACTAACAACAACAATTTTAGATTTCTTGTGAGTGCATGAAACTGCACTCACCACCTTGTGAGTTAAAAATAGATCTGGCAGGAAGTTTATTAAGGCCGTCTGGTCCAGAGACATTGGGCTCTTGGGTTGGGATAGCTGCCTCAGAAGATTAACCAGATATAATGTTACAGTAGGCTTATTCTAAGGTAAACAACCAATTCCTGGTTTGGTAAAGGCTGGAGTTTTTAGAGGGGAAATCTCCTCATGGGTCATTGATTCCTTCAAATGATGACCATAATATCACCATGGTTTTTCTCAAAATTCCAATCCAAGTGTAAGATAATTTGTTCGTCAGCAACAGTTTCCATCAGATAACTGTCGGAAATGTTTTGCTGAAGTCCAACAACTTAAAATTTGCCTTCTCTGTAAGAAGAAAAGTGCAAACTGGCCGGGCTTATCAGTACCACCTGCTATCAGATATCACTGGTCACTAGCCACATTAGAACTTTACAGGTCTGCCTGGCCAGTCAACTGTTTAATCCTGTTAACAGAATAAACAATAGACTCCAACCCACCAGAACATACCTCAGATAGCCCATCCGATGACCAGTGTGGAAAGCCATAGGATCATTTCCATCCAATAACTGCATATCGGATATTTGTATCCAACACTCCGAACCGATAGGAATTATGAGAAGGCAGCCTAACCTATCTAAAGTGTATGAATCGACTCCATGAAAACAGAAGTGGTTTTAATACCTGTGATGATACCGATGAAGCAGAACGCATAGTGGAAAATGTCCAGCACGCCCAGCTCTCCTACATCGGCCACGTATCTTCGCTTGGCAGCGTCAGGTGGCTGGTGGCTGGCGGAATCAGTGGTCTTGGGGTGGTCTCTGGCCCTGTAGGAGTCATGAACCTCGAAGGCAACACCAACGAGCTGCATGCGAACGACAGGTGGCCAAAAACAAAATACGGTTAAGTATCAAAATTAGAACCTTGATCTACGAAACTTTGTTTGGGCGAAGAAGGACAAATCTGCATATCCTCAATGTCATCATCACAATCCTTTGCTATACATTGACCAATTGGGATTTGGCTCTAGGTTTATGAATATTTATGAGATCTCATAAATATTCATAGATCCTAGATCCAAATCCCAATTGGTCGATTCACCATCACGTGCCAGTGGATATATTTTTCGGGATTTTCCAAAGGAACTGTTTCACACATCTCACTGCGCATGGAACATCTTACTGCGCATTTGTTTGCAATTTGCGCGCGTGAACTTGGCCCTACACAAAATTCACGAAAACGAACATTTTGCTGCACTTCTCAACGGAATATTGTGGACAATAAAGAATATTTATAAGTTATGAGGTATATAGTAAAACAAATATCAAATGATTTATTTCAGGTGGACAGTCAGTTCTAGCTTCCCTCGGTGTTGGAAGTTGACAAAATTGGCTTGGATCACTCTCAGAGTATTAAGACACCAGGGGCTGATTTCACTAACGCTTTGCGATCATCGTAAAGCCCAAATCCATCGCTAAACAGAAAATTGATCGCTATACTTTGCATAGCAATTTTCCGTTTAGCGATGGATTTGGGCTTTACGATGATCGCAAAGAGTTAGTGAAATCGAACCCAGGTCTGTCCCGCTGTACCAACCTTTAGTGTCAGCAAGAGTTGCACCACATTGGAGAAGGCCGTGGGTGCGACAAAACCAAACAAGTGGCCCGCTCGGAAAAATGTCAGGTACGAAAAACAGAAGACAAAAGTCCACACGTGGCATTTCCTGCAAGTACAAGACATACAGGAAATACACAAAAATACTCCATGTTGATGATGCTCCACTTCATTACATCTGATGAAGTAGTTGTTACTACGTATGCTTACATGTAGATATTCTCATAGTTTATAGTCTTTAAGTGATACCCTAATTTTCTTAATTACAGCCAATGGATGATATTTTCGTTTTTTGTTGTTTTTGTTTCAGATATGTTTAGGCCACATAAAAAAATTACCTGTTTAGCGTCCCTGCCCGACTTCCGATATGAGCCCGACCTGTATTATTAATTTTTTTTTTATTTGTCTCAAAAAAATAAATATTGGGGGAAACAATTATTTCTTGTATGTAAAAGCAGTGTGCGCTAATATCTACCGTAATTTTCGGACTAAACATCATGAAGGCCACCTGGGGTAGAAGCCGCAGCATGCGAAAAATGATATTAAACAAGTAACCCCTGTGTCTGTGTGAGTCATTGATACATTTTTGTTATTTTAATGCTTTTACTTAGGTTTCTCTAGTCTACTGAAATTTCCAATGGTCAGATATCTAGCTTGAAAGCTTCTATGGTCTTCAGTATCTTACTAACATGTTTTCTGACCATGAATACCAAGTATCTTTTCTTCCACAGGTATGTTGCCATTCTATCCTTAAAATAAAAAATAAAAATAAAAACCTCCCTCCCTACCTAGAAAATTTGGAAGAGGTGGACGCTAAACAATTTTTTTTTTTTATGTGGCCTTATGGGTTTTGGATTTTTTGTGTACTTAGGGGTCATTATTTGTCATGTGATGACTAAAACTGCCTTTATGCCACCTTGAAGCATACATGTATGTCAAAAACACCCAGTATAGTTACTCAAGCCAAATTTCTTATAAACTAGAATTTCTGTTTTAAAGGTAGTATCATACTTTGGTAAGAATTTAGAAAACAAAACAGAAATGTTCACAGATTTACTTACAGGGTCTGAAGATGGTGGTGATAGAAACATACAGTTGAAATGTTTCCGTCTGAAATGGTGTATTTATCCAAAAATCAGTAAAACAACGACCGAAAATCTTTTTGATCTTTTAAGAGATCAAAAATAAAAGAGACAAGACTTAAGAAATACTGTGGCTGTTTTTCACTAATTTTCTCAAAAAGTGGGCACTGTATGGGACTGAGATTTTCACAGATGACTGTTACTGTATCTGTCTTGATATTTTTGTCCATGAATCTGTATTTCGTTGATATCAACCAAAGTATGATATTACCTTTAAAATCATTACGGTACTTGCATTCGGTAATTAGCTGTGAAAGGATGTTAATGTCCATCATCAGTGAAAATCTTTCCGAATTTGTTAAAAATGCATACTTCTCAAGTAATAGGGCCTACATTACTTTTATTAAATCAGGAATGACCAGATCGATGACCCTAAACATGCTAAATTGACCAAACAAAGCGGTATAGCAAACCATGGAGGTAGGTACCTCCATGAGAAAACAGAGGGTTGTTTACAATTTACAAATAAAGGTGTGGCTGAATGAGAATGGCAAACAAGTCGACAGCGGGACAACTCGACTTCGAGACAGCTCAATCTGATAAGAAAACTCGACTCTGAGACAAGTTGATTCCATCTCTGCCAATAGCCCGGGTGTGCGTTAGCAATGTAAAAAAAAATGTATCTGAATAAATAATAACTAACGTCCCAAAGTAAAAGACCGCTTGAGGGTCTGCCAATTAGACTAGAAGCGGGCCGTGTGGCATCAGGTTGGCCGTGACAGACAGCCAAGGACTACTTCTAGATTTAGAAGGCTACTCCGTGAGCCTTCTAGCACTCTTACTTTTTGGGGTGCCGTAACGCTATGGGTTTTGAAAACAACAATTGATAGATGAAATTTTTTTGAAACATTGCAGCACCTACCGCGACTCCTAGATCGTGAATTCCCCTGAATCATTTTTTTTCTTGATCCTCATACATCCGTTATGCTTGTGCAGTCTCATTTTTGCAATTGACCTACAACTTTTCGAGAAAAAAAATCGACTTTCTGCGCCACTCCACTCAAGGAAAGATTTCTGTTTTCGAGTTCATTCATAAATGAACTATGGGCCACAACATTTTTGTATAGGGGTGTGCACATTGAAGAAGACATGAAAATCATGCATGCCACATGCACATCACACAGCAAGCAGGAGCCAGCCACAATAAACAAAAAAAATTAAGCTTGAGCAACTGGTATCCATGCACATAAGAGCCATTTCAATGCATGCATCAACCGGGGAACCAGTGAAGTCAAGTTAATTGCACCCTTTCAGAAAATGGTAGATCCTATAATGCGCATGCGGACTAGGCAACTTCAAGCAGCAGGTAAACTTCGACATTTCGGCAAGCGGAGTGACACAGAAAATCAATTTTTTTCTCGAAAAGTTGTGGGTCAATTGCAAAAATGAGACTGCACAAGCATAACGGATGTATGAGGATCAGGAAAAAAAATAATTCATGGGAATTCACGATCTAGGAGTGGCGGTAGGTGCTGCAATGTTTCACAAAAATTTCATCTATCAGTTGTTGTTTTAAAAACCCATAGCGTTACGGCACCCTGAAAAGTAAGAGTGCTAGAAGGCTCACGGAGACAGCCTTCTATCTAGAAGTAGCCAAGGGCATAGCGGGCAATGTAGGCAATCTTTCTGAAAGGTTTAGCCTGAAATAAAATAAGATTTAAAAAAGAAGAAATGGAAAAAAAAACCAGAAAAATTATTCCAGTGTTTTGCAGAATTGTGCTAGCTGGAGTCAACTTGTCTCGGAGTCGAGTTATCTTTGCGTCGTGCTGTCTTGAGTCGAGTTGCCCAGCGCCAGTGGTCGACTTGTCTGGTGCCCCAGTAGAATGAATGATCGTCAGATAGCACAAACCTGGGGTCAACGAGAGACACAATAGCACCTACAACCAGCGTGGTCAACAGCGAGTGATAGGCCTGCCATCCACACAGTGCGACCACCATGGCTACACCGACTGAGGTGCTCAGCAACTGTTTTTGCCGAGGACCGGCGGCATGTTTCACCACATGTCCCAGACCGAGGGATATCAGCAGCATGCACAGGTAGATGAATTCTGTAGTCGACATTCTTCGCTTGATTCTGGACGGGATTAATTAGTCGAGGTAGGCTACTGATGATCGATCGGTGATATTTAGGTCTACTCCCCCACATGTATCAGACAAATAAATAAACATGACCACTCGATCGTTTGCAGATTGTACACAATAAATGTAAATCAATTAGGACGCCCTCAACGGACAACTTATGACATGTGGCCGACTAGTCTGGTTCCCAGACAATACCATACGAGTCGACAGGGAATCTTTGGGCAGGGAACCAGACTAGTGGCAGAAAGTTCTGGAAGGGATTTCCCTTTTTGCCTTTTTGCCCACCGCCCATTCCTACTCTCCAAACTAAGTCAGTATAAGTGCCAAGTTGTTCAACTTTTACCACCATTTTTCAGGAGAGGCTGACTTGTTTCTGAACGTGACGTGGGACACGCGTTATTATATGGTGAGCCTGATAAGCTGATCGCCGTGTTTAATTAACCATATGCCTGGTTTTTAATGTAGGCCTACTATTGAGTACTAAGTCGTCCGGTCATGTGTTTTCACCCGACATGTGTTTTCGCTCCCCAAATTCGAATCCCGTTTACCGCGAGATCGTGCGAGATTCTTTGTGATCAGTATCCCTGAAGTGATGACTACACTCGGGGCTATCTCCGACATTCAGGATGTTGAGAATAAAGTTTCCAGTCGGGAGTGATACTCAAAAGTTAAAAACTATGTGATTTTGGGTGTATATTAATTACTAATGCATTTTAAGGCTAATGTTCAAACGTTTATAAAAGACACAATCTATGAAAAATATTCCAAATTAAACTGTCGTCTGCTCAAGCAACTTTCATTCTTCAGATGTCAGACGGCAGGTCCTGTGACCCCGTTGCGATCTGGGTTTTAATGGCGTGCCAATTGAATGAGACAAAAGTGTTAAAGTCTTTCTCTAATCGGAGTGACAGTGTTTTGTTTTTCTCCTTTAAATTTTAACTTTGATAAGCTGATGTATCCATGTTTAGGCCTCTCATAATGATGCAAAATATTATGAAATATGCTATGATAATATTTCGCATCAAGATAAACAATTAGATTTAATTTTATTTGCCTTAAAATATGTCATGCATGATGATATTGTTGATAAATTATCTATAATTCACAATCTTGGAATCAAGAATGTTTTAGAACCTTTTTAAAATAAACTCAATTGACCCAGTAAGAAGAATCAAGTCAATACAATATTCTAGCCGTTTTTGAGTGACTTGGTGCGCCATAGCTACTCCGATGTCAATGAACTTTGTCACTCAGCCAAGGGGGTGAAAACACATGACATCGCGTTTACATTTACGGAATTGGTGTCCCTGTAAAATGACGGACAATATTTTCAAAGAAAAGACTTGAACTTCGAGGATTTTTACAGATAATAATCTGGAAGTGTCCAGTTGAAAGGTGTGAGGAGTGATTTTCTGATATTCCATTTCGTTTCCATTTTTGAGAAACTTTCCTGTTATCGGAGCGAAAACCGATAACTGCAGGACTATACTAGGCCTAGGCTAAGAGTAAGACAAGTGTACTAGCATGACTAGTACAAATATGGTGGGTAGCCGTGTCAGTCAGATAACATATAATTATAAAATACAAAAATACAAGTAGGCCTAGCACTATTGGCTAACTAGAGTTAAAAAAGAGCTTGAGCTTTCGTAGCAACAACTACTTCATCAGATGGGCGATTCCATGAAAAGTAGGACATAGGAGTGAATTTTTCAAAATCATTTTTGAAGGAAGTGTTTCATATCATGTGATAGCTTATTAGTTGGGCTTTCTAAAAATATAAAGTTTAACCAAATTTTTCCGCTCCGACAGAAAATATTTAGGCTGCCACTGAGGGCGCTGTTGCAAAAAATGTTTCTGACATTTAAGATATGGCATAAGATTTCTTGAATTTGAACAGGTTGTAATTTGCAAAATTGATTTATGTGCTAGGGACATATTAAGTATGGACTACTTATTGCACAGATTTTATCAAATTTTTGTTGGACTTCATTTGTTATGGTGGGGGGTCTGTCCTAGCGAATGTAACGTCCGTCATGTAACGTCCGTCACAAAAAAGTCTGTTTATAAAAATTTTTATAGGAAAGATTAGGGAGAAATGTCTGTCATTAGGTATCAAATGCAGGTTTTTTGTGGTCTTTCATATTTTGTAAAAATTGAAAATTTTTAACTTTGGCAACATGTTTTTTTGAAAAGGAAAAACGTGACGGACGTTACGTGACGGACATTACTCTGTACCATCTTAATGTAAATTCTTGCAGATTTTAAGACCTCCTTTTACAGAACCAAGCTTACTCCAAATAAATCATTTTAAATATGTGAGGTGCACACATGCCACTCAGACACATTGTTTAATTTTTATACTAAGGCCATATAACATGATTGCTCCCATTCGCATCCTATCTTCTAAGCCGCCTTCTTTTTTTATACTACTTATTTTCAATTGTATTCTCAAACTTCTTATAAAAGAACATTTTTGGATACAATTTTTGCAACCTTACAACAAATCACTTCATTTCACCAGATAATTTAGCCTTAACTGATATGGCAGATAGTTTAAATAGTCACTTTCTTCTTCATTCGTTAATTCGATCAACTTTTTGTTTATACATTTGTCTAAATTCGGGTTAGAATGCTCTTTATGGGGTTTACAAACAAGCATTTTAAACCAATTTGAATCATCTTTTGTAATTATAAAGGCAAAGGGAATAATGTGCAAGTCAATTTGAATGATGTACACTGTACATGTATGGTATACTTGACAAAATAGGTTGCAAGAAGACATATTGCACTTGGGTCAGGTTTTGCTATACATGTATATACATGTGTAGGCCAATACATTGTACACGTATGTGTACATAGGCCTATGTACCGATGTGTATGTATACATGTACACGTAATTCACTCAAGTACACTGAAAAATGTGTAAGATTCCCATCTTAATTATCTCTAGTATGACTGTAGATGAGCTATGTTTAGATAGATTTGAATAACTCCAACTTAATTCTCCATTGGCAATGGATTATACATTGAAATATCACAGGGTGTAACGTCCGTCACAGAAATCGTAACGTCCGTCACAGGGTTCAACGTCCTATTTCTCATAAACCATGCGATGTTTGAAATTTTTCCATTTTGAGTTGGCAAGCTCTGACCCACATGCACTAATGCAGTTAGTTGGATTTTTCACAATCATGTACAATTCACAGGGATTTTGAACTAAATATTAAGAGTCAAAAGTTCTCGTCTTTTAAATGTAACGTCCGTCACGATTGATTTTTTAAGTCTAATTAAGTCTGACAGAAAATCAAGATCTTCATTACTATGTTTTATATACTGTTGACTTGTTATGCTATTAAACTGCAACTATCATCTTTCCTAGCAAAGCTTGCTTACAAATCTAGAAAACAAATTGGTAGCAATTTTCTGTGCAAATGTAACGTCCGTCACAATGGAATCGCCCAGATGCAATGAAGTGGCATCATCAAGCAAGGTTATGGGGGCCAAGTCTGTGGTCTAGACAAAAGCCATGTTGAGTCACTGATGTAGTGTGACAAGAAACCCTGTTTACAAGAAGTCCCTGTTTAATCCTCTATTGATACAGTCTAGTCTTTAGATGATCTTTTGTTC
Source organism: Astropecten irregularis (assembly GCA_963971285.1). NCBI lineage: Eukaryota > Metazoa > Echinodermata > Asteroidea > Paxillosida > Astropectinidae > Astropecten > Astropecten irregularis. The sequence continues at coordinate 11,195,152 of OZ020248.1, forward strand.
AGCTGCTTCTCTCTCCATCCAGTTCTTGAATCCCCTTTGTTGTAGTACTGCAACTGATAATTGGCTGAGTGAGTGGCCTGGAAGGTTGAAGTGTTCAGCCACAGGTTTTTCTGTGTTCCTGTTCCTGATGTCAAACTTGTGGTTGTTCATGCGTTGCCTAAGGCTAAGTAGCTGTAAGTAGTAGTATTAAGTAGTAGGCCTAAGTGTTAATAGGGGCACCGGACAAGTCGACCGCGGGACAACTCGACTCGAGACAACTCGACCGCAAAGACAGCTCGACTCCAAAGACAACTCGAATCCGAGACAACTCGACTACATGTATGCAATGCTCGGCTGGTGTGCGCGAAAATCAGTTCCAACGTTTTTTATTCTATTTAACGTGATTTCATTCCCAGGAGTATATTAATTCTGCTAAAATAAAGTGTTTGTTTGGACTGGGTTTCTTAATTAATCTTTCCTTTATTTATTTATCTTTTAGGATAATTTAGTTTTGACAAGGTTTCTCAGGTATTATTTCATCCATGTAATATTTTTAGTACGTCGCGGTGACATGGAGTCGAGTTGTCTCGGAGTCGAGTTGTCTTTGGAGTCGAGCTGTCTCGGAGTCGAGTTGTCTTTGGAGTCGAGTTGTCTCGAGTCGAGTTGTCCCGCGGTCGACTTGTCTGACATTCGTTAATAGGCTACTTTATAACTGCCAACTGGTGACTGTTATATAACACCTTAGTAGATCCTTGTCATTTGATTGGAGGATTGTATGTCACGTGATATGTGAACTGATAATTAGACCAATTCATGGCTAACGTCACAACCGTTGAAATCTGTACCATCCACCGTGCATTTTTGGTGCCATCCGATTTGTACCATTGCACGCCAGGGACTCTAATACGTGATTGGTCAAGCGGCGTTCCATTTATTTGTCACTGAGTGCGCGCGTACGCATTGGTGTGCAACGCGCCTTACTGTAATAAGAGCATTTTGCCAAGATTTTAAGCTTTTTTTGTCTCGCTAACTCATAAAATGTTATCCTCCAATCAAAATCAAATGACAAAGATCTACTTAGATGTTATATAAAACAAATAATGAATGTTTCACATTCGTAGAATGGAAAAATAATTTCATTCGGTGAAATTATCATGAAATTATTTTTACCATTCCACTCATAAACATTCATTATTTGTATATTAAAGCTCCTCGGCTGCCTTTAGCTTAGCCTAACTTCTAAAGCTAAGTCCTATTTGAATCTTGTACTGTTTTTACTCTAATCAGCGAATCACATGAATATCAAACAAGGAATAGCACTGTTGGTAGTGTTGGGGTAAGGGTTCACTAACAATAGCATAACGGGTACGAAACCTAAAGGGAATAAAACAACTTTTTGTAAAGTGACTTAGACTTTAGAGGCTAGGCTACCTAAATAATAATAGTGTAGGGCCTACGTTCATGGTGTCCTCTTCAACACACCCTATGTTCAATATTATTAGCAAGGTTAAATTTGTGGAAAGAGGGTGCTGGGCTTTGATTTTTTAGGGAAATTATGGGGTAAGAACGGTAACAAAAATGCAACTTTTCACGAACGCACGGAACGATAATTTGGTCTAGCAAGCATGTCTAGTGTCTGCTCTCATTTTGTGGACTTTTGATATGTTGGGTGTTGTATGTACCAGACTAAACTTGACTAGCCAGACCAGACAAAATGGCCGACGGGCTGTTTTCAAGTTCGCAACAAGTGCGTAAGAAAATTTGGGTGTTTTTTTACTCTGAAATGTGGCACAAAAAAATGGTTTTGATCTTACATGTACCCCAAGATCAAAGCTGTTTTTGGTTGTTGTTTTATAGATATTTGTCAACATTTGTCTCCAGAAATTTTGGAATTTATATTAGGCCCTACATATTTCATTCTGGACAGGGTTGGCGCCAAAAAAAGGTTGTTTTTTTTCTTCAGTTGGAGCCCAAAATATGGGTCTGTCAAAAATGAGAACCATGTAAGGGGGCACCCTTATAAGAAAAATTGATTTTTTTTTTTTTTATATTTTGTCTGCATCTGAGTCTGGAATTTAAAATATTACCAGTAGGCCTACTGAGATTGAGAATGAGATTCCCAATCTTACTCACTTTGGCAGCAATTCAGCATCTGTACTCACATTTAAACCCTGCTTGGAAGTTGACAAACTATAGCTAGTTCCCTTCGGTATCAACTTCCAACATCTCGGGAGCTAGAATCGACTGTCCACCACCCTCAAATCATGTGATATTTGTTACTATTGCGTAGGCATGGCAATGGGAATGCTGAATCACTGCCAACATGATAAGATTGGAACTCTCTTTCATGTCTTTCTCAGTATTTTAAATTCCAAAAATAAAGACAATTTAATTTTTAAAAGTCCTGATCAATGACTATCATCAGAAGAATAACGATCAATTTTAATGATGGTTTATGTTGTTCATGTTGCTTTGTTTTGTTTGTTTCAGTGTGGAGTTTAATCATATACAGCCATGACTACTCCTGCGCCTGGGACTAGCAAGGACATTATTGATTTGATAATTGGTTCATCTATTGGCGGCTTCATCACCTTGGTCACAATCGTAATTGGTACTATTATTGGAATCTGTAAGTTCAATGGGTTATACCATTTATGTAGTATTATGGGGCCTAGGCTTTTCCAAACCTCGGCTCCGGCTCAGGCTCCGGCTTCATCTCTGTCATCCATACAATAAAAATATAGGTTGTGGTTTTTCATTGAAGCTGAAGCTGTGTTTTCCTTTTCAAACCAGAGAATTTACTTCCGAACCGCAGCCAAAAGCCACTATTTTGATACCCGTCATTTCAGAATGGATTCATGAAATGGAGCCTGAGCCGGAGCCAGAGCCAAAGCCGAGGTTTGGAAAAAGGCCATGGTCTCTTCTTGTACATAATGCTAGCCTTGGTTCATGATGTTGTTGGTGTGGATACTCGAACCGATTACCCGCACTGACCGGCACGCAAATACACATACATGTACGTATGTATGTACGTACATGTGATTCTCACACATGTATGCACCGACCTGTCACTAACATTACAACGTCTTGGGAATCCTGTAAAATTTCCCCCTGAAAGCGGGGCAAAACACATTGCGCATTGAGTAACTTTGGAAATCAGGCACAGCCAATTAACATACAAGTACATGTCCGTGCATGCAGGCCAGTGCAGCTAACCGTACATATTCAACAGTGTGTCATAGAGACGACATAACGAGGTGCGCAGGCAACTCATGCCCAATACAGGATTCCCAAGACGTACATTACAGAGAGGTCTTTATGTACACACATGTACGTGCATGCTTTCATGCTTTCAAGACTACCGTTCATGTAGTATGTGGCCTCTTCTTAGCTAGAGTACATGATTTAAGCATGTAGTTGCGATGATTGTATTAAACCCTTGGTCTACATGGATCTATAAGGACCGTAAGTCCATGCAGGAGGGTTGCGATTATCGCATATATTCTAGCAAGAGTATAGACATCTTGCAGATGACCGTATCATTTTGACATGTTTGGGGGTCAAAACATGAAATAACATTTGCATTCAGGCAGTTTTCTAAGTGCACTCAAGTTGAGGTAAATTTGGTGCACGATTAATTAGGTGTATTAAAAACACGTTCACAAGCTGGAAACGCTTGCGAGTACTGGGGCCGATTTCATTAACACTTTGCGATCATTGTTAAAGCTCAAATCCATTGCTAGCGGATAATCGGTTCATAACGGCTTCAAGTAATTATAACATAGTCGTAAACCAAGACTAAGTCGTTAACAAATTCTATGCTTGCAAGTTGAATCAAATACCTTTCAGCATTCAATGTTGTCATTGACGATCGCAAAATACTAGAAACGCCATTTGTACTTTTTATCCTTTACCCTATGATAAAGTTATAGGGACTGTTTGATTAATACAAAGGATCCCTGATTTTGGGATCCACGTCCTATGCAGGGTACGCTAAAACGGGATCCGGATCTGCAGGATTCGCAATAAACAAACAGACCCATAAATTGACTTGATTTCACAACCCCTCCCCCCCCCCAAAAAAAACCCAACAAATTGGAACTATTCAAATTTCTTTTTCTTGCACAGGCAGATGGTGTTGTGGAGACAACATTTGCAACAGATATTTTAAATGCTGCAAAAAAGAAGAAGGTGAGTTGTCGGATATTTGAAGCAGCTCTGTCCTACTTTGGTTTGGTCTGAGGGTGTGAATAATTTAGTCAAGTAGGATTTGAAGCTTTGCATGGTGGAAGTTACATTTATAAGAAAGGAAGGTTTACGGAGACAGCATGGGCGGATTGCAATAAAATGGTCTTAAATGGTGGGCTTAAAGGTAGTATCATACTTTGGTAAGAAACCAAAACAGAAATGTTCACAAATGTACGTATAACTTTCAGGGTATGAAGATGGTGGTGGTAGAAACATACGGTTACAGTTTTTCCGCCTGAAATGGTATATTTATCCAGAAATTAGTAAAACAATGACCGAAAATCTTTTTGATCTTTTAAAAGATCAAAAATAAAAGAGAAAAGACTTAAGAAATACTGTGGCTGTTTTTCACAGTTTTCTCAAAAAGTTGGAACCGTATGGAACTGAAATGTTCACAGATGACTGTAACTGTATCTGTCTTGGTATTTTTGCCCATGAATCTGTATTTCTTTGAGAAAAACCAAAGTATAATATTACCTTTAACCACAGGTTTCTGTCCCTCAGAAACCCCTTTGTCAGCCCAGGGCTATTCTGTTTCTTCAACGACTTGTAAGTAAAAATTGCTATTTTGGCAACAAAGGTTATTACAACATACATTCAAGTATGGGAAATTCCAAACAAAGATAGTTTTAAGCCTAATTCTTTTAAGACTGGCTAAGCAGTAAGACTGCTTCATTGCAATTGTCTAACTTATAGACCAACTAGGTCTAAGCCATTTAAGACCGGCTAAGGCACCGAAAACAGTTTTGATCTCGGGGTAAGATCAAAACCGCTCTTTGTGTTTAAGAAGAGTTGAGTCGGGTTTTCGCTATTTACTCGTGCTGATGTTCGTGTTTCAGCTCAAATTTTGACATGTGTTTTATTTTATGTACATACTGGATCAGAAAAAGTGTGAGTGCTGTTCTGTGACCTTTACCAATCATGTTTAAAGCATTTAAATAAATCATCTCTTCCTTTTGCATTTTGTGCTTTTTTCATAGATTCAAGCGACAGCCGTGATGGTCAAAGTGCAAAAGGTAAAAAGAAGTACGTATATTACCAGTACTTGATTTTTACCTGGCCCTATTGACTTTACTCATTACTTTACTTAGGGTGGCATGGGTGGCAAGTGCGTTAGGCACTCGCCTCTCACCAATGTGTCCCCGGTTCGAATCCGGCCTGGGTCATATGTGAGTAGAGTTGTGCGTTGGTTCTCTCCTATGCTACGAGGGTTTTTCTCCAGGTGATCCGGTTTTCCTCCCTCCACAAAAATCAAACAATTTCGATCTCAGGCTGTACTCCGTGATCATATATGGGTTGATGTGGCTGGCAGCCAAGGGCGCCCATGAAAGCCTGCTAGTGCTACGCGATCACGTTGAAGTCTCATCCTTCGCAATTCAGCACCCCAGCTGCCAGTAAGGATGATTAGCCTCCCAAATTATTATAATTATTATTATTAAACAGAAGTGAAGGTCTTAAACTTCCTTACAGACATTGTTTCATGAACCTTTTTACGCTTTGTTCATCTGGATAGCAGAAATACGGTCGAAATAATCTCCCCCCTCCCTCTGAATCCTTCACGGTTACATCACGCTTTTGAAATGCTAAAAGACACTAAATCTTGATTTCCTTGAAAATCCAGCATCTGATGATGATCCGATGACCGTTTGGAGTGTTTGCACTGTTTACGAACTGTACTTGAGTCCATTTTCTGTCTCAAACTCAATAATGTATTTTTGGAGGCCTTGCAAATCCTATATGCTCCCTTTAAGAACACAGGCATCACATACATTACCCATGATTGGCTTGAGCTTCATATTCCCCAATGGATCCATTCAATGTATTGTCATATTTTTGAAATTGTGGCTGTTTAAAGGTAATTATCATACTTTGGTTTTTTATCAAAGAAATACAGATTCATGGGAACATATATCAAGACAGATACAGTAACAGTCATCTGTGAAAATTTCAGTCCCAACAGTGACCACTCACTTTTTGAGAAAACGGTGAAGACAGCCGCAGTATTTCTGAAGTCTTTTCTCTTTAATTTTTTATCTTCTAAAAGATCAAAACTGTTTTCGGTCTATGTTTTATTCTTTTCTGGATAAAAACATCATTTCAGGGGGAAACATTTTAACGGTATGTTTCTACCACCACCATCTTCATGCCCTGTAAGTTATACATGTACGTAAATCTGTGAACATTTCTGTTTTGGTTTCTTACCAAAGTATGATACTACCTTTAAATTAACCAAATTCAGTCAAATTGTGCATTGGTTTATGGTAGTAATATAGTCTTCCGTTTGTGAGCCAATTCTCTTAAAAGTATGACATGTATATCATGTGACACAATCCTAACTATGCAATCACAAGACAGAATCTATGGGCGTTTACGAAACGGAGGCTCAGGCTCACGGCTCCAGCTCTGACATCCATATGCTGCAAATATAGTGGTTTTCCACTGAAGCCGAAAGTCTGTTTTCATTTGCAAACCAGAGAATCTACGAGAGAACCGCAGCCAAAAGCCTCTATTTTGGTACCCGTTATTTCAAAATGGATTCACGAACTGGAGCCGAAGCCTGAGCCTCCGTTTCATAAACACCCTATAGGGTTTAATATTCTCTTCATATGTTTATTGTGTGTTAAAAATGTTGATTTTATATTTTCTGTTTACCATGTTTACAGCCAAGATATTTAACATCTGTGGCTGTGGACATTGCCAATGTGGCAATATTTTCCACTGTAACTGTAAGTACATGTATTTTGTTCTATTCTTGAGTATAATTGGTAAACATACATGTAGTATGGACAGAATTGGCAGTGACCAAAGAAAAACAAAATTGGGAATCTTTTTTGTGTGAAATTTGTGTGATTTTATAAAGCTGATACTAATATCTACCATTAATCCTGTGAAACATTCCCCTTCTGAAATGCTGTTGTAATGTAATGATAATATTAATGATAAAGAACATTTTGCGCAGCTACTACATTTATATGATGAATACATACTCTAGTGCACATTACAAATTTATTATTATCCCTGGTCATCGGGCCATCATTTACATTCCTGAATCCATCTCAACTCCCTGGGGAGTATACAGCCCTATGCTACCATATTCAGCGCACAGAGGCTAATCAAACCACAAAGCCATCTCTACCCTCGCAGGTACCCATTTACACCTGGGTGAAGAGGAGCAAGAATATGTGACATAGTGTCTTGCCCAAGGACACAAGCACCAATAACCCATGGCCGGATTCGAACCCACAATCTGTAGATTGACCACAGGATCTTGAGTACGACACGCCAGACCACTAGGCCACAGCATTCCACTGAGAACTTTTAAAACTAGCTGCATCTGAAAACCACCTCAACACATGATCAGCTGAGATTTGAATTCCACACTACTGGAATGTACATATAAATTCACGTCAAACAAAAAACAACATGCGGACATCACTTTTATTGACATGTTATAATGCATTTTGAAACGGTTCTCTTCCTGTTCCCCTATATAATGGGGGAAAAAATTATTTGAAGAGTTCCGGTAATGACAAATGACACGACTATACAGTACATGCCATTGAATTGAGAATATCAGCTAAATTAGCCCATTGATTTAGTTTTTGAAATTTACTTGAATGATAGTTTACAGTGTTTGATAATTCTTACACAAAACATGAAGAATTCTTAAGGAAATGAATCGAATTGCAGGCATTCAGCAACTTTGGTTACTCAGACTTCAAGTTGACTTGTTTGAAACAAGTACTGCGAAGCGGAAGGCAGCTATGAGACAGATCATATGTTGCTATGTGTATAGTACATTGCCTTGTTTCCATCTGTTGCTATGTGTATAGTACATTGCCTTGTTTCCATCTGTTGCTATGTGTATAGTACATTGCCTTGTTTCCATCTGTTGCTATGTGTATAGTACATTGTCTTGTTTCCATCTGTTGCTATGTGTATAGTACATTGCCTTGTTTCCATCTGTTGCTATGTGTATAGTACATTGCCTTGTTACCATCTGTTGCTATGTGTATAGTACATTACCTTGTTTCCATCTGTTGATATGTGTATAGTACATTGTCTTTTTTCCATCTGTTGCTATGTGTATAGTACATTGCCTTGTTTCCATCTGTTGCTATGTGTATAGTACATTGCCTTGTTTCCATCTTTTGCTATGTGTATAGTACATTGTCTTTTTTCCATCTGTTGCTATGTGTAGTACATTGCCTTGTTTCCATCTGTTGCTATGTGTATAGTACATTACCTTGTTTCCATCTGTTGCTATGTGTATAGTACATTGCCTTGTTTCTATCTGTTGCTATGTGTATAGTACATGTACATTGCCTTGTTTCCATCTGTTGCTATGTGTATAGTACATTGCCTTGTTTCCATCTGTTGCTATGTGTATAGTACATTGTCTTGTTTCCATCTGTTGCTATGTGTATAGTACATTGTCTTGTTTCCATCTGTTGCTATGTGTATAGTACATTGCCTTGTTTCTATCTGTTGCTATGTGTATAGTACATTGCCTTGTTTCCATCTGTTGCTATGTGTAAAGTATGTTGCCTTGTTTCCATCTGTTGCTATGTGTATAGTACATTGTATTGTTTCTATCTGTTGCTATGTGTATACATTGCCTTGTTTCCATCTGTTGCTATGTGTATAGTACATTGTCTTGTTTCTATCTGTTGCCATATGGACAGTACATTTTCTAGTTTCCATCTGTTGCTATGTGTATAGTACATTGTCTTGTCTCCACCAATTCATCTACCCAAAATGGCTACGTAGAAACTCAAAAACTCTTGGTGGATGGCTTCAGAAAATGGAATCTCAAATTACATTGTGCTATATTGTAATGACCCTTTGGCTTGTTGCTTTTTTTTTGCAGGTTGCAGTAACGTGAATGGTCATCCACCAGGTAAGATATGAATGAGGATATCCATGTAGCTTAGCACAAAAAAATGTCTAACCATGACATTTCTCTGTTGATAAAAACAGGATTAACAATCAAATTTCCATGTGTTCAACATTTTATCACTTGTGATTGTTCCTTGGCCAGTTGGGTATTCTTCACTGACCATGAATATCAAATGGAATTTTTAATTGATGTTTGTTTTAATATTGGGCAAGACATTTTGTACTAAGCAAATTTTTATGCTTATCAGCTCCATGAAATTGGCCCCAGGTGTATTGAGAGGGAACAATCAGTAAAATTCTTCTGATGATGAGTAGAGCAGGCTAGTCGAAACGTTGAGACCTAACGGGAAGTGCGAAAGTATGAACGATTCTGACATGGTGTTTCTGCAAACCGATCCACATACCACTAAAATTCTTCAAGAATATAGAGTGTTGATCCAGCTCTGATTTTACAGGTTTGAAATCTGCTCAATTGCACGGTTGATAGAACCTGCAGATGGCAAATTAGGGGGAGGGGGGGAACTTGTATGAGTCGGAAAACTACTTGCTGAATTTCAAGAGTGTGTAGTTGCCAGAATCTAGTTACTTCACCAGGGGCCGATTTCATAAAGCTCTGCGACACGTCGCAACTCGATTTGCGATGCGTCGTGGTTTAAGGCTGCAGTTTGTATCCGGTTAACCGGTTAACTGACCGTTCAAAAGGGTACCCGGGGACATTTTCCCAGTTAGGTTAATCAAAAAGTATCTTTTTAATGGCCTCTTCTTTTTGAAACATATATACACTTCTAGAAATCACAAAGAAAAAAATTTCAATGACCTTTTGAAAATTGGACCAGCAGGCTCATGCAAAGCAAAGGCCAAACATTTTGCTATGTCTACCACTGCCAAATGTTGTGACAAAAGACCCAAACTTACTATTTCTTTGTTTTTCTTTGGTTTCTTTGTTATACGGGTAATCGTAACCGTAACCGAAAAACAGACGGGTAACCGATTACAAAATTATTTGTAAACTTACAGCCCTATCGTGGTTGCGATGAATCCATAGAGTAAGGATGCGTCTTAAATCTGCGACGCATCGTAAGTTTTATGAAATCTGCCCCTGCCCGGAATATTTTGCTGTCAAAAGTGCTGGCCTCAAACATATCTCAATTTTGTCTTGGTCATCACTAGACCATGTTTGCCCCTGTAGCGATGCTGTATGCATTATATCTGACAATCTAAAACTTTGACTTGCTTTCCACACGTGTCACACTGTTCAGGCTGTTGTTTAATTTCTTGATTCTCTTTTTGTACTTGCATGGAATGAAATGTATCAAGTTGACCTGGGCCAACAAGGAACTTCCACCAATCGTAAGTCATTGTTTTTTTTGTTCTTGTTTTAAAGGTTAAATCATACTTTGGTTTTTGTCAAAGAAATGCAGATTCATGGGCAAAATATATCAAGGAGATACCGTAACAGTCATCTGTGAAAATTTCAGTCCCATACGGTGCCCACTTTTTACGAAAACCATCCACAGTCATGACAGTATCTCCTTAAATCTTGTCACAGTTATTTTTTGATTTTTAAAAGATCCCAAAAAAATTTGGTCATTGGTTTTACTATTTTCTGGGTAAATACAGCATTTCAGGCAGAACAGTTTTAACGGTATGTTTCAACCATCACGATCTTTTATACCCTATAAGTTATTCAATTCAATTCAATTCAATAATGGTTTATAGGTAAATCTGTGAAGATTTGCTACTAAAGTATAATACATGTAGTCATAATACCTTTAAGGAATCAAGGAGTCATTTCACCTAACAGTTCATTTCGAATCTAAACAAACCGTAATGACTTCACTCTTACTGAAGCATTTTCTCCTTCCACCAAATCAATGTTGTACTAAAAAGAGAGTGATACATGTATAATCCAAAATGTGTCTGATGGATGTTTTATAGCAAGCATATTCTTTAAGTACTATTCTAATAACCATGCATCTGTAAGACTAACCCTTAAATTCAGTTATTCAGTAAGTCCCAGTATAAACACATATTCATTTTCCACTTGCTGCAGCAGCAGGGAGCATAACTATCCACCAAAGTGGCACTCCAGTGTCTCAACCAAATAGTGAGAACAACATATTGATAAATCATTTGTAGCAGTTTGTGCAGAATTGACAAGTTTTGTGATCAATAGGTTGCAGTGTCGGAGTTGAGTCCTCAAATCCGAGTACGGAGCTCTGAGTACTTTAGGGGTCGAGTCAAATTGGTCCCAAGCCAACAGAGTCCCAAGCCAACTCAGTCCCAGGCCAACTTAGTCCCAATCAGTCCCAGGCAACTCAGTCCCAGGCCAACTCAGGCCCAGACCAACTTCAGTCCCAAACCAACTCATTCCAAAGCCAACTCGGTCCCAAGCCAAGCCCCAAGCCAACTCAGTCCCAAGCCAACTCAGTCCCAGGCCAACTCAGTCCCAAGCCAACTCAGTCCCAAGCCAACTCGGTCCCAAGCCAACTCGGTCCCAGGCCAACTCAGTCCCAGGCCAACTCAGTCCCAAGCCAACTCAGTCCCATGCCAACTCAGTCCCATGCCAACTTAGTCCCATGCCAACTCAGTCCCAGGCCAACACAGTCCCAGGCCAACACAGTCCCAGGCCAACTCCCAAGCCAACTCAGTCCCAGGCCAACTCCCAAGCCAACTCAGTATTAGGCCAACTCAGTCCCAAGCCAACTCAGTCCCAGGCCGTCCCAAGCCAACTCAGTCCCAAGCCAACTCGGTCCCAAGCCAACTCAGTCCCAGGCCAACTCAGTCCCAAGCCAGCTCAGTCCCAAGCCAACTCAGTCCCAGGCAAACTCAGTCCTATGCCAACTCAGTTCCAGGCCAACTCAGTCCCATGCCAACTCAATCCCATACCAACTCAGTCCCATGCCAACTCAGTCCCATGCCAACTCAGTCCCATGGCAACTCAGTCCCTGGCCAACTCAGTCCCATGCCAACTCAGTCCCATGCCATCTCAGTACCAAGCCAACTCTGTCCCAAGCCAACTCAGTCCCGGGCCAACTCAGTCCCAGGCCAACTCAATCCCAGGCCAACTCAGTCCCAGGCCAACTCAGTCCCAGGCCAACTCAGTCCCATGACAACTCAGTCCCTGGCCAACTCAGTCACAGGCCAACTCAGTCACAGGCCAACTCAGTCCCATGCCAACTCAGTCCCATGCCAACTTAGTCCCATGCCAACTCAGTCCCAGGCCAACACAGTCCCAGGCCAACTCCCAAGCCAACTCAGTCCCAAGCCAACTCCCAAGCCAACTCAGTCCTAAGCCAACTCTGTCCCAAGTCAACTCTGTCCCAAGTCAATTCGGTCTCAAGTCAACTCAGTCCCAGGCCAACTCAGTCCCAAGTAAAATTTCAAATGAAACAGGGCTTCTTTCACCCCCAGGTTGCACTGGGGCCTCCCTTGAGATTAGCCTCTAGTTGATTTCATATTGTTAGATATAATTTTGAACTCATAGCTGTAGCTGTAGGAATTGAGAGTGTGGAATCACCCAGCCCAGACTCGCAGGCGCCTGGGAGTCAACAAACTGCTAATTAGGCCTGGGCGATTAGTGCTTTTCACTAATCGATTAATCGCGGAGGAAATAATCGCGATTAATCGATTAATCGTGATTACCCGGAAGTGACTATACAAGCAGCATGTACCTTGTTTTCATCATAGCGGCACTGCAGTAAACTGCACTAGCGTAATGCATTGATTCTTACAAGTTTCAACAGCGATCAGTTCCGATTTCCGAAGCATTGAGCCTATGCCATATTTGTTCTGATAAGGTATAATGCAAAATTCGTGAAGCTAATATCGTCCATAATTATTGGTATTCCTTCAATAAAGCAGGGTAATTTCGCGAAGTGTTGGCCGACAAGGCATGCAGCTACTGCCTCACGTACGTACACCCAGACATACATCTACAGGTCAACGATAGTACACGATGACACAATGTACACCCCACGTAGGCTGAACAGTGAACACGATTATTACACAGCTCACGATTACTACACACATCGCGATTATTTTAGAGTTCACGATTACTCCACATGTTTACGTCACGATTATTATACCATACGATACAATACAGTAATCGTCTATTCGAGTAGCGTCCGTACTCGAGTAGTTGAATGATGCATCGCGCCATGCATGCGCCATGCGCCAAGCCTCGCTGGCCGGCCATGGTAGCCGAATCCATTGTAAACACGTGGGCCAATAGGTTGAGAAAAACTTCGTTGTCAGCTGTCAGGCTTGAATAAAAATTCACCCGACACGTTTAAACCTTATGTATCCAATAAATCATGTTTGTGTGCGACAACCTTTCGTTTTATTACTAAGTGAGATAAATAGTGTTCTTGAAAATGCAACATAACTAAATGTACCTCAATAAACAGCGAAATGGTATAGCCCTCATTCATGCCTTATCCACGTTGACCATATAAGGCAGTACAGAGGGCTACTGGCCAATTACAGTGTTATCTCAAAATGTTGTCATGGTGCTGTCACAATTGGGCGGGCTTCCGGTGCACGTGCAGCAGGCAGACTTGATATCAAGTCGGTAATTTTACCGCTACACCAGGGGTACGGTGTGCATGTTCATATTACACTGTGTACGTCCTGCATAATGTCCAACATGCGGGGACGCGACCGCGGCACATATACACCCTCGACCCCTATTGAAGATTGCGTTGCCTCACTATACGAACGATGCGTGATGCACATTGCACAATGATTGTTCCTTGACAGATGGACGGACAAAACACGAATGTCTAACGACTTGTCATCAAGTCTATGCAGCTGCTCCATGCAACACACACGGAATGGCTATTGATCGACTGAGAATAGTAGTAACTCATGGAATTCATGAATCGCAACTCGAATGCACTAATCGCGCTGGCACGATTAATCGAGTAGTTCAGAATTTACTAATCGAGTAATCGACACAGGAATGTAATCGCGATTAATCGATTAATCGAGTTAATCGCCCAGGCCTACTGCTAATGGTGGTCCTTCATCAGATCTATCAAGCCAGCAGCAACCTCTGCTCAATCAACAAACTGCTCATGGTGCTTCTTCATCAGATCTATCAAGCCAGCAGCAACCTCTGCTCAATCAACAAACTGCTCATGGTGCTTCTTCATCAGATCTATCAAGCCAGCAGCAACCTCTGCTCAATCAACAAACTGCTCATGGTGCTTCTTCATCAGATCTATCAAGCCAGCAGCAACCTCTGCTCAATGCGTCAAATGTCACCGATACAGACCAACCGGTGACGCAGCCTTCATCAACAATAATCACTGCGGACGTCCACAACCAGGATTCCAGTCCAAAACGTCCAAGTGGTGAGTTTGATCCATTAGTGGTGGTTTGAGTTTTAAAAAAATCCCAAAGCATGTCTTTTAAAAATGAATTTTTCTATACTTTTTGAGGCATGAACTATTGTTAAACATAATTTTTTTGTAAATGGATATAGTACATAATGTGATGTTGTTTTGAAGAGCAAAGCGTTCCAGTCGTTTAATTTTCAAAATGCAATGATTAAATGGAAGGAAACTATTAAACTAGTTGTAATTACACCACAGCACCTCCAGAGGAGACACTACCCATCGGCCAACCTGGGAGTAACACAGCACCCTCAGAAGGCAGACCAACCACCAGCCCACCTGTCAGCACCCCAACCCTTTCAGAAGGCAGACCAACCACCATCCAACCAGTCAGTTCACCAGCCCTTTCAGAGGGCAGACCAACCACCATCCAACCAGTCAGTACCCCAGCCCCCTCAGAGGGCAGACCAACCACCAGCCCACCTTGCAGTACCCCAGCACCTCCAGAGGAGACAATAACCACCATCCAACCAGTCAGTACCCAAGCCCCCTCAGAAGGCAGACCAACCACCAGCCCACCTGACAGTACCCCAGCCCCCTCAGAAGGCAGACCAACCACCAGCCCACCTGACAGTACCCCAGCCCCCTCAGAAGGCAGACCAACCACCAGCCAACCAGTCAGTATGATGTCAGATGTTAGAAGAGGTTAGCATTAATTAGTTAAACCATGTTTATTTCCACATGATATTGCGAAGTGTGTTAACAGGTTTGTTGATAGTCAGTGTTCACATTACGTTTACCAACTGGAGTACATGTACCTGCTGGGCATGTTAACAGTGTAGAATTGAATCTATTGATGCCACTACTACCAAAGCCCAAACCACAGATGTTTATCGGAAGGAGTGGCCAAAAATTGAGCAAAATGAATCAAAGTTACTTTTGTTTCCTTTCAGCACAAGGTCATAATGTTGGAGATTGGCAAAGGACCCCAGGACAGGTATGTATGCAGGATCATCTAGATGGTGAACAGGCTTTGATGAGTATTAGCGTAGTAGTAGAAGTAGGAAGGATATACCAGTAGACGAATCCAAGCAGACCTCATATGAGGCTGCCATGGCTGGGGTCTGCCATGGCTGGGGGCCATCACACAGATGCTTACCAACTTTCTGCTAAATTTGCTAAGCATGACATTTCTGTCTAAACCAAATTTGTTGTGTATCACTTGTGATAATTCTTTTGCTGTTATTCACTGACCATGGATATAAAATGAATTTTTTTAACGGCAGTGTTTTCGATTGGGCAAGACATTTTTGTGCTAAGCAAATTTTTTGTGCTGAGCAAATTTTTGTGCTGAGCAGGTCCATGAAATTGGCCCCTGTTCTCAGTCACTTTGCAAATGGATTGACATAACGCTGGGGTTGGTTACTTGGAATCTCCCCCGCCCAGAGGTTATTTAGAGGAATTTAAGAAGCCTCATCAGAATTGTCAAAATAGTTTAACAGGTCAGAAAAATATACAGTTCTGATAAGCCTGTCGACGGCCGAAAATTCCTCGATTCATTAAAAGAAAATGAGCTAATATCCCAATGTGTAAAATCTTCCTCACTTCTGAAACAGAAAATTCATTGGTCGTAGATAAGTAATGCTTATGCTTTTGCCCAATATCATGACAATTTTAGGTATTTTTTTAGGCTGATTTTCTCATGAGGGGTGCTCTCTGTCACATGACGCTAAAAAAAACTCTAAACCATTGAGAAATTCTCTCACGGTTGCAAAATCTTACAAAAGTGTCATCGTGTAAAAGGACACCAATGCTTGAGAGTGACTGACGACGTCCCTGGTGAATCTTTGTGAGATTTTGATCGAGGTCCTGACCTACGACAAAATTTCTCAAGGAACCCTTACGAAGTGCTTTTGCAATGCGAATGCATGTGTTTTCTCTATGTGTTACTTGGCCTTTGCAGATCGCGCCCACTCCCGCACGCTTTACAAGCAGCCTTAGCGTCGTGAGGGTTCTAACAGTGTTTACATCCATACAATGCACAGTTAATCGCTTACCGGCATTCCGTCTCAAGGGAGGCTTGCGAAGTGTTACACTGTGCCGTGTGAAAGGATGCAAAAGCGGCCAGCGTAAAACCGTTTTGTAAGATTTCGTAACCATGAGGAAATTTCAATGGCTTCATCGAGTTTGTAATAGCGTCGTGTGAAAAGGCCTTTTGTTGTTAATCTGATAATGTATCATCTCATCCCGCCCGCAGGGGAACAGTTCTCTTCCAATGAGCCTCGTTAGAGACCTTACAGAATGCTTGGATGAAAATGCACTAGGCAATGACTGGACCTTGATACTTGAGCATCTAGGCCAGTCAAGCAAACAGGTGAAAGCAGTCGGCAAGAAGCAAAATCCAACTGAGGCGGCACTGTGCCAGTGGCAGGATGCCGGAAGGTCTCTTGAGGATCTCGGTAGACTCTACAAAATGTGCCGGCCTGACGTCCATCGTATAATCAGTGACTACCTGGCACACAGTGGCTCAGGAGGTATGTCTATCTGTCTGACAGAATAGCCACCTTTAAGCTACCTATAAGCTTTCGTATTAAAGGTAGTATCATACTTTGGTATTAAAGAAACCAAAACAGAAATGTTCACAGATTTACGTATAACTTACAGGATATGAAGATGGTGGTGGTAGAAACATACCATACACATTTTGTCCGCCAGACATCAGTAAAAGAGCGACCGGAAATCTTTTTGATCTTTTAAAAGAAGAACATAAAAGAGAAAAGACTTACTGTGGCTGTTTTTCACTGTTTTCTCAAAAAGTGGGCACCGCATGGGACTGTAATTTTCACAGAAGACTGTTACTGCATCTTCCTTGATATTTTTGCCCATGAATCTACAGTTCTTTGATAAAAACCAAAGTATGATATTACCTTTAAAGTGGATGTTCAACGCTCAACAAGCTTTATTGGTTAGAACTATAATCCTTAAATTGCTTGACATGAGAAAAAAAAAGGGAGACTTTGGAGAAGCAAGTCAACAGCGCACGCGCATGCACGCACAAAACCACGCGCGCGTGCTCACAATTGCGCAAGCATGGTTTGCGCGTGCGCTGTTGACTCAAGACCGGTTCTCCAAAGTCTCCCATTCATCTCACACTGAACACAGAAAGAGTGTCTTTTTTGATGATTTTTCTCTCATTCCGCAAGCTCCCATATCTGACATCACAAAATCACACAGATTTGTCTGATGCCCCCAATGACGGAATTCAGAGAATCTGAATTTTGCGGAGCTTGGGGGTTGGGCATGTGGAGAGAAAAATCATCCGAAAAAAAAGCATGTTCACACACACCAAAAAAGTGTGGCTATTTGGGTCGGGGTGCAAATAAGCGCAATTATTTGCGTCGCAAAATAGTCCCGCTTTTTTGGTGTGTGTGAACGTGTCTAAAGACTCTCTTTCTGTGTTCAGTGTGAGATTTTTTTTCTCATGTCAAGCTATTTGTTCTTACAAATAAAGTGAGGATTGTTGAGTGTTGAACATCCTCTTTAAAGGTAGTATCATACTTTGGTAGCATACCAAAACAGAATTCTTTACAGATTTACCTATAACATACAAGGTATAAAGATGATGATGGTAGAAACGTACTGTAAAAAAATGTTTGCCTGAAATGCTGTATTTATAGAGAAAAGAGTCAAGCCAGTGACCTAAATTATTTTTTATCTTTTAAAGATCAAAAATAAAATAGGAAAAGACTTAGGAAATACTTTTCCTGTTTTTCACTGTTTACTCATTAAGTTGGAACCACATGGGACTTAAGTTTTCACAGATGACTGTTACTGTATCTGTCTTGATAGTTTTGCCCATGAATCTGTATTTCTATGACAAAAACCAAAGTATGATATTACCTTTACATGTAAGCGTGTAAATGTGATTAAGCCATATATGAGCGACAACAAATAGATGAAGACTAAAGCAGTATTCGAACCTGTGACCAACACCTTTCCATGTCAAGTTCATCTGAGCTAGCCAGCCTTATGTTGCAATTGATCCTAATTGTGGTATCCCTTTGCTCCGTTGTGAATTTTTTTACGTCGGAGCTTGAAATCATGCAAAGTCAACTCTTGACTAAATCGCTTTTTGTTATAATAAGTCAAACAGAATTAATTTGATGACAAATATTTGCCAACTTTATGCATGTTTGTCGGTAGTCCTCGTTAGAAAGCCGGTTGTGTTGTGGGTTGCTGTTCTTCTGTTTCTTGGTAGATGGTAGCTCCCCGGGTTTGCTTAATACCCTTCTAACAGGGTTTGGCTAAGCTGTTTTTCAAGCTTGTGGGCCAAACCGGTGTAAAAGTCTTCGTTTTCTGAGTCTGTTTTGGGAACAAAGGGCTGGGCGCACTGGATGGACGAAGATGGTGGAGTAGTAGTTCCAGACATTGTGGTGCCATGTCGATGGGATACTCCTGCATGGTCTCACTATAGCTCAAGCTGCCCCATGATTTTTTGCTCAAAGGTAGTATCATAATTTGGAAGCATACCAAAACAGAAATTTTCACAGATTTACCCAAAACTTACAGGGTATACTGTATGAAGATGGTGATGGTACAAACATTAACATACCGTTAATTTATTCTGCCTGAAATGGTGTACTGGGTATTTAGCGGGGAAAGCCTAAAACCAACAACATTTTGATCTTTTAAAGATAAAAAAGTGGGCACCGTATGGGAGACTGTGTTAATTTCACAGATGACTATACTGTATCTTCCTTGATATTTTTTTTTTTTTTTTTTTTTTACTTGGATTCTGGGACCTGATGAAAACATCACTAAAGATGAAAAGTGGCCCAAAGCATAATGCTTGAAGCAAGTTGCAATAAAAATCTAAAAAGTGGAGCAAAAGAACAGCATAAAAAGGTGGAGTGCTGGACTGGCCATCCAAGCCACTACCATTGAATAGTTTTTGTCAGAAATCTTACTGTACAATAATTTCCTCTGAAATGTTGTCACATTCGTTTGTTCGTGTGAGGACTAAAAACAAAGTACATCGATCAGCTACAGGGGAAGGTCCCGATTTAGCCAGCTGATGGTACCATCATCCAGATCCAGGATACCAGAAGCTCCATGGGGTGATTTGTAGATAGGGAACGCCTCGATAATGTGTTCCAGAGTCTGGATCTCTTCACAGGGGCAATAGGGTGATGGATCTGCTCCAATCTTGTGCAGGAATTAATGCTGTGTGTGAGCAGCTCCTCTTCTTACACGGTTTAGGTTGACCCAGGCTTTTTGTGGCAGACCACATGTCATCGCATTGCTTGCATGCAACTCTTATTTGTATATAATTATGGTTAGTTCCTTTTCTAGTAAATAATTCAAGATGTATATTTTGTAAAATGTCTACCTTGGATAGTCAGTACCTTAAAGTAAAACTACCTAAAGGTCTTGCTTTATGCATTTCTATTTTCTATTTTTCACATACATAAGTGCCTGTACGCCATGGACTAGGCAAAGGAATGATACACTTGAGTGTCTTATGGTTCTTTTGTGTTGGAGCATTGAGTTTATGTACATGTATAGGTTATTTTATGTGAATGCATATCTGGTGCCTTGTGGAGACCGAGCACAATAAGTTGAATATTATGTCTCCACAGGAATTTTTTTTTTAAGTTTTCATGAAATTGATATTTGCAATTTAACTCAAACAGTAGGAATTTCTAAGGTACATGTATACTTGTAATAAAATAGCAGGCTTTTATATATAACAAGCATCATTCCATCAAGAATCATGTCATCCTGAGATAATAATTATCTCAACAAGTCTGATGTCACATCTAGAGCTCCGTAGATACTTTATCAAATTTATTTTCTGTCATTGAAAAGTGAACATTCAAACCGGCGATCTCCTGAATACCGTACATGCACGGCTCTACCAACTGAGCCGTTCAGCCCTTCGTTGGTGGTGACCCCAATAGCCAATTATCTTTGTTCGTTTGGCAGTCAGAACTTCAGAAGCCACGAAACCACCACCACACCACCACACCACCACACCACCACACCACCACATCCCAAGGATCGTTTCAATGATACACGCAGCAATGCTGCAAACCGGGAACGGCACAAGGGGGACCACAAAGAGGATACGACTTTTTAATTAATATAATCATCAAATAACCGCAAGGGAAACTGACTGAATTTAGTACAGCTGGTATTCTGTATGGTATTCAGGAGGACGCCGGTTCGAATCCCTCTCCAGTCAATGTTTTCTTTGTTAACTTTTCAATGACTTCAAATTCAGTCAGTTTCCCTTGTGGTTACTTGATGATTAAGTCTATTTTCTATTGGAACTAACAATTTGTACTGTATTTTTTTTTATATAATGTACAAAATAATTCATTAATTGTGAATTTCAAATTTTTAATCTCTTGTAATTGTGTTGCTTTTATATATATAGCTTCAACTGAAACTATGAGTGGTCGATTTTATGTGGTAGATTTTATTTATCGAAGTTATATTTGCATACAAAAACTCCGTCGCATTTGGATTTTTGTATAATTTTCCACCCGTGGGGTTTTCCCTATCCGCACTCCCATTGGGATTTACCATTTGTGGGATGTCCCCTCCTCCCCGTGTATAGACTTGGGGCCTTTACCAAACCTCGGCTCCGGCTCCGGCACAGGCTCCGGCTTCGGCTCCATTTCGTGACTCCATTTTTGAATAACAGGTATCAAAATCTTTTGGTTACGGATTGGAAGTATACTCTATTTTGAACAAGAAAACGGAGCTTCAGCTTCAATGAAAACCCGGAGCCGGAGCCGAGGTTTGGAAAAAGGCCCTAGGTGTACCTAGGCCATTTACACCTTTGGATGGAGACAATGGGTTTTTAATTTTTTTGATTAAAGACATTTTGTAATATTGAGCACCTCTCATGAAAACAATCCTTCATTTACATGTATATATATAATTTATTTGCAAATGTACTTATATCGCAATTGTAAATTGCTAATCTACATGTACAGTACTACCGGTACTTAAATTTATTTGCCAATGTACTTATATCGCAATTGTAAATTGCTAAGCTACATGTACAGTACTACCGGTACTTAAATTTATTTGCCAATGTGCTTATATCGCAATTATAAATTGCTAAGCTACATGTACAGGACTACTTTATACTGCCATTACTTCCGATGTTTGTATTTTGTAATAACATGGAGTTTTGGATTTTTTATTTTGTTGTTTTTGTGTGTTGGTTTGTTGGTTGATGGTTTGCCTCGGTTTGTAAGTTTTTTTGTTTTTTTTAAGTTTATTAATAGAAATGGCATGACTGTAGCGGGACTCGAACCAGCGAAGTCCAGAATACCGTACCGATGTTTACCAACAGAGCTATCCAGCCCTACGTTGGTCGTGTCCCTAATAGTTATCCTTGTTCATGCAGTCGGAAGCCATGAAACCAAGCACATGCCAGATCGCCGGTTCGAATCCTGCTCGAGTCAATTTTTCATTGTTAACTTTTCAATTGATTACATACCCGCCAACAGAAATCTTCACGGACTCAACTTTATTTTACAGGGTACAAAGCAGGTGATAAAAGAAACATACTGTTAAAAATTAATGTTTCTGCTTGAAATGCTGGTTTATCCGGGTAGAGTCTTTTCAAGATCAAAACTGATCGAGCGGTAAAACAGATTTGTGAAAAATACCGTGGGCGTTTTGCACTACTTTCTCCTAGAGTGGGTGCCGTATTGGATTGAACATTTTCACAGATGACTGATGTTGCTGTATCTTGCTTGATATTATTTGCACATGAATCTGCATTTCTTTGACAAAAACGAAAGTATGAAATTACCTTTAACATTTTATTCGATCCTGCTACTTTTAGAACAGGCTCCACCGAAAGTAGCCTTGCAGGTTTCCACTCTCAAACAAGGAGCATGGACCATGACAAAATTAGAGTTCTCAACTCCGACTACATCTGAGGTCTGACTTAAGAAATTGATGGAATAGACATCGGGGAACATTTCTAGGTACTATATGTGGCCTCAAATTGTGGTAGCACTTTTGTGTAATATTCCAAAAATTATTGTGATATTTCCCCCCCAAAAGTTAATAAAAACAAACGAAAAGTCAACAAATGGGTTTAAGCTCATTCATCTGACTTATTTAAAAAATGTTATTTCTCTGTGAATGGATTATGAATTATATAATCACATAATCATTCACCAAAATACATATCAAGGACTGGGGTGGGGGGCAGGAAATGCGACCACGCCCTTTTTTCAGTTGCATTGTGGGAAGGAGAATCTTGTTTTTTGTTGCTCCTCAAATGATACCACATTTTCTCAAACTTGACACCACAATTCGAAGCCAAATACTACCTAAACTTCGATTTTATGAAGTCAAACCTTAGATATGTAGTGGCAGGGTGTTGCCACTTGCTCCACCTTAATAAGAGGGTTTTCAGAACTTTGCTCCTTGACTATTGTAATAATTCATTCGTGCAAGCTTTGTGGGAAATGTTTTACTGCTCCGATTTCTGAAGAGATGAGACATTCCTGGTTCTTATATAGAGGTTATTGAGGGCGTGGCATCTTTTGTTGTCGTACACAAAGACACCGGAACCGCATATAGTACAGGAATTGACACATCGGTTGAAATGTTGTAGGCAATGTATAGTCTATAATGTTAGATGCACTCGCCATACAGCTAGCGAGCGTAGTGTGTGGCACGGAGTACATACTCTGACTATCTGTAATTTGTGGACGGGGACTATGCTCTGACTATCTATTGTGTGGTGCTTTAGCACGAAGTTTGTCTACTGACTGCCGTGACTGTATATATAGATAATTGTAATGTACGAAATGTAGGGCCTACTACAATCATGTAGGCTATACATGTATTATGAATGACTCTCATGAGACGATATGGAATATAATGGAAATGACATCTAGTTGGGAACAGTGACAATGTTTAGGCCAAGTTCGGTTAAAGTAGTGAGACGGTAGGGGCCTATACTCGTCAACCGCAAGACAACTGTGCCCTAAAGTATTCTGATGGAGTTATATCAGCCCCAATCCGCCAATGATTGGCTGCAGCTAGTGAAAACTCGCCCCAAGATGGCGGATCGGTGGGCCTGTTAAGAGGGCGGGGAGTGAGTGGATCATAATAGGTCGAGTCATCAACCACTGGACGACTGTACCAAGATGTGATTTTGCGTGATGAAAGTTATTTACCTGCCCATTCTGCCAATGGTTGATGGTGGAAACTTGCTCCAAGATGGCGGATATAGTCCTGTAGATTTATATGGCGTCGGTCAGAACAGCTTTCACATATTAAGGTAAGAACGGACGTAGGGCCTACATAATTATCAACGTAGGCCCCTTATAATTTTACATTGTCTAAAAATACATAGTTGATCAGTTCAGGGGCCAATTTCATAAAACTGTTAAGCAAAACAATTTGCTAAGCATGACATTTCTGTCTTGATAAAAACAGGGTTTACAACCAAATTTCCACGTGTTGTATATCACTTGTGATTGTTCTTTGGCAATTTGTTGGCTGACGATGAATATCAAATAGAATTTTTAAATGGTGGTTTGTTTTATTGGGCGAGACATTTTTGTGCTAAGCAAATTTGTGTGCTTAACAGTTTTATGAAATTGGCCCCAGTTCAGTTCATTTTATTTCCACTCATGTAAGTTAATTCACAGTGAATAGAAGAGCATGATTGTAAAATACTTTTAAGTAGGGGAATTAACTAGCAATAAGTGGAGGAGGTCCCCAAGAAGCAGAACTTGTGGACTGGGACCCCCTTAATAGAATAATGTTCTGACATATTCTTGAAGATGATATTTACATAATGTAATAACTAAAGAAGTACATAATATACAATATTTAAGTTCCATTAATGCTACATACAAATAGACACAGGACAAGCATGTATGACAGAAAACGAGAGGCAAGAAAGTCCCATCTAAGAGATAGAGGGGACGAGCAAAGTATTTAAAATCATTCTTGTTGGTACTTATCCACAAGCCAAGATTTAAGTTGTTTTTTGAATGCAGACAAACTATTAATTGACTTAAGGTTATTACATAAAGAATTCCAAAATGTAGGACCCTGAGAGGTTACCGAATTATAAGATTCAGACAGGCGTACATGAGGAATATGAGGAATTTACTGTCAAAGAATTTACTGCCAAGAATTTACTGCCAACAAATCATGGCCCTGTATAAAACGGAGGGTGTTTGAAATCATGCAGGTTTCATTTTCATTGATTTTGGATTATAATAGATATATTCGTCAACGTTTTCACGAAGGGGCGAATTTGGCAAAAATCTAGATTTTTTCGAAATTCTTTCTTTGTTGTTGCCAAAATCGATTAGGGGTATTGTAAGGGACATCTTTGCGAAATTGTTTTGGCCAAATCAAATTAAATCAATAAGATCATGAAAATCAGTAAAGGGAGAATTATACCAAAAGGGCTGTTGCACGTTTTCAGTCACCATAGTTTTATTCTTCCGATATGGTTTTCACGAAGAGGCGAATTCAAGCGCGCGCGCTATTTTTAGCTTTCATAAGGGACGAATTTGTGCTTGTTTGTATGAAGAGAGTTTTGGATCACATCCAATTTGTCAGGGAAAAAAAAGTTTTCACGAATTAAGGGGCGAATTCTTTTGAACGTTAATTACTCCCCAATCATAATTGCTCTATCAACTCTTAATTAGTACATCGTGTATGGGAAAGTCTTCTGCTTGAAACCGGTATAGTAATGTCCTCTAAAAATGGGCGATCATCTCTCACAGTCAATTTTTATGGTTTGAAATAATTGAAAATTTGAAGCGATAGCGATAGCGGTGTGTGCGTGGTTTTCATGGCTTCTTACTGCCAAACGAACAAAGATAATTGACTATTGGGGTCACCACCAACGTAGGGCTGGATTGCTCAGTTGTTAGAGCGCCTGTACGTTATTCAGGAGGTCGCCGGTTCGAATCCCGCTCCAGTAAATTTTTCTTTGTTCACTTTTCAATGACCTAAAAACTCAGTCAGTTTCCCTTGTGGTTATTTCACGTAAGCAAAAGTAATTACTTTTCCAAATTCAAAACCTTTTTTGTGTATCTGCGCCATACACAGGGAATTTGTTTGTTCAGCTAAAAATCTCAGTTTAAAACAGACGTTAATCACGTGTACTTCTATACACATCTCTATGATCGTTGGGAAAGATGGTGATTTCAAATTGTCCAAATATATTCACCCACAACAATCATTTGACACATCGGCTGCGTTCGAGCGAGCTACTCGTGTTAACACGAGTCGGCGCTCGAACGGCAAGAGTACGACACTCGGGTCAGCGAGAGTATACTCTCCAGCGTCGGGGAGTATACTCCTGCATGTGCATCTACATGTAGATGGAATATTTAACCGCGATTTTTCTTCACAATAAAAAAAAAATCGAATATTGCAAGATCATTTGCTTGTTTATTCACGTTTAATTTGTTATAAATAGTTATTTCATTTAGCATATTTCAATAAGAAAAAGAAGAAAAAAGTGTTATTTATATTTAAGAATACTGCACCGGAGAGAATTGCGCGCGCATCACACTCGTGTTACCGGGAGTAACCGCTCGAACGCAGCCAAAAAGTCATGTTTGACACACATTGTATACGCATCATTAATTAAGTATCATCAATTACAAAACGTAACCAATATACTTGACTCGCCTTAAACATAATGCCACGAAATCAATTAATTTTTTTTATTGTAAATATAATGTCACTCCAATTTTCGTTGATATCTTAATAGCTATCCGTAGAACAAGTAGTATATTTAACACAGGTTATTAATTAACACATCTAAATGATACCATTATTCACAATACAATTAGGCCTAAAAAAAAATGGTTGTGTTGCCCTTAGCGACCGACCGTAAAATGCCAAAACTTTGGGTCGGGATTTTTTGTTTCTCCGAGTCCTAAAGTATAAAAACTCACACTTTTTGACAGAAAATGTAAGATTTAGCAGTAAAATAGTGTGTCTCCTCAAAACGACCCAAGACCGTTGATTTATAAGCCCTGGTGACCATGTATATGAACGACACAGTACTATTTATTCTTAAATGTTTGAAAGTCGGCCAAAAAAAAAAATAAAATCGACCGACCGACCCAAAATTTTTAATTTTTCCACTTAAGGGCAACACAACAATTTTTTTCCGCCTCATGACCACACTGTAAAAAAAATCTGTATTTTTACAGAGAAAAAAAATGTTTTTTGTTTTTACGGAAATATTTCTGTAAAATTAAAAAAAAAAACCTGTAAAAATGGAGTTGCCTAGCACTTTGCTGTAAATTTACAGTATTTATTTTTTTACAGTGTATTATTATGTCAAGTTCTGCGCACCAGATATCAAAATAGGCCTGTATGTCTATTGTAATGATTCGGTATTGGAATTTCATCCAAACCATGTCCGTACGTGTTTGGCTACAGACAAATTGGACAGTAAATGCCGCGTGTCTAGTTTTCGTTCTTTGATAATTTGAAATCCGTATAATAGCATAGGCCTATGCTCGGTCATTTTATTGGTCATTGATGTTACGGTGTTGATGAAGTTACCGTACGTCAGCTATAATTTGACAAACAGTCTTTCACAGCATGTAGTTTCTTACAATGCTGTGGTATCGTATGCAAGTTTACATGTATGAAACGATGCCTGTGTACAATATTGTACACATCCTATTTATGTACATTACCTATTTGTAGTCACTATATCTTTTATACCAAAGTAAATCACAGACCAACTCGTGCGTAAAAGGCATATGTACAGTATACATTCTATAAGGTCGATTTTATACATTGCTGCGTCCGCCCCCCCCCCCCCCCAAAAAAAAAAATATATATATATAATTTATAGGGGGCCTATAGATTTGTCGATTCAAGCATCTAGATGCGAATATTGACCCAATATTATAATTCAAGCCATCATATTTTAGCCAAGTTGGTTTTAATTGACAATGAATACAATCATGGCCTGTGATTCTCACATTGCAAGGCTTTTTATCTGAGATCTCACGACGCACGTTTCGTGAGATAAAACTAACACAAATGTTCACAGATTGAGCGAATACTATACTTGTAGAAAACGCTTAATGAAATGTGTCATAGGGGTAATAAACACAATCATCAAATGAATAATATCATGTCACGGCTGTTATTAGGAGATCTTACAGCGATTTCGAGAGCCTATTTAGGACTGTGAATATTGTCTATTTCTTTTTCGTTCATTTTTCCAAAAGGTGGAAAAATGAACGAAATGTGCTGACATTTTTCCTTAAGTGTACGAAGTCATGCGCAACTTCAAAGAAAGTACTAGCTTTGTACTGTGGCCTTTACCAATCATGTGTTGTGATACTTATAAAAAAATAACTGATTCTACACACACGCATTTTAATAGGCCTACATATCTGTTTTCAATAGTTTGCAAAGATACGCAAGCTAATCCTAAACCCTTTACATGCCGAAGAAACCCTCATATCAACCAAAATCGTTATGATTTGTTTATCATGAAAAAGCAAGTTGATCATTGAGAAAGAGGGTCTTAAAGTAATATCATACTTTGGTTTTTTTTATCAAAGAAATACAGATTCATGGGCAAAAATATCAAGGCAGATACGGTAACAGTAATCTGTGAAAATTTCAGTCCCATACGGTGCCCACTTTTTGAGAAAACAGTGAAAAACAGCCGCAGTATTTCTTAGGTCTTTTCTCTATTATTTTTGATCTTTTACAAGATCAAAAAGATTTTCGATTGTTGTTTTACAAATTTCTGGATAAATACACCATTTCAGGTGAAAACATTTTAACGGTATGTTTCTACCACCACCATCTTCATACCCTGTAATTATACGTAAATCTGTGAACATTTCTGTTTTGTTTTTTTACCAAAGTATGATACAACCTTAAAGATGATGTCAAGGCATACGTATTAATATAAAGGTAATCATAATAGTTCTATATCTTACACAGCGAACCGCTATCAAACAATGAATGAGTAAGGCTTGCCGAGACACCATGTATAACATTTTTTGGAAAGTGTGTGGCCCTGAGAA
The DNA here is from genome assembly GCA_963971285.1 of Astropecten irregularis. Classification (NCBI taxonomy): domain Eukaryota; kingdom Metazoa; phylum Echinodermata; class Asteroidea; order Paxillosida; family Astropectinidae; genus Astropecten; species Astropecten irregularis. The sequence goes on from OZ020248.1 coordinate 11,223,704, forward strand.
GAACCGATGAGAGGAAATTCTCGACGTGGTGGCGGGTTATCGCGCATAACGATAACAATGTCTAGCAATCTAGACTAGGTGTTGCCGCAAGCCTTGCTCATTCTAGCTCATTCTAATCTCTGCTCCACCATGCAAAACATGCAAAACGCACAAAAACCATGAATAAAACTAATTAATAAATAGATACAAGTGTGAAGCCAAAACCTAATAACTTAATTTCCATTATTTACAAGACTCTACTTGCGTGCATGAGATTGATTTAAAGTCAATTTGATGGATATGCAAAAAGCTGAAAGTTTGCAAAAAAGGTTTTCCTTTTACATTTTGCGGTTTCGGCTTCCGAAATATCCACTAACTCCTATACATTTTAAAGGGTTCCTGCAGTGCTTTTGTCAGTCAGGTTATTTCATTGCCTTCATACAGAGAATATACTGGGGGAAAAACGGGGATTTTCACGCATACTCGTGTAGGGAACCAACAGCAAAAATATAATGAAAAATCATTTAAAAAAATGAAGAGGCAAACTTGACCTACAGAAATGATTTGGTAAAAAAATTACACCACCAGTTGAGTGAAAGGAACATATTTGGCAAAATCAAACCCATTGAGGAGGAAAGGTTCTGTCAGAAAACCTATAAAACAACCTCAACTTTTTTTGCACAAATCAATTGGGTTACTGCTCTCAGTTCCCCAGATGTCATCACAGTTTTGCTCATGAATGTGGAACTGCTAATTAGCATACAAACCATTTGGTTTTTAACCCTGAATCAGTGTGAGGAAGTGGGTAAAATCACAGTCCCCATGTACAGTTTTTTATTGGCACATGTTCAAGCCATAATATTCCCATTGCAGGGACCCTTTAATGCATGTACATGTCTAAGACAAATTTTGTATTTTGAAAATGGTCGAAAACCTCGAATGATTTCAACCTCAAAAGTGCGCAGAGATACCGAAAAGCTCGCAAAGACAACCAGGCTATTGTCACTGAATGCTTTCAATATCGTCCTATGCTAGAGTCATAATGAGTCATTTCCAAGACCATGAATATTAAATGATTTTGGTGGGGAAATATATAACATGCAAATTAGACTTGCCCTTCGCCGACGTGAAGACGTTTATAACGATTGTGACATCGTTCTTTGGTACTCGAAAGTTCAGTCAGAATTGCAATATATGTGTGATGTTTGCATGCCACTCGTCTTCTTTAGGGCAAGTCTTTGACGAAGCGACCGTTTTCGTCAGCCGTCAGACAAAGCATGTGAGAAACATCCGGCATCTCGCAGGCCACGAACTTTCTACCAGTGCAGAATCGAGTATCCCAGCGGCCATCCTTAGAATGACCAATGGCGACACAATCTTGTTCTTCCCGATGCTGAAAACCATCAATCCAATTGGTATAGGTCATTCCTCTTTTGGCGTCAGAGCACGTAAAACTCGAGTTGGCAGATTCACGCCGGCAGCCGATCCATATTGCCAGATTCCTTCCGTCAGCTGCTTCTTTCATCATCCCCCAGATGAAATCATTCTCGGCCTGTGAATTCGGCACGACGAGACTGCCTCCTTTGCCAGCGCAGAATGCAGAGGCCTTTGCCTGATTCGCACGGAGGGTTGGATGCAGGACGTAGCATGACTGATTCCACTTTTTCCATCCGGTAGGGCATTTTGCAACGATAGATGACACAGTCCCAATTAAAATCAAACGAATGAACCAAGATGACATGATTTTGACCATCGTAAGTGAAAGGGGGCACTTGTTGGCGTATCCAAAGTTGACTGTTGTCAGATCAGTGAGATTGATATCAAAATAGTCAGCAACAGTCAGTAACTGTGCCAAATGTTTTGAGGATTTCAAACTTTTGACGTGTGAATCATTGGATGAGCACAGTTTCAACAAGTGGTGGTTACCGACTGCGGATGAATACGTACTGTACTTTCCTGTAGTACTAGCGGTTAAGTCGTGAATGAAGCAGTGGTTGTTAAATATATAACTGTCTGCAATCCTTCCAGAAGGCGTCACCGTCGTCACGTATACGCAGAACACGGCAGATTGCAAGGACCAGTCACTCTGCCAAGTATTCGATTGTTTGAAGATGCAAGACTTCAAATCTGAATGAGATTGACTCCTCAACTGATGGGAAAATGAGTTTCTATAGCATGTCCGTCTTGCTGGTTTGCTGTCTAGTTACAGGAATGGTTCTGGTGACTGATGCATTGATGTATACGCATTTCTATTTCTGTGCTACACGACCAATATGAAGAGCCCACAATATATTGCCACGTAGAGCAAAGTAATTATGCTCCGGTGAGTGAATTCGTCAAGATTCATTCAAGTGAGATGTGATGGTACAGATTTTTTCTATCACGTAGTGTACTGCAGTCAGCATTGGCTTTTTAGTGGTGAGACGTGACGTCAAGCCCGAGTTTGTCCTTGCTCGAAGGAGTCGCACAATGGTCATATTATGGACATCTTAAAATTCATTGTAACATCCTTATGTGGATCCGTTCCAAATTCAGTCTGCTATGGGCAAGAATGATAATTTGATTATGGTTCTTATTCCCCTTTTTAAAAACATAGTCAAGCCCGACTACGCTGCACAATAGTAATATGCATGTCGTGTAATAAGTCAGACTGGAGGACAAGTCTAATTTACAAGGTTCTCGTATTATCTACAGGTGGTTGGTTGCTGAATTACACTCACGTCCTCACCATACTTCAGTGACGCCAATTATATCCCATTGATTTTTGAGCAACAGCGCTAGTTGTTGACAGTTGATGGTTACACCACAGGTCACAACCTTTAGTCTCCGAGAAGTTTCAAATCAAAGCAAGCAATGTTGAAGAAGTCTGAAAACCTTCAATTCAAACAATGGCATCCGAGCATGACCAAAATATGTACGGAGCTCTAAAAGTGCCATTTGGCCGGTTGAGATCCCGAGATGCTTTTTCCCACAGGTATCATGTCGATATTTTATGATACTTTGTCGCGTAACTAATGACGACACTATACGGACAAGGTGTCGACGGTATAGGAAAGATTGCAAATCGTAATATAGGGGTACATGGCCTACATTTTCAATTTGCTTTAGCGTCATATCGCATGATGTAATCAAAGTCTTCCTTCAATTGTGATGTGGTTACAATTCGTCAAATTCCACATTTTGCACAAATCTTCACACTGGATCAGTGACATACATGTACCGTAGGTTTATAGATAAGCAATCGATACATAACGTATTAAGGTTTGTACAATAAATATACCGCTTTGTGAATGAAACTTTATAAACAGCATTATTTTGATGCAGTGAATAAGTGTACACAATGCATGAATGTCCAGCTCAGTGGTATACGGACATTGCATCATTCAGTCGATACGGACAGGACTACAGTGTCTGCTCAAAAATATTGACGAAAATTTGAAGTAACATGGATACACACAGTACATTGTCCAAGCCATGTACATTTATAATATTGGTTGGGCGTATACGGAAAAATTCATGCGGCATAAATAGTGCTATTCATAGTCTGCACGACGCCAATTCCTGTGTAGTTTCAGATTGTGGGTGGTGTACGTTTTCAATTATCATAGTCTTTACAACAAGTCTTTGACGAAGCGACCGTTTGCGTCAGCTGTCAGACAATGCATGCGAGGAATATCCAGCATCTCACAGGCCATGAACTTACGCCAAGCGCAGGGCTGAACTGCCCACTTGCCACCACCATACTGGCTAAAGACGACGCATTCATCACTGGTAGGTTGCCCATTCATCCAGTTCTCGTAGGTCATTTCTCTTTTGCCGTCAGAGCACGTGAAGCTGGAGTCGGCAGATTCACGCTGGCAGTCGATCCATATCCCTGCGCTCGGCTTTGTCGCAGGGGAAATTGCTTCCATCACCATCCCCCAGATGAAATCATTCTCGGCCTGTGAATTCGACACGATGAGGCTGCCTCCTTTGCCAGCGCAGAATCGGGAGGCATCTGCCCGATACATTGGGCTCAGATACAGGGCGTAGCACGACTGGTTCCACTTCTTCCAGCCAGGAGGGCATGTCGCCACCACGGATGATGCAGTCCCAATTAAAATCACACGAATGAGCCAAGATGACATGATTTTGATTATCATGTATAAAACGTGGGAACATTAAGATCATTGAAGAACACGTGAAATGTCAACAAGACTCAGTTACTGTGTCAAGTTTTCAAATCCTAATTTGTAAATCCTTGGTTGGTCACAGCTACCGGCTGCATATGAATACGTACAGTTCTTTCTTGGGCCAGTACTAGGGACATGCAGTGGTAAGCTGACGTGGATGAAGCAGTGGTTGTGAAATGTGACTGTGGCAATCTTTCTAGAAGGCGTCACGTATACGCAGAACACGGCACATTGCAAGGACCAGTCACTCTGCCAAGTATTCGATTGTTTGACGATGCAAGACTTCAAAATCTGAATGAGATTGACTCCTCAACTGATGGGAAAATGAGTTTGTATAGCATGTCCATCTTGCTGGTTTGCTGTCTAGTTACAGGAATGGTTCTGCTGACTGTTGCATTGGTGTATACGCATGTGTGTCTCTGTGCTCCACGGCCATGTATCTCATATCAAGAACCCACAATATATTGCCACGTAGAGCAAAGTAATTATGCACCGGTGAGTGAATTCGTTTATAAGAATCATTCCAGCGAGATGTAATGTTACAGAATTTTTTTCATCGTCCAGTGTACTGCTGTCAGCCTTAGTAGTGAGATGTGCTATTACACTTGAGTTTGTCCGTTCAATTGCTCAAAGGAGTTGCACAATGCTCATTGTGTAATATTAGCCTTATAATGGACCCACTTGGTATTCAGTCTGCTGGCGAAGAATGGAAATTTGATATGGTAATTTGATAATCTTGTCACGTTCGACTTCGCTGATCGATAATTAGATGCGTGCCGTGTATGTCAGGCTGATATTCGTGTCTAATTGGGGGGCTCTCATATTATCTACTGGTGGTTGGTGGTTATTACCGTTTGTACTGAGTTCTCGCCATACTGCAGTGACGCCAATTGTGTCTAAATGGCGCCAAAATATACTGGGCTGGTTGTTGACAACTGATGGTTGTACCAATGTGATAGCCACAATATTAAACAAGTTGAAGCATCGCAGCGTGCATTGTTGAGGAAGATTGAAAACTATTAAGGCCCAATAATATCAGTATGAAGTTCTACGGAGCTCTGAAAGTGGCATTTGGCTTGTTGAGATCCCAAGATTCGATGTCGACATTTTGAGATAGGCCTACTTATTTTACATCAGAGTAATAAATAACGACATAGTTTACACACACAAAAATTCGACAAAAGGAAAAATGCTTAATCATATAAAGATCAAAGAGCACATTCATGACTGATTTGTTTAATTATTTTGATTTTTTTATAATCTTATTTCTACTTACGTCTAGACGCTTTAGATCGTCAAACAATACCAGAAAGGTCTCACACCGAGGCGCCCTTGCTCGGCCAGTTTCAATATTCACTAATAATACCCACAAAGTGAATGTGTACATGTATACCACATACAAACATAATTCAATAAAAGAATTTCGCCGAATGAAATATGCTTCAGATTTCTGATAACTTGACACACTATCAGTGACGTAATAATGTATGGTTGAAAATACATAAAATTTTATGAACATATTCGTTCGGTTCAGATATTTCGTAAAAATCAATTAAAATTCATAATAAAATTTGGAGTGTTATGCGACTCCAATATTCCGATGAAATTACTAAGTTAAGAGTTATTAGAATAGTGCAACCAAATTGGTAATGGACACGTTTTGCAGCTAGGCGACAATTTTCACTCAAATAGATTCAATTTTCGTTCATTGTTAAAATTAACTATACGCATGAACAATGAAATGTCACTTTAAATCGGTTTGCTTAAAATAATATTACAAAGTATCTTGATGCAGATATTTAGATATACAGTGTAGTATAAATTTGTGGGACGCTGTACGTGTGCAGGATTTTTTTTAAATACCGCAAATATATCAGTGCAGATCAGAAACTAAAGCATGTAATTTATAAAAACCCAGAAGAGAATTTTAAAGCTTAGAAATACTTTGCGATAAATCTTCCTTTTGTGTATCAATATGGTAAATTAAGTTTCGCAACGAAAAGCATATCCCAGTTTATACCATTTCATAAAAGGCTGTGCTATTGCCATGTTGTTTCATGTCTTGTATACTTGACGGTTTGAGGTAAAGGAGTAAATAAATTGTCGTATAACTCCAGTTGTATAACTCCAGTCAAAGAGAAAATAAAGCATAACGATAACAACCAAGCACTAGATTGAATAATATTATAACACGACATTTCTGTTGTTGTTCCAGCTACCATATACAGCTCAGCCACTGAATCCCCATCACAAATTTATCATAATCCGTTGAGCATGGTAAACATCACTCAAAGAGAAAATATTGAAACGAATGAAAGTTAAACAGTTTCTACATCTGAGTTCCCGTGACAATTAATGGCTTTTACATGTTGAAGCTGATCTACCAGTTGTAGGATGCGCTACATTGTAATGTCTGAATGAGTTCGTTTAATGTTCCAGTTTTGGGAAGTCAAATTCAGATGTTAAATTATTACTTTTTGATACGCCATGTCAAGGTAGCTTCAGTTTGGTGCCCTTGTTGTGGTTATCGGTTCTTAATCATCTCTGGGAAAGTCTTTGACGAAGCGACCGTTTGCGTCAGCTGTCAGACAATACATGCGAGGAATATCCGGCATCTCACAGGCCACAAACTTACTAGTGCAGGGCTGAGCAGCCCACTGGCCACCAGCAATCTTCGAATAGACGACGCATTCGTCATTGTCGGGCTGCCCATCTTTCCAGTTCTTGTAGGTCATTTCTCTTTTGTCGTCAGAGCACGTGAAGCTGGAGTTGGCAGATTCACGCTGGCAGCCGATCCATATCGGTTTGCTCGGCTCTTTCTCAGGGGCAATTTCTTCCATCACCATCCCCCAGATGAAATCATTCTCGGCCTGTGAATTCGGCACGATGAGGCTGCCTCCTTTGCCAGCGCAGAATCGGTAGGCATCTGCCCGCTTCATTGGGCTCAGATACAGGGCGTAGCACGACTTGTTCCACTTTTTCCAGCCGGCAGGGCATTTTGCATGCACCATGTATAAAATCATCCCAATAAAAATCAATCGAATAATGAACCAAGGTGACATTTTGGAATGAACAATGAATTGAATTCAAGGAGTTGTAGCCGCAGACGAGCAATATGAGCAAGTCAAGTAGTTGCTGAAAATCTTCACTAACATCAAATGTACTTCAAGTCATAGATCAGTTAACGGAAACCTTTTTCACACCAGGACGGTAGGGCTGAGAAACTCGACCAAATCTTCGACTATAGCAACTATCAACATATGGAGTCTTTCGATTGCAGTTGAGGTTTGTTCTTCTCAGAATTCTCGACGGAGATTTTCAGCTCTGTATACTGTGGGATGGTATGGTTGCAGTCAGCGTTGCTTGATTAATGACACGAACAGTTCTTTCTCATTTATTATGATCTCGCCCGCTACAATTTCTCTGTGCACGCATGCTATCTGGCTTCATGATCAAGTAATGTTAACATGAATACAAGTCTGGCTGCATAATCGCCTTGTATTATAATTGGTTACCGACAAACCACAAAGATTATTACAATCTCTCAACTTGCTCCGTCGAAATTGAAATATAACAGCAGTTATTTAGCTTTGGTGCCGTTGTCTGCAACTAGGCCGAAAGGTATAATCTGTCTCACTGTTGTATTGAATGTATATATAAACACCATCATAATGATGGACGCATGAAAGGCAGTGACAACGACTGAAGCAATTATTAATTTCGGTAGTATTTTATAGCTCGGGCTTCTTTGATGGTCTTCTTTGTCTTTATATGCCCTTGGCCTTGGGCATGTCGAATGACAATTGCCTCTTTAATACTGAAGTATCAAGCCATGGTTTTAGTGTTAATTGATGCCGTCCCTCGTAATGGGTATTGATTTGACTGCTCGACACTTAAGTGATAGTGTGGCCTTTTCCAATGACGCCGATGGGTCTCGTGTATCATTTTTGTTAGATGAAAGCAGCTTAGGCAATTATCACTCACGTTATTAAATTTTTGCCAGCAATTTAAGAAGATTCACGACCAATTGTGTATTGTTGGGATCGGGAGTCATTTGAAGGTTAACATTAGATGTATTTTAGGAGACTGATGACGTAGAGAGCTCGCTGCGCAGAAATGCTGCGTTTGTCTCGAAGCATCATGCTGGTGGGCCCAAAAATATCCACATACCAATGTTTACTTGTCGTATATGACCTTAGTCGTTTCTGGCCCGATGTTGGGTAAGCACGCCCATTATGTCCTGAAATTTGCCCAGATTGTTCGCAGGCCCTATATGTCCATTATATGCCCGTTATTTTCGGGTGTGTTCAGGTCCATTTTATCATGAACATTATCATCAGCAGACCCATGATTTCTGCATCATAAGGCACGTTCACACACATCAACAAGCGCGACTATTTGGGTCGCGCTGCAAATGTATATTCATAATGATAAAAGCATTTGATGTAGGTCTGGGATCGGACTCCTCGTGACACGAACAGACTTATAACTGTCTACTTGGTTATTAATTTTTCTCAATCAAATCAATTTTGTTATCCTTTTATTGCAATTTTCAAATAGAACGTTTTATTTAATACTTTTTTAACATGAATCAAATCAGCTAATTATAGCGAATACATATTAACAGACTATTAAGATTATAATTCAATTGTGATATATTATAATATATGGACTAAGGTAAAGGAGCTGGAGATGTATGGGACTATTCATATAAGCAGAGACTTGTCAGGAACAGCCATTTTGGTTTACGTTTCTGAACTGTACATGGAATAACCGAACTGTTTTCATATTTTTGTTCAAGTAGCATCAATTATGCTATCATCATTTTACCTTAAATTCAAGAATAAAGTTTGTTTTCTCTTTATTTATCATTTTGCTTTGCGATTGTGGCCTAACCCGTTCTGTAATTGGTTTGATATGTTTGCCTCTGATAAAAATTAGAAGTTGAAATATTGGGAAAGATTGTATTTACATGATTTCAAGGCGTCCAAACAATGTCCTAATTCTAACATTGATTTGTAATACACGAATGCAATCAGGATCTGAAGACGAAATAATTCACAAATTGAAATATACCATTATTCACAGTACATGAGTAATATGGCAGAAATGTATATAAAAACATTCGCTCTGTTGCCACAATTAGGTAAAATTAGTTGTAAAATTTAATTCCACTCCAATGTTTCAATATTTTTTTTGTTATCCTAACATACACTCATGATAAAAAAATTAAACGTATTTGTGGTGAACAAGTTAAAAAGCCGACAAAAAAACGTCACGCATTTAAAAACCACTAGGGCCTTTTCACAAAATATAACTAATATGCTTTGAATTTAAATCAAAGCAACAAACCTTTCTTAAATGAATATTGCTACAAATTCACATTTACATAATATTTAATTTAATGTCAGTCATTCATAATAATTATTCAAACATCTCGTCTGCTCCCTCTGCATGCGTCAACATTTTTCTATGATAATGAATGTGCTAAAGCTGTATGTCAGCGAACTTATAAGAAATGCCTGAAAATCCCTGGTATATATCTCTTCATCCCAGAAAAGAAAAGCAAATCGGAAAAGATTTTAAGCTCACAAGTAAAAATTACAATAATTATATTTTAACTTACATTGTTTGTTGTTTCAGTGACCATGGCGAAGCCAATTATTGTATCATCATGACAAATATATCATTTCATTAGACTTAAGTCACTGCATCGAGTAGAGAAAAACCTTTGTTTGATGTTCTTTTTTTTTTTAAATTGCAATATTTCAATGACTGGAGCATCGCGGTTTGTTTATTTCTGATAAAGTTAATGAAATCGTTCATATTAATTGAATGAGATGATTAAAGGTTCCAGTTTTTAGAAATTCAGATGTGTAGTTTTTGCAGCGTCGGCATTTCGATACACCAAGTCCATGTGGCTTCAGTTTGGGGCCGTTGTTGTATATCGGTTCTTAATCATCTCTGGGAAAGTCTTTGACGAAGCGACCGTTTGCGTCAGCTGTCAGACAATGCATGCGAGGAGTATCCGGCATCTCACAGGCCACAAACTTACTATCAGTGCAGGGCTGAGCAACCCACTGACTACCAGCAAGCTTTGCAATGACGACGCATTCGTCATAATCGGGTTGCCCATCTTTCCAGTCCTCGTAGGTCATTTCTCTTTTGCCGTCAGAGCACGTGAACCTGGAGTTGGCAGATTCACGCCGGCAGTCGATCCATATCGCGCTGCTCGGCTCTGTCTCGGGGGAAATTTCTTCCATTACCATCCCCCAGATGAAATCATTCTCGGCCTGTGAATTCGGCACGATGAGGCTGCCTCCTTTGCCAGCGCAGAATCGGGAGGCATCTGCCCGATTCATACGGCTCTGATACAGGGCGTAGCATGACTGGTTCCACTTTTTCCAGCCGACAGGGCATGTCGTGTGAACTGTGTGGAAAATAGTCCCCACCAAAATGAGACGGATGAACCAAGATGACATTTCGTTCATGAAACTATTTGAATTCAATGCTGGCAGCTGAAGACAGTTTGTAACCGGTGAAGTTATTACTTTCCTAAAATCTCAGTCCGAAGATTGTTCTAAGAGTAAATGTCACGGTCACAATACGTACACCTATATCAAGCGAATACAGTTATTTTACAGTACTTCAGCAGAGAATGTGACAATCAGTTGAGAATCAGTTGCCTTGACAAACTGTGTATAATAATAATTGGACAACACAAACTGTAGAGTCTATAGAGTAAATATACCTGAATCGACGTCAGTTTCAATGAGATCTCATGTCAGTCTTCCACAGCATGCAGTGTCTTATTGCTGATAATGCAGTGGTATCATACCCTGTGCGTGTCTAGATATCAAATGGTGATGTGTACAGGTGTTCTCCACGACCTACATGCCTGGCTGTAGCCTATGCCTAATACCACGATGACATATAGATCATCTTGCAGCCAATTACGTGTCATCAAGGTCTATTTCTTTGTGATATTTTGGTTGGCTTTTACTGATGCAGGGGTTTCGTGTGCTCTAAACAAAAATCAATTTCTTAATTCAAGGATCTTAATTACGTACAATTTAATACTTGTGCAATAAATTATGATAATCAAACCCATCATACTGTTAGTCGAGTTGATATATAGTGACATTTAGATGCTTTCATTTTCAGTGATTCTCACGTTTAAAGATTTTATATCATTGTTACATGACTGAGGATATTATATTTACAGGTCATAAACAAACGATAATTATGGTTTAAGGTATGATACATGATAAAGGTCACATAGCAGCTAGCAGTCACATTTTGTCCGATCCAACATGTACATGAAATAATAAACCTGTGAAATGTTTAGGAAAAAACGGACATCTGAGTCACGAGAAAATAGCGCATTGCCAAATAATTATTATTTCTTTTAAAACAGAAAGAATGGTTTTGATCTTACCTCGAGATCAAAACTGCTTTCGGTCTTTGTTGTACTAATTTCTGGATAAATACACCATTTCAGGCGAAAATATTTTAACGGTATGTTTCAACCAGCACCACATCTTCATACCCTGAAAGTTATAAGTAAATCTGTGAACATTTCTATTTGGGTATAGGCCTATGTTACCAATCCTGGACTATACCTTTAGAGCTTTAAATTTGATTTAAATATTAGACAAATAATGAATGAATATTAACATAATCAAAGCTTTGCTTTTCTTATATCACATGATAGGTAAAGGTCATAGAACAGTGCTAATAATTTCTCTGATCCAACATAAAATGTGCGTGACAACCATTCGCCTTGAAACAGTGATGTTTTATTTAATCCTATCGGTCCATTTGACTTCACTCAGACCGAGACCTTAATTATTTTTTAGGTGATTCTGTGAATCTTTTTTTCTCATAATCGAAGCAAAATTGCCCTGAAACCTTTACCATGATTTTATAGTTTAGGGTCTGTTAACATATCTTTGTAGAATATGAATGTACGTGAAAATTACTGGAAATGATAACACCTAAATTTCATCATATACCAACTTGACTAAAAATGAGATGGTTTAATTTATAATAAATTATTGCATCAGCATTCAGAAGCCCGTTTAGATCCTTGAATCAAGCAATCGATATTATAGAATACACGCAGCCGATGTAACAGTAAAAGCCAAATGAAATATCAGAAGTAAGATGGAGTTTAATAAGTTAATTGAACGCACGATTTGGTCTACATTTCATTATAGTAAAGAAAATGGCTATTATGAGGAATATAGTTCGCTGGCTCATTTTCAGCTTTGCCACATTCATTATCATAGAAACATGTTGACGCAGAGGGAACAGACGAAGTGAATTATTATTATAAATGATTGACATTTAATTAATTATAATTTGTAGCAATATTCATTGAAGAGCGGATTGTTGCTTTGAGTTAAATTCAAAGCATATTAGTCATGTGTTGTGAATACTGGTTTTTAAATATGTGTAATTTGTCGGCATGCAAACTTGTTCACTGCAAATTCGTTAGGGTAAGAATAATAATCAAAGCATTGGAGTGAGTTTACATGTTCAAATAATGTTAACTGATTGTGGCAATATTTAATTAGATTAAATGTTTTTAGATAAAATTCAACCATATTACTCATGTATTGTGAATAATGATATATTTTAATCGTGTGAAATATTTCGGGTTCAGATCATTTCTTTTTTCATTTAAGTTGATTGCCTTTCATTACATTCGTGTATTACAAATCAATGATAAAATAAGAATATTATTGAGACGCCTTGAATAATTTTTTTTCTGAAGCAAACATAAACCAATAAGAACGATTCAGGCCACCGTCTCAAAGCACAATGATAAAAAAGACAAAACTTCATTCTTGAATTTAAGGTAAAACGGGATAGCTTTATTGATGCCACTTGAAAAAAAAAATTATCACTACAGTTCGGAAGTGTATATTATTCCATGTACAGTGCAGATTTTTACACCGAAATTAATGTTCCTCACAAGTCTCAGCTATATGAATAGTCCCATACTCTTCTAGCTTTACTTAAATCCCTGTACTATAATGCATCAGATTTAGATCATAATCTTAGTCTTTGAAGATTTATTTGCTATGATCATAGAAACTGATTTGATTCCTACACATGTTGAAGAGTATTAAATAAAACGTTCTATTTGAAAAATTGATTGCAAAGTTGATTTGATTGAGCAAAATAAGGACAACCAAGTTGACAGTAAATAGATATGTTTGTTTTGCGAAGAGTCTGATCCAAGACCTAGACCTATTAGTTTCATAATGCAATTACATGGAATTAATATTTCATGTTTCGGTCTGATTGAAATAAAGTGGACCCACATGTACTGCTCAAATCAGTATTGAAAGGCGAATTGTTGTAAAGCATTATCATTTTATATCAAATGAAGTATTCGTGCTGTTCTGTGGCCTGTATCGATCATGTGATGTAAAAATAAGAAAAGCAAAGAATGACTGGTTGCACATGCATTCATTCACTTCAATAGCTTGCAAAATTCGCATGGAATCTTTCCCTCCGATTCCAACTTACTCCTCCCCACCTCCTAAAATAAAACGTTTTAACCACACAATTGAGGTCCCTGGCGATCCTTTAAAATCCCTGCCACACAAGATCGAGGTCCGGCGTTTTACGAGGCAGTGGACCGTCATTCTAGCACCTTAACTAGGTAACAAAATTATCTTAGTAAAATAACACTTGAATTAAAATAGGCATAGGCTTGCGGTGACACCACTCTTCTGTGAGGGCGTGTGGTTGTCAGAAGAACCAGTGGTATTTTCTCCAGTTGACCGTCATTGCAGTGACTCGACTAGTGGAATTAATTAACTTAGTAAAATATCAATTGAGTTGGTAAACTTTATAATTCCGCAAATTTTCTATTTCCAACTTAGCATCCCTTCATGAGTTTCCACCCTGTCATACGGTGTCTGCCTGCTTGAAGAAGGGACTCTGTTTAATGGAAAGGGGTTAAGACTCCCGGCGTCTTACGAGGAATTTGAGTTTCTATTCCATCGACTAAACTAGGTAAGTAAAGTTGAACTTTTTGACCGCTTTTCTTTTTCATTATTAACTCCACTGGAGGATGCCCATATATCAGGAATTTTTTTAAAGAATTAAACAAAAAATCTATTTCATGTAGGAAATTATAATTGAAATTAAAATTGCAATAACTTTAAGTCACAACACAGAAGACATCGTACATATTTTGTCTTCGATAGAAAAGAAAGCAAATTTTGAATTTAACATTGAAAAACGTTTATAATGTAACAAGATTGACATGAGAACACAAGTCAACTAGTTGATCCTTAATATATCCTAAAACCAGAAAAAAAAGAAGCAGGATTGGAGCAATATTTTAGAAAATTCAAGGCACAGAACAAAATAAAAATGGAGAAAATATATACACAACATTTACTTGACTATTGAAAAATAAAGCATGTTAATGATCACAATAATCCTAATGGAACAGCCGAAATGAAGCAGTGAAGTAGCAGGAAGATAGAAACTATGTAGAACATTCTTTCTATCTCAATATTGCCACAAAGCAATTGTTAACATTAATTTGTAAACAACCCAGTATTGCAGTATTGTGAACATTAATTTGTAAACAACCCAGTATTGCAGTATTGTGAACATTTATTTGTAAACAACCCAGTATTGCAGTACAAGTTCTTTGATAAACAGTGATTCGCAGAGTGGACCAGAGGAGTTAATGAACAAGTTTTGAAGCCAAAGCTAAAGCAATGTCCGAGTCCTGTTAATTGTTGCCACAAATTTAACTATACTCCCACCCACTAATAATGTTTCCCTGGCATGGCACTTTAAAGTGCAGTTACACATGTGTGGTCTGCCAGGACCACATCAATGAGTCTTATTTTCATATCGTGTAGGGTACGTAAAATTCACGAGGGGAGACCCAGAACACTAAGAAGTCTATGCATGGTCACGAGTCCACAATCAAAAACTGAGAAGCTTGACATCCCATTGGGACACTGCAGGACATTCAATAACTTGACCGCGGCAGTAGTCAGTTCGTCCAGCTCAACAGAGGGAAAGTATGGATGAAAATCCTCCGGATATTCTACTTCATGGCCTTAATATCCAGGGAAGAAATGGCTTACAATTTTTTTCTTGTCTACTTTCCAAGTATTTTTTTCTCTCACCCAACCCTTCATTATAGTTGACCTACCTATTCAGCTTATTAAATCCTTTTTCTATACCCTTAATTACCCTTTTCATCGCTGTTCCCCACATCCCTATGGTCACTCTGAACTCCGCTTCTATTCTGATCCTCCCATCCATTTATTCGTTTCTTTACTTGCATGTTGTTGTCTTCTTGTCATTTAGCCTTCCATAAAGATCCCATTTGGATCGAAACGCGTCGAGCCCTCCTAACCCCATTTTTAGTGCATTCCAGGACATAATTTTTTTGCTGAGTAGTTCGCAGCAGTAAACTACTTATAGTTATAAAAAAAAAACAAATGTCAATTAAAAGTTAATTTTTCAAACGGGTTTCTTAAAATGTGAAAAAGTATCTCGATTGCCCTATCTGTGATAAACAAAAATTCATAATGTGTACGAAGTTGTTTGCAATGGTAGTCATAAAATACATTTAGAAAACTACGGCAAATAATTGAAGAAAAGCAAGAAGTGGATTTTGAGGCTAAAACATCATTTGCGAATTCTGGATTCTGTGTAACTGAATACCAAATTAAGTTTTGCAGCCAACATTGTAATATATTAGTCCACAAAAGAGAGGAGTGCCAAATAAAAGCAGCCAAACGCTAGATCTAATAATGTATTTAATCCCATGATACCATTCTTCAGTATAATGTGAACAATTCGCATGGAAAACCTAAAACACTTGACATGCCAAAGAAACTCTTCCGAATCAACCGTAATCGTTGAAATTGTCCACTTGCGACGTCATGTCTCTCACTAAAGATTCCTATGGAATTAACCGGACTTTGTTGAATCAATAATTTGTTACATATACAATGATCATTATCATATAAGAGACTAAAACAAGAGACGCCTCGCAAAACAAACAGATAAATTATTTTCCACTTGGTTATCATTTTGGTTCTATTTTCTTGTTCCAATAAGAACATTTATTTCATAATCTATCCATATATATATCTATATATATGAATCAAAGCAGCTATTATATAGCAAATCAATCTTCAGAGACGAATGAGATTATATTCCAAATCTGGCGAAGCGTATAAGACCAAAGTAAAGAAGCTGGATATGGGACTGTTTATATAAGCATTGCCATTGAGGTTTAAATTTCTGCACTGCACATGGAATGAATCACATTTCCAAAACTGAGTGTTTCATTAGTGTTTACAAATTGCATCCATGTTGGTATCATTGCAGTTTGATTCTAGATTCGAGCATGAAGTATGGTCTGTTTTCAACATTGTGCTTTGATACTGTGGAATGGCTCGTTCTACTGTTGATTTTAAAAAGTTGAAATTGGGAAAGATTGTATTTAAATCTCTAGGCGCAAATCAACGAATTAAATAAGTTTTGAAGCAGAAACATTTCACACACTTAACTATACCATTATACACAATACTATAATTATGGTTGAAATATATCTAAAAACTTTTGGGTGATTTAACTATTACCACAAAATCGGCTAACATTGATCGTCATTTAATTGTATCAATTATACTCTTATTCTTGCAGTGACCTGAAATCAATATAAGAATACTTCGAATTACTCATCATTAATTCATCTATCATTATTCACAAAACAAATTGTGCTCCGAATTTGACATAAAGCAATATTTCTTTCCTATTTAAATACCGCATAATTACTTTTCATGAATCATTACTAAATAAAATAATGATAGGTCATGTTTAATATTCGATTTTCTTAAATGGGAATAAACATCTCGTCTGCTTCATCTGCGAAAAAATTGTTCTATAATATGAACGTCTAAAAGCTTATAAGAAATGTCTGAAAAAACTTCATGTTTATCAGTTCCTACCAAACAATAAAGCAAGAAAATAAACAGAGGATATGAATGGATTTTAGCCCAAAGAATAATTACAATAATCATATTTTAGCCAGGGGGTAGGATATTGTTTGTTCTTTCGACTACCATAGAAACCAACTATTGTATCATCATCACAAAAATATTATTTTCAGTCGACATTGTTAGCCATCACCTATGAAAAATTATTGAATATTTTGAAAGAAATGGAACATTAATGAACGTCGCGCATGATTATTGTGGTTGATGAAATCACATTTATAATTGAATCGTTAGCTCTATGAGGCGCTGCATAACTCGGTATTTCCAAGTTCGTTAAAAGTTCCATTTTTGAAAATGACCAATTCAGATATGCAGTTTTTGTTGGTATAAAGGCGTTTCGATCATCAGTTTGAGTCCATTGTTGCACATTCTGTTCTTAATCATCTCTGGGAAAGTCTTCGACGAAGCGACCGTTTGCGTCAGCTGTCAGACAATGCATGCGAGGAATATACCGCATCTCACAGGCCACGAACTTACTCCAAGCGCAGGGCTGAGCTGCCCACTTGCCACCACCATACTGGCAAAAGACGACGCAGTCATCACTGGTAGGTTGCCAATTTCTCCAGTTATCGTAGGTCATTTCTCTTTTGCCGTCAGAGCACGTGAAGCTGGAGTCGGCAGATTCACGCTGGCAGCCGATCCATATCGCTCTGCTCGGCTCTGTCGCAGGGGAAATTGCTTCCATTACCATCCCCCACATGAAATCATTCTCGGCCTGTGAATTCGGCACGATGAGGCTGCCTCCTTTGCCAGCGCATAATCGGGAGGCATCTGCCCGATTCATATGGCTCAGATACAGGGCGTAGCATGACTGGTTCCACTTTTTCCAGCCAGGAGGGCATGTCGCCACCACGGATGATGCAGTCCCAATTAAAATCACACGAATGAGCCAAGATGACATGATTTTGATTATCATGTATAAAACGTGGGAACTTTTAGATCATTGAAGAACACGTGAAATGTCAACAAGACTCAGTTACTGTGTCAAGTTTTCAAATCCTAATTTGTAAATCCTTGGTTGTTCACAGCTGCATATGAATACGTACAGTTCTTTCTTGGGTATACTAGGGACATGCAGCGGTAAGCTGACTTGGATGAAGCAGTGGTTGTGAAATGTAACTACAGCAATCTTTCCAGAAGGCGTCACGTAAGCAAGAACACGGCATATTGCAAGTATTCGATTGTTTGACGATGCAAGACTTCAAATCTGAATGAGATTGACTCCTCAACTGATGGGAAAATGAGTTTATATAGCATGTCCGTCTTGCTGGTTTGCTGTCTAGTTACAAGAATGGTTCTGCTGGCTGTTACATTGATGTATACGCATTTGTGTCTATATGTGCTCAACGGCCAGGCGTATAGTGAGCTCACTATATTGCCAATTTAAGCGATGTGTAATTGTTTTGTTTTTTTGGCCGTGTGTATTGCTGTTGGTCTTGAATTTGTAGTGAAGAGACGTGACATCAAGCCTGTAAAGTGTCCATGAGTTTGTCCGTTCAGCTGCACCAAAGAGTCTACCAGCACAATGCTCAACCTGTAAATTTCCCTGACGTGGAACCACTTGCAATTGAGTGTACTGGGTGTGCATGATAAAATGTTTGTCACATCTGAAAAACTTTATTGACCAATAATTAGAGGCGTGTCGTGTGTGTCAGGTTTAGGTTCATGTCTAATTGGCGGGCTCTCATATTATCTACAGGTGGTTGTTGGTTATTACCGTTTGTACTGAGTCCTCACCATAAACGCAGTGACGCCAATTATGTCTCATTGGCGCCAAAATACATCACACAGCGCAGGCTGGTTGTTGACAACTGATTGTTGTACCAATGTGAAGGCCACGAAGTTTAACATTGGTGAATTTGAAGCATTGAGGCAAGCTTTGTTGAGGAAGATTGAAGACTAAAATAGCCCAATGATATCAGCATGGCCGAAATACTGTGCTCTAGAGCAGAAATCTAATAATAAGTGTTGATAACCGACCCTGCTAGTTCCCATGGTAAATGTAGTATTTATTTGATTACAGTAATTTATTCCGGCATGAATGCAATGCATTCATTATCATCGGTTGATTGGGTTAAAATCCCCGTAAATTGCACATTTTGCGCAATTTATCTCGATTCGTTTTTTAACTTTCACTGTTTCTTTTTTGTCTTGATTAACATATTTTTTGCACAATGTATTAATTTGCCACCCGTATATTTCACATTGCCTAATAGCTGACGATTTCCATGCGAATATTGCAAGCTATTGAAAAATAATATGTTAATGCGTGCATGGAGAACCAGTAATTCTTTTATCACATGATATGTAAAGGCCACAGAACAGTGTTAATACTTTCTCTGATTCAACATAAGTGTGCTTGACAACCATTCGCCTTACAACAGTGATTTTGAGCAGTACTCAAGGGTCCATTTTATTTCAATCAGTGACCGAGACATGAAATAATGTTTGAATTACATGTTAGTTCGTTATTATAAAACCATTTGATGTAGGTCTGGGATCAGACTCCTCGTGACACAAACAGCCTTATTCCTTTCTACTTGGTTATTAATTTGCAAATCAAATCAAATCAAATCAACTTTGCAATCATTTAATTTTTCAAATGTTCAAATAGAACATTTTATTTAATACTCTTCAACATGTGAAAGACTCAATTAAATCAGCTACACAGGTATAGCGAATAAATATTAAAAGACTATTAAGATACTAATCCAAATGTGATGTATTATAATATAATGGACTAAGGTAAAGAAGCTGGAGAAGTATGGGACTGTTTATATAAGCCGTGAATTGTGAGGATCAGCCATTTTGGTTACAATTTCTATACATGGAATAATACACACTTCCGAACTGATTTTATTCAAGTGGCGTCAATTACGTTAATCATGGTTTTACCTTAAATTCAAGAATGAAGTTTGGACTTTATTTATCATTGTGCTTTGAGACGGTGGCCTAACTTGTTCTATTTTTGGTTTATGTTTGCTTCTGATAAAAATAAAATGTTGAAAATTGGAAAGATTGTATTTACATGATTTCAAGGGGTCCAAACAATGTCCTAATTCTAACATTGATTTGTAATACACAAATGCAATCAAAGGCAATGAAATGTATCTAAAAACATTTGATATAATTATATATTGCCACAATTATCTAACATAAATTGTAAATCTAAATTTACTCCAATGTTTCAATATATTTAGTCTAGCAGTGATCGACGATATAACTTTGCAACGAATTGGTATAGTGAACCAGTTAAAAAGCCAAAAACATGACGAATATTCTTTGAATTTAACTGAAAGAAATATTCTTTCCCTATATGCAAATATTGCTAAAATATTACATTTAATTTTCATTTATTAAATGTCAGTCATTTATAATAATTATTCAAACATCTCCTCTGCTCCCTCTGCATGCGTCAACATTTTTCTCTGATAATGAATGTGCTAAAGCTGTGTGCCAGCGTACTTATACGAAATGCCTGAAAATCCCTGGTATATATCTCTTCATCCCAGAAAAGAAAAGCAAATCAAAATAGATTTTAAGCTCAAAAGTAAAATTTACAATAATTATGTTTTAACTTACTTTGTTTGTTGTTTCAGTGACCATGGCGAAGCCAATTATTGTATCATCATGACAAATATATCATTTCAGTAGACTTAAGTCACCGCATCGAGTATGGTAGTGATAAACTTTTTTTTTGATGTTCTTTTTTTAGAAAATTTAATCATTTAAATGACTGGAGCATCGCGGTTTGTTTATTTCTGATAAAGTTAATGAAATCGTTCATATTAATTGCTAGATCATTTGCAGGTTGTATGAGGCGCTTCATAAATCTGCTTGAATGAGATGATTAAAGGTTCCAGTTTTTAGAAATTCAGATGTGTATAGTTTTTCTGGCGTCGGCTTTTCGATCCGCAAAGTCCATATATAGCTTCAGTTTGGTGCAGTTGTTGCATTATGGGTTCTTAATCATCTCTGGGAAAGTCTTTAATGAAGCGACCGTTTGCGTCAGCTGTCAGACAATACATGCGAGGAGTATCCGGCATCTCACAGGCCACAAACTTACTCACCGTGCAGGACTGAGCAGACCACTGGCCACCAGCACGCTTTGCAAAGATGACGCATTCGTCATTGTCGGGCTGGCCATCTCTCCAGTTATCGTAGGTCATTTCTCTTTTGCCGTCAGAGCACGTGAAGCTGGAGCCGGCAGATTCACGCTGGCAGTCGATCCATATCGCTTTGCTCGGATTTGTCTCAGGTGCAATTTCTTCCATCACCATCCCCCAGATGAAATCATTCTCGGCCTGTGAATTCGGCACGATGAGGCTGCCTCCTTTGCCAGCGCAGAATCGGGAGGCATCTGCCCAAGTCATTTGGCTCTGATACAGGGTGTAGCATGACTGGTTCCACTTTTTCCAGCCGGCAGGGCATGTCGAGTGAACTGTGTGGAAAATAGTCCCCACCAAAATCAGACGGATGATCCAAGATGACATTTCGTTCATGAAACTATTTGAATTCAATGCTGGCAGCCAGAGACATTTTGTAACCGGTGAAGTTATTACTAATGTTCCTCAAATCTCAGTCCGATGATTCCTATATCAAGCGAATACAGTTACTTTAGTGTACTTCGGCAGAGAATGTGACAATCAGTTGAGAATCAGTTGCCTTGCCAAACTGTGTATAATAATAATTGGACAATGCAAGCTGTAGAGTCTATAGAGTAATTATACCTGAATCGACGTCAGTTTGAATGAGATCTCATGTCAGTCTTCCACAGTCATGCAGTGTCTTATTGCTAATAATGCAGTGGTATCATACCCTGTGCGTGTCTAGATATCAAATGGTGACGTGTACAATTAATCTCCACGACCTACATGCCTGGCTGTAGCCTATGACTTTACCACGATGACATATAGATTACCTTGCAGTCAATTATATGTCATCAAGGTCTATTTCTTTGTGATATTTTGGTTGGCTTTTACTGATGCAGGGGTTCGTGTGCCCTAAACAAAAATCAATCTCTTAATTCAAGGATCTTAATAACGTACAATTTAATACTTGTGCAATAAATTATGATTATCAAACCCATCATATTGTTAGTCGAGTCATAGAGCTAGGAAGAGAAGGAGTGAGAACCAAGGCACTTCAAACGGCAATGATCGCCGCCGCATTCATGCAAGTTGCAACCGCAGGCTTTGTATAAATAGTAGTTATTATGCAAATTTATCATTGCGGTAGTCTGGCTGTGAGCTGGCTTGACCAACTTCGTCCCGGTACTGTGGAAAGGTCTAATTTCCTTGCGCATGTAATATACAAACGTAGTGGACTCAACATGGCCAAAATGAAAAACTGACCGGACTTTTCAACAACTGGCCATAGCTGGCTAGGCATTTGTGATATTCACACATGTACCATATTTTCTGTCAGGACATTATCTACAATTTAGTCATGACCGTGAAAAATCTCGGGTCAAGGAGCATAACGAAATATGAAATGACCCTTTTTAAGCATAATTGGTTTTCGCTTAATGTCAAGAAAAGACGACAAATTGCCATTAAATGCCCGATTTCGACGAACGACGCATCGGTCGAAACAGAATTTTTTAGCGCATCTTTCGGTTTGCCATGTAAGCATGCAGGGGCTTTCAGTATCAACTGCGCTTACCATTTATATTTGAATCGTTTGTTTTGCTACTCCAATTTGCAATTACAGTTATGAACCATTTTGGGTGTTACCAGGGAATTCCGGCGACCATCATAATGATCAAAGGATCGACTGCGGTTGTGTTATGTAACCGGCGCGTGGCCGGCCGCAGTGCTTTTCCAATGGGGCTTAATTGGGCGATTAGTGATTGGATTAGTGATAGGTTGCAGTTCTAACTCCTTCTCTTCCTAGCTCTATGGTCGAGTTGATATATAGTGACATTTACATGCTATCATTTTCAGTGATTCTCACGTTTGAAGATTTTAAATCATTGTTACATGACAAAGGATATTATATTTACAGGTCATAAACAAACGATAATTATGGTTTAAGGTATGATACATGATAAAGGTCACATAGCAGCTAGCAGTCACATTTTGTCCGATCCAACATGTACATGAAATAATAAACCTGTAAAATGTTTAGAAAAAAAACCCGGACATTTGAGTCACGAGAAAATACCGCATTGCCAAATGATTATTATTTCTTTTAAAACAGAAAGAATGATTTTGATCTTACCTCGAGATCAAAACGGCTTTCGGTTTTTGTTGTACTTATTTCTGGATAAAAACACCATTTCAAGCGGAAATACTTTAACGGTATGCTTCTACCAGCACCATCTTCATACCCTGAAAGTTACATGTAAATATGTGAACATTCCTATTTGGGTATGTTACCAATCCTGGACTATAACTTTTGAGCTCTAAATGCAATTTGTCTTAAATATATGAAAAATAATGAATGAATATTCACATAATCAAAGCTTTGCTATTCTTATATCACATCACATGATTGGTAAAGGCCACAGAGCAGCGCTCTGATCCAACATAAGTACGCGTGACAACCATTTGCCTATCAACAGTGATTTTTTAGCTGGACCTATCGGTCCATTTGACTTCCCTCAGACCGAGACTTGAAATAATTTGGGTGATTCTGTGAATATTTTTTTCTTCTCATATTTAAGCAAAATTAACTGAGAACTTTAACCATGATTTATATAGTTTATGATTTGTTAACATTCGTTTTTACAATATAAATGTTGATTGAAGTCTTTGAAACGTGAAAATAACTGGAAATGATAACACATGTCACCATATACCAACTTGGCTAAACAGAATAAGATGGTTGAAATTATCATAATTTATTGCATCACCATTAGGAAGCATGTTTAAATCCTTGGATCAAGCAATCGATATTTTTCTGTTGCACACAGTAAAAGCCAAATGAAATGTCAGCAGTCAGATGGAGTTTAATGAGACCTTAAAGGTACTTAATTGAACACACGATTTGGTCTAAATCTCATTGCAGTAAAGATAATGGCTATTATCAGGCATGTACATGTGAGTCGTGGAGAATTATTGTACACATCGCCATTTCGTATGTAGACTTGCACAGGGTATGATACCACTGCATTATTTTTGTTTAGAGCACAAGAAACCCCTGCATCAGTAAAAGCCAACCAAAATATCACAAAGAAATAGACCTTGATGACACATAATTGGCTGCAAGGTGATCTATATGTCATCGTGGTAAAGGCATAGGCTACAGCCAGGCATGTAGGTCGTGGAGATTAATTGTACACATCGCCATTTGATATCTAGACACGCACAGGGTATGATACCACTGCATTATCAGCACTAAGACACTGTATGCTGTGGAAGACAGACATGAGATCTCGTTCAAACTGACGTCAGTTCTGGTATAATGACTCTATAGACTCGACAGCTTGCATCGTCCAATTATACACAGTTTGGCAAGGCGACTGATTGTCACATTCTCTGCTGAAGTACTATAAAGTAATTCTTTTTGCTTGATATAGGTATATACGTATAGACCTGTAGTACTACGACATTTATTTTTGAAACAATCATCGGTCTGAGATTTGAGGAACATTAGTAATAACTTCACCTGTTACAAACTGTCTCTGGCTGCCAGCATTGAATTCAAATAGTTTCATGAACGAAATTTCAACTTGGTTCATCCGTCTGATTTTGGTGGGGACTTTTTTCCACACAGTTCACTCGACATGCCCTGTCGGCTGGAAAAGGTGGAACCAGTCATGCTACGCCCTGTATCTGAGCCCTATGTATCGGGCAGATGCCTCCTGATTCTGCGCTGGCAAAGGAGGCAGCCTCATCGTGCCGAATTCACAGGCAGAGAATGATTTTATCTGGTGGATGGTGATGAAAGAAATTGCCCCTGAGACAGAGCTGAGCAAAGGGATATGGATCGACTGCCAGCGTGAATCTGCCGGAGTAAGCTTCACGTGCTCTGACGGCAAAAGAGAAATAACCTACGAGAACTGGATGAATGGGCAACCCGACGATGATGAATGTGTCGCCATTTCAAGGAATGCTGGCGGCAAATGGACTGCTCAGATCTGCATTCAGCGTAGGTTTGTTGCCTGTGAGATGCCGGATATTCCTCGCATGCATTGTCTGACAGCTGACGCAAACGGTCGCTTCGTCAAAGACTTTCCCAAAGATGATTAAGAACCCATAATACAAAAACGGCCCCAAACTGTAGCTACATGGACTTGGTGTATCGAAATGCCGACGACGCAAAAACTACACATCTGAATTTCTCAAAACTGGAACCTTTAATGACGAACTCAATCAAGCATCCAGATTTATGAAGCGCCACCTACAACCCGCAGATCAACTAGAAAATAATATGAACGATTTCGTTTATAACTTTTTCACAAATATACAAACCGCGACGCTCATTCGTGTTCCAGTCATTTAAATACGTCAATTTTCTATAAAAAAAATCAAACAAAAGTTTTCCACTTCTCGATGCGATGACAAAAGTCAACTGAAATGAAGTTCTTTTCTTGGTGATACAATAATAATTGGCTTCGCCATGATGGTAACTGAAACAACCATCAATGTAAGTTAAAGCATAATATTGTAAATTATAGATTTTAGCTTATAAAAATTATTTCGAATTGTTTTTCCTTTCTGAAATGAAGAGATATACATGTAAACCAGTTATTTTTTAGATAATTAATGTTCTTATAAGTACGCTGGCACATTCATGTCATAGAAAAATGTAAACGCAGAGGGTGCAGACGAAATAATCGAATATAAAAATAATATATAAAAATTTTTTTTTTAAATAACTATGTGTTAATGTAATTTTATAGCAATATTAATTTAATAATTGATTACAGTGATTACTGGTTTTTTTTTTAGATGTGTGAAATTTGTTGGTTTGTAATTAAACTTGTCACTACAAATTCATTGCATTCTGTTATCGTGGATCCCTGTTAGGGTAAGAACATTATTGAAACATTGGAGTATTTTAAATTAACAATTTATGTTAACTGATTGTAGAAATATTTAATCAGATCAAATGCTTTTAAATCCAGTTCAACCATATTACTGTGAATAATGGTATATTTTTTAATCGTGTAAAATATTTCGGCTTCAGATCATGTTTCATAACTAGACTGCCTTTCAGAACATTCCTGTATTATTGAGCAATTTTCGAGTTAGAATATTATTTAGACGTCTTGAAATCATGTTAATGCAATTTTTCCTAATTTCAACTTTTTATTTCGTTATCAGAAGCAAACATAAATCAATAATAGAACGAGTAAGGCCACAGTCTCAAAGCACAATAAAAGAAAAATAAAGACAAAACTTTATTCTTAGATTTGGTAGATAGATTCGCTAAATAGATTTGGTAAAATGGTGATAGCATAATTGATGCCACTTGAAAAAAAAAATTGGAATAGTTCAGAAGCGTGTTTCATTCTATGTACAGTGCATAATTTAAACCAAAATGGCTGATCCTCACAATTAGCGGCTTAAAATGAATAGTCCCATACTCCACCAGCTTCTTTACCTTAGTCCATATAATATAATACATCACATTTCAATTATTATCTTAATAGTCTTTTGATATTTATTCGCTATAATTATAGTAACTGATTTGATTCCTATACATGTTGAAGAGAATTAGATAAAAATGTTCAATTTAAAAATTTGAAGAAAAAAAAAGATTGCAAAATTTGTTTTATTGAGCAAAATAAGGACAACCCAGTGGGCGTTAATAGATATGTGTTTGTGTCACGAGGAGTCTGATCCCAGACCTATACATCGACCGTTTTATCATAATGAATTTACATGTAATTGATGAAATTATTTCATGTCTCGGTCTGATTGAAATAAAATGTACCCACAGATACTGCTTTAAATCACTGTTTCAAGGCGAATGGTGTCATGCACATTTATGTTGGACCAGAGAAATTATTAACACTGTTCTGTGGCCTTTACCTATCATGTGATATAAAAAAAGCAAAGAATGACTGGTTGTACATGCACGCATTTACATATTACTCAATAGCAATAGCCATAGCATTAGCTTGCAAAATTTGCATGGAATCTTAAGCTGTCAAGCAATGATCTAAATCGCATGGCAAATTTATAAATTGCACAAACAGGTATATGTTAACCAAGAACAAAACTGTGAAAATATTAACATTATCGAGATTGATTGTGCAAAATGTGCAAGGTTCGCAAGGTTATCCAAGGTTAATGGCGAAAATTTGAAAATCACTGGCACATGCAGTTTCTCTTGTGAATACCACTCCCATTTCCTTCCTCTTCCCCACCTCCTCAAAAAAACCTTTTCAACCACACAATGGGGGTCCCTCACGATCCTCTTATACTACTTTAATACCTTTAAACTAAATCCTTGTAACATTGACATGTACACATTTTTGGGCGTTGCCGTCAATTATAGGTCAATGAAAACACAGTCATGTGGATTGTCTTCAATAAAATCCCTTTTAATCCGTCAAAATCCCTCGAATATAAAATAATAAAGGTCACCAAAAACTTCATAATGAAAAGGAGTTAATAAAAGTCCATTAAAAATAACAATACGGTACCATCCTGTACCACCACCACAAAGGTAACTCATATGAGGTGTAGTTTAATAAATTAACTCTCCTGAATGGCAATGGTGCGTAATGTCTATACCTTCGAAATGATAAAGTAGGTGCTGTAATTAAATGCCTATATGACAACCGACGTTCCTTCGAAGCTGAATAAGGAGATGTATTACTATTCCACTCATAACCGGTCAATATTTGCATTCTTAATATCAATAATGGTATCGGGGACTTAAGTATTACTATTCCACTCATAACCGGTCAATATTTGCATTCTTAATATGAATAATGGTATCGGGGACTAAAGTATTACTATTCCACTCATAACCGGTTAATATTTGAATTTTGAATGAAAAATAAATTGAATTCAAGGAGTTGTAGCCGCAGACGAGCAATGATTATGAGCACGTCAAGTAGTCCAATCTCTTCAATTCTTGGTTTCCATCAAATGTACTTCAAGTCATAGATCAGTTAACGGAAACCTTTTTCACACCGGACGGTAGGGCTGAGAAACTCGACCAAGTCTTCGACTATAGCAACTATCAACATATGGAGTCTTTCGATCGCAGTTGAGGTTTGTTCATCTCAAAATTCTCGGCGGTGATTTTCAGCTCTGTATACTGTGGGATGGTATGGTTGCAGTCAGCGTTGCTTGATTAATGACACGAACAGTTCTTTCATTTATTACGAGCTCGCCCGCTACAATTTCTCTGTACATGCACGCGATCTGGCTTCATGGTCGCGTGATGATAACATGAATACCAGTCTGGCTGCATAATCGCCTTGTGTTATAATTTCTATCTCTCCTGCGGCCTTGGCCACCGACGAACCACAAAGATTATTACAATCTCTCAACTTGCTCCGTCGTAATTGAAATAAAACAGCAGTTATTTAGCTTTGGTGCCGTTGCCTGCAAGGCCAAAAGGTATAATCTGTCTTACTGTTGTATTGAATTAATCTATAAACACCATCATATTGATGGACGCATGAAAGGCAGTGACAACGACTGAAGCAATTATTAATGTCGGTAGTATTGTTTAGCTCGGGCTGCATGATGGTCTTCTTTGTCTTGATATGCCCATGGCCTTGGCCATGTCGAATGACAATTGCCTCTCATTAAAGGATAAATCCCATTTCCTCGTCTTAATTGACACTGTCCCTCGTAATGGATATTGATTTGATTGATTGCCACTTAAGAGATAGTGTGGTCTTTTCTCAATGACGCCGATGGGTCTCGTGTATCATTTTTGTTAGATGAAAGCAGCTAAGGCAATTATCGCTCACTTTATTAAATTTTTAACAGCAATTTAAGAAGATTCACCACCAATTGTGTATTGTTGGGATCTGGAGTCATTTGAAGGTTAACATTAGATGCATTTTAAAAAAACTGATGACGTAGAGAGCTCGCTGCGCAGAAATGCTGCGTTTGTCTCGAAGCATCATACTGGTGGGGCCCAAAATGTCCACACACCATTTTTACTTGTCGTATGACCTTAGTCGTTTCTGGCCCGATGTTGGGTTAGCACGCCCATTATGTCCAGAAATTTGTCCAGATTGTTCGCAGGCCCAATATGTCCAGCCCGTTATATTCGCAGGCCCATTGTGTGTTCTGGTCCATTTTATCGTGAACATTATGTCCGTTGGCCTATCTCATCAGCAGAACCATGATTTCTGCATCATAAGGCACGTTCACACACACCAACACGCACGACTATTTGGGTCGCCCTGCAAATCGCGACCCAAATAGTCGAGCTTACAGAAGTCTGTATTAAAGCTCATTTATTTTATGGAGGTTGTACTCGGTCAGTTTTACGGCAAGTCTTTGACGAAGCGACCATTTGCGTCAGCTGTCAGACAATGCATACGAGGAATATCCGGCATCTCACATGCCACAAACCTACTTTTAGTGCAGAGCACAGCAGCCCACTCGCCACCAGCATACTTGTTGAAGACGACGCAATCGTCATCGTCAGGTTGGCCATTCATCCAGTTCTCGTAGGTCATTTCTCTTTTGCCGTCAGAGCACGTGAAGCAGGAGTTGGCGGATTCACGCTGGCAGTCGATCCATATCCCTTTGCTTGGCTTTGTCGCAGGGGCAATTTCATCCATCACCATGCCCCAGATGAAATCATTCTCGGCCTGTGAATTCGGCACGATGAGGCTGCCTCCTTTGCCAGCGCAGAATCGGGAGGCATCTGCCCGATTCATAGGGCTCAGGTACAGGGAGTAGCATGACTGGTTCCACTTTTTCCAGCCTGGAGGGCATGTCACCACCATGGATGCTACTGCAGTCCCAATGAAAATCACAGGAATGAACCAAGATGACATGATTCTGAATATCGTTCATTAAAAAGAGACACGGTAAGCTGACGTGAATGAAGCAGTTGTTGTGAAATGTAACTACAGCAATCTTTCCAGAAGGCGTCACGTACGCAGAACACGGCAGATTGCAAGGACCAGTCACTCTGCCAAGTATTCGATTGTTTGACGATGCAAGACTTCAAATCTGAAAGATATTGACTCCTCAACTGATGGGAAAATTAGTTTGTATAGCATTTCCGTCTTGCTGGTTTTCTGTCTAGTTACAGGAATGGTTCTGCTGGCTGTTGCATTGATATAATTATACGCATTTGGGTTTCTATGTGCTCAACGGCCAGGCGTATAGTGAGCTCACTATTATTGCCAATTATAGCAAACTTATTGTCTACGTGCGAATTCATCAAGATTCATTTAAGCGATGTGGAGTTGTTTTCTCTGGCCGTGTGTATTGCTGTTGGTCTTGAATTTGTCGTGAAGAGACGTGACATCAAGCCTAAAGTGTCCATGAGTTTGTCCGTTCAGCTGCACCAAAGAGTAGCACAATGCTCAACCTGTAAATTTACCTGGCGTGGAACCACTTGCAATTGAGTGTACTGGGTGAGCATGATGAATTGTTTGTCACGTCTGAAAAACTTTATTGACCAATAATTAGAGGTGTGTCGTGTGTGTCAGGCTTAGGTTCGTGTCTAATTGGTCAGACTCTCATATTATCTACATGTGGTTGATGGTTATTACCGTTTGTAATGAGTCCCCGCCATATTGCAGTGACGCCAATTATGTCTCATTGGCGCAAAAAGACACCACGCAGCAATGTGAAATCCACGAAGTATAATATTGGTGAAGTTCAAACATCGTGGCAAGCATTGTTGAGGAAGATTTAAGACTCACTGAAGGCCCAATGATATCAGGGTCCCCGAAATATGGACGGAGATCTAGAAGTGCCATTTGGTTTTTTTTTATATCCCAAAATAGTTTTGCACTGGTTTGATCACGACATTACGTCTAAGTGAGGAATGACAACATTATGCATGTATACACACGATGCGACAGGAGTAAAATGTTAAAATCGTGAGGTAAAATCGCATTTACATGTCTGGTTTATTTGAGCATTTTAAGACCTTTTTTTCAAATCTTAGATTTACTTAGTTATCATCACAATGTGCTATGCATTGTAATAATACACTGTACCTCAGTTTTCTAGATTATCACACAATACAAGCATAATCTCACACCGAGGCGTTCATGCCTCGGTTTCAATATTCTTTATATAATATCCACAAAGTGAACTCAAACCACATACACATATAACTAATTCAATCAAAGAGTTTTGCCAAATCAAATTATTTTTTTTTTTTAGATTAAGTTCACACACTATCAATTCCATAATAATGTATTGTTTGAATATAGACGAAATTTATCAAAAAGCATTTGTTCTATCTAATTATTTCTCTAAAATCAATTAACATTCATTAATAATGTGGCTCCAATATTTCGATAAAATTAATTTGATTAACAGTGATTCCAAGAATTAATAGGTAATGACTGAGCCGACAAATCCCACACAAGTAAAAGTAATTTTCGTTTCCTATTTTTTTAGTTAATTTATCTAAATTGCATATCAGGGAGACACTTAAGCATCTAAAAGTGAACATTTAGGAGACATCTGCAAATAGGGAGACTTTCTGGTGTCTCCCTATTATACCATCTACCTTTTAAAGACTAATTGGCTGTCCATATTTTAATAGAAGACAGAGAATGCGCTCGATATGAACATATGCCAATTTCATTGCTTTAGAGAATGTTTAGAAATAGTTTAGTAAAGTCTGTGCATGACCCAATCAGAAAGTCTCCCTAATGATCCATTCCTGGCAAAGTTGAAACACCACAAAATGAACTAAACTTATCTATAATTATATGTCAGTTAAATGCTATTTTTTAAGCAGAAGGTTTTCTTGAATATTCATAAATATCTCGATTGCTCTATCTGCGTCATCATTTTTCTTGTGATATAAATGTATACGAAGATGTGCAATCAAACGTAGCTATAAAATATCTCCTTTATATGAGTGCAAACCACAAAAATGAAGCAATTTATCTCTAATTGAGGAGAAGCTATAAGTGGATTCCGAGGATAAACACTTGCGATAATTCTGCCTTTTGTGTGCCAGTATACTATAATGTGTTATGCAGCCAAAAGCATAATACCAGTTCACAAAACATTCTAAGAAAAGTTAAGCGCTCGAGCAAATGAATGTTTTAACTCACATCATTCCAGTTACCACACAGACAACTCAGTCACTGTATCGCTGTCACAAATCTGCCATTCTCCGTTGAGTTTTAACTCCATTGTGTAAGGTGAAAAGAGTTTTTACATTTGCATCAAGTTAACAATATCGTTCCAATGGTAATAATTCTTGTATAATTATGTTCACATTACTAATTGTATGAAATGTCGGCAGTAAGAGGCGCTGCATGAATCGGGATGTCTGAGTAAGTTCGTTCTCCGGTTCTGAGAAAGTCAAATTTAGATGTGTAGTTATTGCAGCGTAGGCTTTTCGATACGCCAAGTTCATGTAGCTGCAGTTTGGTGCAGTTGTTGTATATCAGTTCTTAATCATCTCTGGGAAAGTCTTTGACGAAGCGACCGTGTGCGTCAGCTGTCAGACAATGCATGCGAGGAATATCCGGCATCTCACAGGCCACAAACCTACTCTTAGTGCAGGGCTGAGCAGCCCACTTGCCATTACCATTCTTGTTTAGGGTGACGCAGTCGTAACTGATAGGGTGCCCATCTTTCCAATTCTTGAAGGTCATTTCTCTTTTGCCGTCAGAGCACGTGAAGCTGGAGCTGGAGTCCGCAGATTCACGCTGGCAGTTGATCCATATTCCTGTGCTTAGCTCTGTCGCAGGGGCAATTTCTTCCATCACCATCCCCCAGATGAAATCATTCTCGGCCTATGAATTCGGCACGATGAGGCTGCCTCCTTTGCCAGCGCAGAATCGGGAGGCATCTGCCCGATACATACGGTGGCTCAGATACAGGACGTAGCATGATTGGTTCCACTTTTTCCAGCCGGCAGGGCATGTATCCACCATGGATACTACAGTCCCAATTAAAATCACACGAATGAACCAAGATGACATGGTTCTAAATATTGTTTAGGGGGGAAATTGAAGGCGCAGCGAGTGGTTTTTATTATACTGTTCAGACAATGAATAACTCTAAATCGACCTTCATAAACACGTAAATATCAGCAACAGTCAGTCACTCTTCCAATGTATCGAATATTTCAAACCATTTACATGTGAATCATTGGTTGGGAACAGTTGCAAGAAATGGAGGTAAAGCTGGGAATGAATACCATCACTTCTTTCCTGGGTAGTACTAGCGACATGTAGTGGTAAGCTGACGTGGATGAAGCAGTGGTTTTGAAATGTAACTGTCGGCAATCTTTCCAGAAGGCGTCACGTACGCAGAACACGGCAGATTTCAAGGACCAGTCACTCTGCCAAGTATTCGATTGTTTGAAGGTGTAAGACTTCAAATCTAAAGAAAATTGACTCCTCAACTGATGGGAAAATGAGTTTGTATAGCATGTCCGTCTTGCTGGTTTGCTGTCTAGTTACAGGAATGGTTCTGTTGGCTGTTGCATTGATGTATACGCATTTGTGTCTCTATGTTCCACGGCTCTGTATCTCATATCAAGAGTCCACAATATATTGCCACGTAGAGCAAAGTAATTATGCTCCGGTGAGTGAATTTGTAAAGATTCATTTAAGCGAGTTGTGATGGTACAGAATTTTTTTCCATCACGTAGTGTACTGCAGTCAGCCTTGTATTTTAAACGGTGAGACGTGACATCAAGCCTTAAGTTTGTCCGTTCAGCTGAGCGAGAAATTGCACTTAAAATTTAGTCTGCTGGGTAATAATGGTGATTTCACATGGTTTGTTTTATCTTGTCAAGTCCGACTGCTTTGACCAACAGCGATAGGCGTGACGTGTAAGTCAGACTGGAGCTCAAGTCTAATTTACGAGCTTTTCGTATTATCTACAGGTGGTTGGTTGCTGTTCACCGTTTGCACTGCGTCCTCACCATACTTCAGTGACGCCAATTATGTCTCATCGATTTTGGCGCCAAGCACAGCGCTTGTTGTTGACAGCAATGGTTACATCAGAAATCAAGGGCCAAAATGTAAAGTAATAAGTGAACAGGCGACAGCCTTTAGCATTGAGAAGTTCAACATGAAAGCAAGCTTCTTCTTGAAGAACATTGAATACCTTTACAATGATACCAATATGACCGAAATGTGTACGGAGCTCTAAAAGTGCCATTTGACTTCTTAGAGATCCCGAGATATGCTTTTTACACAGGTTTCAAGTCGACATTGACATGTGAATAAGGAATGACAATATGATACAGACAAGATGTCGACAGTAGGGAAATTTGCAAATCCTAAGATGCATGAGCACATGCATGTGTTTTTGTTTGAGAAAATTAACACAAATATAGTTGGTAAACTTAAAGGAAACAAGCTGCTTGAACTGGGCGTATAGCATTTTATTTCATAAATAAATTCATTTACATGTATTAAATGTGAATTAAAAGCCAAACTGGTGCAAGTGAACTTTTCATTTGATTTTTTGCCTAACCCAAAAATTGCCTCCCCCTTTTGGGAATTTGCCGCGACTCAAATTGAGGGCGCTGTTCGTGACGCAGATCGAGGCGCGGAAATTTTATCGAAGGTCTAGAAAACATCTTAACTTGCACGGTCGCAGACCCCCGGCATTGCCGGCAAGCTGCTGTTCAGTGATCCGTCTCGCACATAGACCAACGTTAACCCGTCAGTCAGCACTACGACACGCGGTGTGTGTAAAATCTTTGAAGCCTTTTTTCTCGAAAAGTATTTTTGATGAACGATTTTAGGCTTCATGGACATGCATGTATACAATGTGACCGGCCGGTGAATGGGGCGCCGGCTCGCGCGCGCGCGGCTGCAGCTGCCTCGATTTACGTCACACATTTGGGAAGATTTATGTTAATGAGGGTCTCACTCAAGGGGCGTAGTACCTTGGACAAACATTTTCAACATTTGTTTTCTCATATTTAATCCAGGAAGTAATTAGCTCAAGACACAAAATATCATTGTAGATATAGTACTCTTTAGTTTTAAGCAGGAATAATGCAATTTAAATCCTATATCGTGTTCCCTTTAAACTTTAAATTCCATTTGCAATTAAGCACCCCTGTCTGAGTTTCAACCTAGAAAGTACGGTATCTGCCTGCTTGAAGAATATATCCTGCTTTTTTTACTTAACTTGTGAAGTAAATTAACTTACCATATTACCACATAGCATTGGCCTGTCTCTCCAATAGAAAAGACAAAGTTATTGATCGTGTATTTCTTAAAAGAATGTTTAAATAATTTATTTTATTCAAGAAATAATTATTAAAATGAAAATTGGACCAACTTTAAGTCCCAACACAAAAGACAAACAGATAAAATGGAAAGAAATGTTGATTTGAATAATTCTAATTATGTTCAACTTGATATACTGTATAACAAGTTAATTAATTCATCCATTAGATATTTTAAACCTGTCAGAGGATCGTGTACTTATAAATAAACTCCCACACACTAATAATGTTTCTTCCCCATCCAGCATGGCACTTTAAAGTGCAGTTCGAGATGTATGGTCTGATATGACCACAATCATGACTTAAATTATCATTATTTTGTAGGGTATGCAACATTGAGTACGTTGGGAAACCCAAAACACTAAAAATTATATGGTCACGAGTCCACAATCAAAACTGAGAAGCTTGACACCCCAGTGTGTCTCTACTTCAATCTCCCCAACCAAACAATTTATGATATGTTCCTGCAGGACAATGAATAACCGCCGACCGCCGTAGTGATTTGTTCTGGCTCAGCATGGTGAAAGTTTTGATGAAAATCCTACAGGACTACCCTACCCCGTGGCCTCAATATCCAGTGAAAAAAGAATTGTTTTCTTGTCTACTTTCCAGGCATCCTTATTCTCACCCCACCCTTCATTTTTGTTTACCAGCGTCTTAATACCCCTTAACTACCTTTTTCATCCCTGTTGCCCACAGCCCTGTACATCTTCACGCCTTCATTTTCGCTGACCACACATGCCAAGACCAGCCCCCTGGTAACTCTAAAATCCCCTTCTGTTCTGATCGTCTCATACATTTTGTTCGTATCTTTTTACTTATTGTTGTCCTCTTTGCGTTTATGCTTCGATAAAGATTCTTCTAAAATCGAAATGCGTCAGGCCCCCTATTTCTCCGATTGTATTAATTTCAGGTAATCATTTTGCCTTATGCGCGAGGTTGTCATAAAAAAAACCTCTCAATTACCCGTGCAGACCAGAAAACTACGGCAAATCATTGAAGAGAAGCACGAAGTGGATTTTGAGGCTTAAATTAGTTTGCGAAAATTCTGCCTTTTGTGTAATAGTATACCAAGAAGAGGTTTGCAGCCAAAAGCATAACGCATCAGTTTGGATCATTCAACCAAAATCGTTGCGATTATCCAGCTGTGACGTGATGTTCGCCGCTCACTAAACATACCTATGGAATAACTATGAACCGGACTCCAGTGTGTTGAATCCAACATTATCTACGTAAATTCATTATAAAAAACCGTTCGATGTATAGGTCTGGAATCAGACTTCCTCGCAACACATACAGATCTATTACTGTCCAGTCGATTATCATTTTACACATCAAATCAATTTGAAATCGTTCTATCGTTCTAATCGATTCCCGTTTCAATAAGAACGTTTATTTAATACCTTCCACATTAATAAGAATCAAATCAGCTATTTTGATAATGATAATAATAGGACGAACGTATAAAGCTGGAGGAGTTTGACCAATTTTCAAATATTTTTTTTTATTTAATACTCTTCAACATGCATAGGAATCCAATCAGCTACTAATTATAGTGAATAACTCTTAAAAGACTATTAAGATAATAATTCAAATGTGATGTATTATAATATAATGGACTAAGATAAAGAAGCTGGAGGTGTATGGGACTTTTCATATATGCCGAGGCTTGTAGGTTTGATTCTAGATTCAAGAATGAAAATTTGTCAACTCAACTTTGTTTACTCTACCTTGTGCTTTAAAGGTACAATACATGATTGGTAAAGGTCACAGGACTGCACTCATACTTTGTCTGATCAAACATGTACATGAAATAATAAACCTGTGAAAATTTGAGCTCAATCGGACATCTGAGTCACGAGAAACTAGCTAAAACCCGACTCGATTTTTTTATGAAACATAAAGACAAGTTTACTTTATGTTTGTTCCAAAAATCGTTCGGACGAACGATCTTTGGAAAAGACACTAAATCTTGATTTTCTTGAAAAACCCGGCATCTCATGAACCAAGATTCCCCATGGTGACTGTTGGCACTGTTTACGAACTGTTTAGTCCATTTTCTGTCTCAAACTCAATAATTTTTTTGAGGCCTTGCAAATAATGATCTCTTTAAGACTGTGACTCTATATGTTATTGGTTTATGTTTGCTCCTGATGAAAATACAAAAGTTGAGATTGGGAAAGATTGCACTTTTATAAATTCAAGGCGTCCAAATGATAATGATAGCAATACACGAATGCAATTAAAGTCAATCAACAGTGAGATATGTTTTGAAGCAGAAACATTCCACACACTTGAATATACTACTAGTTACAATACATGACCAATAAGGTCTAAAAACATGTAAAAACATTTGGTCTATTCAAATATTCCGACAAAATAGGTTTACATTTATCGTAAATTTAATGTCACTTTATTGTATCAATGATCATTATAAGAATACTACGAGTAGGTTATCAACAAGATTTGAAGCCAAGGAATTTCGCAAATCACGTACTGTTTTTCACAAAACATGATGAATAATTGTGCTTCGAATTTGACTTTATAGAGCAATATTCTTTTCTCATTAAAAACAGCCGCAATATAATATTTGAATAAATGTAAGTCTTTTTTAATATTCGAATTTCTTAAATGTGAACAAACGTCTTCTTCATCTGCGATAACAATGTTCTACAATATGAATGTGACAAAGCTTTGTGCAGGCGTACTTGTACGAGATGTCTTAAACTACCTTGTTCATATTAGTTCATAAAAAGCAAGTAATTCAACAGAAAATCGGAATAGGTTTTAAGCCCAACAGTATGATTTACAATGATTATGTTTTTCTTTTTTAAATTACATCGATTGTTCATTTTGTTACAATGAAGAATACAACAGTCTATTGTATTATCCTCACATATATAATTTTCATTTGGTTGTGGTCTCCATCCAAATATTGAAATAAATGGAACCTGAATGACCGTCTCGCTTGGTATACTGTGGTTATCAAAATCGTTCATATTTCTAATTGAATTGACGGGTGTATGATGCAATACTCGGTATTTATGAGTTCATTAAAAGTTCCAGTTTTGAAAATGACCAATTCAGATATGTAGTTTTGTTGGTAGAAAGGCGTTTCGATCATCAGTTTGATCTGTCCATTGTTGCACATTCTGTTCTTAATCATCTCTGGGAAAGTCTTACACGAAGCGACCGTTTGCGTCAGCTGTCAGACAACGCATTCGAGGAATATCTGGCATCTCACAGGCCACAAACTTACTCCAAGTGCAGGGCTGAGTGCCCCACTTGCCATCTGATCCCCTGAAAATGACAACGCAGTCCTCGTTGTCGGGCTGCGCATATCCCCAGTTATTGAAGGTCATTTCTCTTTTGTTGTCAGAGCACGTAAATCTGGAGTTGACAGATTCACGCTGGCAGTCGATCCATATCCCTTTGCTCAGCTCTGTCTCAGGGGCAATTTCTTCCATCACCATCCCCCAAATGAAATCATTCTCGGCCTGTGAATTCGGCACGATGAGGCTGCCTCCTTTGCTAGCGCAGAATCGGGAGGCATCTGCCCGATCCATAGGGCTCAGATACAGGGCGTAGCATGACTGGTGCCACGTTTTCCAGCCAGGAGGGCATGTCGCCACCACGGATGATGCAGTCCCAATTAAAATCACACGAATGAGCCAAGATGACATGATTTTGATTATCATGTATAAAACGTGGGATCTTTTAGATCATTGAAGAACACGTGAAATGTCAACAAGACTCAGTTACTGTGTCAAGTTTTCAAATCCTAATTTGTAAATCCTTGGTTGGTCACAGCTACCGGCTGCATATGAATACGTACAGTTCTTTCTTGGGCCAGTACTAGGGACATGCAGTGGTAAGCTGACGTGGATGAAGCAGTGGTTGTGAAATGTGACTGTGGCAATCTTTCCAGAAGGCGTCACGTACGCAGAACACGGCAGATTGCAAGTACCAGTAACTCTGCCAATATTCGATTGTTTGAGGATGCAAGACTTCAAATCTGAAAGATATTGACTCCTCAACTGATGGGAAAATTAGTTTGTATAGCATGTCCGTCTTGCTGGTTTGCTGTCTAGTTACAGGAATGGTTCTGCTGGCTGTTACATTGATGTATACGCATTTCTATTTCTGTGGTACACGACCAAGTATCTTATATGAAGTGCCCTCAATATATTGCCACGTAGAGCAACGTAATTATGCTCCGGTGAGTGAATTCGTCAAGATTCATTCAAGTGAGATGTGATGGTACAGATTTTTCCATCACGTAGTGTATACTGCAGTCAGCATTGGCTTTTTAGTGGTGAGACGTGACATCAGGCCCGAGTT
The DNA here is from genome assembly GCA_963971285.1 of Astropecten irregularis. NCBI lineage: Eukaryota > Metazoa > Echinodermata > Asteroidea > Paxillosida > Astropectinidae > Astropecten > Astropecten irregularis. The sequence goes on from OZ020248.1 coordinate 11,263,590, forward strand.
TGTCCTTGCTCGAAGGAGTTGCACAATGGTCATATTATGGACATCTTGAAATTCATTGTAATATCCTTATGTGGATCCGTTTTCAATTCAGTCTGCTGGGCAAGAATGATAATTTGATTATGGTTCTTTTTCTTCTCTTTAAAAACATAGTCAAGCCCGACTACGCTGAACAATAGTAATATGCATGTCGTGTAATAAGTCAGACTGGAGGACAAGTCTAATTTACGAGGTTCTCGTATTATCTACAGGTGGTTGGTTGCTGAATTGCACTCACGTCCTCACCATACTTCAGTGACGCCAATTATATCCCATTGATTTTTGAGCAACAGCGCTAGTTGTTGACAGTTGATGGTTACACCACAGGTCACAACCTTTAGTCTCCGAGAAGTTTCAAATCAAAGCAAGTTATGTTGAAGAAGTCTGAAAACCTTCAATAAAAACAATGGCATCCGAGCATGACCAAAATATGTACGGAGCTCTAAAAGTGCCATTTGGCCGGTTGAGATCCCGAGATGCTTTTTCCCACAGGTATCATGTCGATATTTTATGATACTTTGTCGCGTAACTAATGACGACACTATACGGACAAGGTGTCGACGGTATAGGAAAGATTGCAAATCGTAATATAGGGGTACATGGCCTACATTTTCAATTTGCTTTAGCGTCATATCGCATGATGTAATCAAAGTCTTCCTTCAATTGTGATGTGGTTACAATTCGTCAAATTCCACATTTTGCACAAATCTTCACACTGGATCAGTGACATACATGTACCGTAGGTTTATAGATAAGCAATCGATACATAACGTATTAAGGTTTGTACAATAAATATACCGCTTTGTGAATGAAACTTTATAAACAGCATTATTTTGATGCAGTGAATAAGTGTACACAATGCATGAATGTCCAGCTCAGTGGTATACGGACATTGCATCATTCAGTCGATACGGACAGGACTACAGTGTCTGCTCAAAAATATTGACGAAAATTTGAAGTAACATGGATACACACAGTACATTGTCCAAGCCATGTACATTTATAATATTGGTTGGGCGTATACGGACAAATTCATGCGGCATAAATAGTGCTATTCATAGTCTGCACGACGCCAAATCCTGTGTAGTTTCAGATTGTGGGTGGTGTACGTTTTCAATTATCATAGTCTTTACAACAAGTCTTTGACGAAGCGACCGTTTGCGTCAGCTGTCAGACAATGCATGCGAGGAATATCCAGCATCTCACAGGCCATGAACTTACGCCAAGCGCAGGGCTGAACTGCCCACTTGCCACCACCATACTGGCTAAAGACGACGCATTCATCACTGGTAGGTTGCCCATTCATCCAGTTCTCGTAGGTCATTTCTCTTTTGCCGTCAGAGCACGTGAAGCTGGAGTCGGCAGATTCACGCTGGCAGTCGATCCATATCCCTGCGCTCGGCTTTGTCGCAGGGGAAATTGCTTCCATCACCATCCCCCAGATGAAATCATTCTCGGCCTGTGAATTCGACACGATGAGGCTGCCTCCTTTGCCAGCGCAGAATCGGGAGGCATCTGCCCGATACATTGGGCTCAGATACAGGGCGTAGCACGACTGGTTCCACTTTTTCCAGCCAGGAGGGCATGTCGCCACCACGGATGATGCAGTCCCAATTAAAATCACACGAATGAGCCAAGATGACATGATTTTGATTATCATGTATAAAACGTGGGAACATTAAGATCATTGAAGAACACGTGAAATGTCAACAAGACTCAGTTACTGTGTCAAGTTTTCAAATCCTAATTTGTAAATCCTTGGTTGGTCACAGCTACCGGCTGCATATGAATACGTACAGTTCTTTCTTGGGCCAGTACTAGGGACATGCAGTGGTAAGCTGACGTGGATGAAGCAGTGGTTGTGAAATGTGACTGTGGCAATCTTTCTAGAAGGCGTCACGTACGCAGAACACGGCACATTGCAAGTACCAGTAACTCTGCCAATATTCGATTGTTTGACGATGCAAGACTTCAAAATCTGAATGAGATTGACTCCTCAACTGATGGGAAAATGAGTTCGTATAGCATGTCCGTCTTGCTGGTTTGCTGTCTAGTTACAGGAATGGTTCTGCTGACTGTTGCATTGGTGTATACGCATGTGTGTCTCTGTGCTCCACGGCCATGTATCTCATATCAAGAACCCACAATATATTGCCACGTAGAGCAAAGTAATTATGCACCGGTGAGTGAATTCGTTTATAAGAATCATTCCAGCGAGATGTAATGTTACAGAATTTTTGTCATCGTCCAGTGTACTGCTGTCAGCCTTAGTAGTGAGATGTGCTATTACACTTGAGTTTGTCCGTTCAATTGCTCAAAGGAGTTGCACAATGCTCATTGTGTAATATTAGCCTTATAATGGACCCACTTGGTATTCAGTCTGCTGGCGAAGAATGGAAATTTGATATGGTAATTTGATAATCTTGTCACGTTCGACTTCGCTGATCGATAATTAGATGCGTGCCGTGTATGTCAGGCTGATATTCGTGTCTAATTGGGGGGCTCTCATATTATCTACTGGTGGTTGGTGGTTATTACCGTTTGTACTGAGTTCTCGCCATACTGCAGTGACGCCAATTGTGTCTAAATGGCGCCAAAATATACTGGGCTGGTTGTTGACAACTGATGGTTGTACCAATGTGATAGCCACAATATTTAACAAGTTGAAGCATCGCAGCGTGCATTGTTGAGGAAGATTGAAAACTATTAAGGCCCAATAATATCAGTATGAAGTTCTACGGAGCTCTGAAAGTGGCATTTGGCTTGTTGAGATCCCAAGATTCGATGTCGACATTTTGAGATAGGCCTACTTATTTTACATCAGAGTAATAAATAACGACATAGTTTACACACACAAAAATTCGACAAAAGGAAAAATGCTTAATCATATAAAGATCAAAGAGCACATTCATGACTGATTTGTTTAATTATTTTGATTTTTTATAATCTTATTTCTACTTACGTCTAGACGCTTTAGATCGTCAAACAATACCAGAAAGGTCTCACACCGAGGCGCCCTTGCTCGGCCAGTTTCAATATTCACTAATAATACCCACAAAGTGAATGTGTACATGTATACCACATACAAACATAATTCAATAAAAGAATTTCGCCGAATGAAATATGCTTCAGATTTCTGATAACTTGACACACTATCAGTGACGTAATAATGTATGGTTGAAAATACATAAAATTTTATGAACATATTCGTTCGGTTCAGATATTTCGTAAAAATCAATTAAAATTCATAATAAAATTTGGAGTGTTATGCGACTCCAATATTCCGATGAAATTACTAAGTTAAGAGTTATTAGAATAGTGCAACCAAATTGGTAATGGACACGTTTTTCAACTAGGCGACAATTTTCACTCAAATAGATTCAATTTTCGTTCATTGTTAAAATTAACTATACGCATGAACAATGAAATGTCACTTTAAATCGGTTTGCTTAAAATAATATTACAAAGTATCTTGATGCAGATATTTAGATATACAGTGTAGTATAAATTTGTGGGACGCTGTACGTGTGCAGGATTTTTTTTAAATACCGCAAATATATCAGTGCAGATCAGAAACTAAAGCATGTAATTTATGAAAACCCAGAAGAGAATTTTAAAGCTTAGAAATACTTTGCGATAAATCTTCCTTTTGTGTATCAATATGGTAAATTAAGTTTCGCAACGAAAAGCATATACCAGTTTATACCATTTCATAAAAGGCTGTGCTATTGCCATGTTGTTTCATGTCTTGTATACTTGACGGTTTGAGGTAAAGGAGTAAATAAATTGTCGTATAACTCCAGTTGTATAACTCCAGTCAAAGAGAAAATAAAGCATAACGATAACAACCAAGCACTAGATTGAATAATATTATAACACGACATTTCTGTTGTTGTTCCAGCTACCATATACAGCTCAGCCACTGAATCCCCATCACAAATTTATCATAATCCGTTGAGCATGGTAAACATCACTCAAAGAGAAAATATTGAAACGAATGAAAGTTAAACAGTTTCTACATCTGAGTTCCCGTGACAATTAATGGCTTTTACATGTTGAAGCTGATCTACCAGTTGTAGGATGCGCTACATTGTAATGTCTGAATGAGTTCGTTTAATGTTCCAGTTTTGGGAAGTCAAATTCAGATGTTAAATTATTACTTTTTGATACGCCATGTCAAGGTAGCTTCAGTTTGGTGCCCTTGTTGTGGTTATCGGTTCTTAATCATCTCTGGGAAAGTCTTTGACGAAGCGACCGTTTGCGTCAGCTGTCAGACAATACATGCGAGGAATATCCGGCATCTCACAGGCCACAAACTTACTAGTGCAGGGCTGAGCAGCCCACTGGCCACCAGCAATCTTCGAATAGACGACGCATTCGTCATTGTCGGGCTGCCCATCTTTCCAGTTCTTGTAGGTCATTTCTCTTTTGTCGTCAGAGCACGTGAAGCTGGAGTTGGCAGATTCACGCTGGCAGCCGATCCGTATCGGTTTGCTCGGCTCTTTCTCAGGGGCAATTTCTTCCATCACCATCCCCCAGATGAAATCATTCTCGGCCTGTGAATTCGGCACGATGAGGCTGCCTCCTTTGCCAGCGCAGAATCGGTAGGCATCTGCCCGCTTCATTGGGCTCAGATACAGGGCGTAGCACGACTTGTTCCACTTTTTCCAGCCGGCAGGGCATTTTGCATGCACCATGTATAAAATCATCCCAATAAAAATCAATCGAATAATGAACCAAGGTGACATTTTGGAATGAACAATGAATTGAATTCAAGGAGTTGTAGCCGCAGACGAGCAATATGAGCAAGTCAAGTAGTTGCTGAAAATCTTCACTAACATCAAATGTACTTCAAGTCATAGATCAGTTAACGGAAACCTTTTTCACACCAGGACGGTAGGGCTGAGAAACTCGACCAAATCTTCGACTATAGCAACTATCAACATATGGAGTCTTTCGATTGCAGTTGAGGTTTGTTCTTCTCAGAATTCTCGACGGAGATTTTCAGCTCTGTATACTGTGGGATGGTATGGTTGCAGTCAGCGTTGCTTGATTAATGACACGAACAGTTCTTTCTCATTTATTATGATCTCGCCCGCTACAATTTCTCTGTGCACGCATGCTATCTGGCTTCATGATCAAGTAATGTTAACATGAATACAAGTCTGGCTGCATAATCGCCTTGTATTATAATTGGTTACCGACAAACCACAAAGATTATTACAATCTCTCAACTTGCTCCGTCGAAATTGAAATATAACAGCAGTTATTTAGCTTTGGTGCCGTTGTCTGCAACTAGGCCGAAAGGTATAATCTGTCTCACTGTTGTATTGAATGTATATATAAACACCATCATAATGATGGACGCATGAAAGGCAGTGACAACGACTGAAGCAATTATTAATTTCGGTAGTATTTTATAGCTCGGGCTTCTTTGATGGTCTTCTTTGTCTTTATATGCCCTTGGCCTTGGGCATGTCGAATGACAATTGCCTCTTTAATACTGAAGTATCAAGCCATGGTTTTAGTGTTAATTGATGCCGTCCCTCGTAATGGGTATTGATTTGACTGCTCGACACTTAAGTGATAGTGTGGCCTTTTCCAATGACGCCGATGGGTCTCGTGTATCATTTTTGTTAGATGAAAGCAGCTTAGGCAATTATCACTCACGTTATTAAATTTTTGCCAGCAATTTAAGAAGATTCACGACCAATTGTGTATTGTTGGGATCGGGAGTCATTTGAAGGTTAACATTAGATGTATTTTAGGAGACTGATGACGTAGAGAGCTCGCTGCGCAGAAATGCTGCGTTTGTCTCGAAGCATCATGCTGGTGGGCCCAAAAATATCCACATACCAATGTTTACTTGTCGTATATGACCTTAGTCGTTTCTGGCCCGATGTTGGGTAAGCACGCCCATTATGTCCTGAAATTTGCCCAGATTGTTCGCAGGCCCTATATGTCCATTATATGCCCGTTATTTTCGGGTGTGTTCAGGTCCATTTTATCATGAACATTATCATCAGCAGACCCATGATTTCTGCATCATAAGGCACGTTCACACACATCAACAAGCGCGACTATTTGGGTCGCGCTGCAAATGTATATTCATAATGATAAAAGCATTTGATGTAGGTCTGGGATCGGACTCCTCGTGACACGAACAGACTTATAACTGTCTACTTGGTTATTAATTTTTCTCAATCAAATCAATTTTGTTATCCTTTTATTGCAATTTTCAAATAGAACGTTTTATTTAATACTTTTTTAACATGAATCAAATCAGCTAATTATAGCGAATACATATTAACAGACTATTAAGATTATAATTCAATTGTGATATATTATAATATATGGACTAAGGTAAAGGAGCTGGAGATGTATGGGACTATTCATATAAGCAGAGACTTGTCAGGAACAGCCATTTTGGTTTACGTTTCTGAACTGTACATGGAATAACCGAACTGTTTTCATATTTTTGTTCAAGTAGCATCAATTATGCTATCATCATTTTACCTTAAATTCAAGAATAAAGTTTGTTTTCTCTTTATTTATCATTTTGCTTTGCGATTGTGGCCTAACCCGTTCTGTAATTGGTTTGATATGTTTGCCTCTGATAAAAATTAGAAGTTGAAATATTGGGAAAGATTGTATTTACATGATTTCAAGGCGTCCAAACAATGTCCTAATTCTAACATTGATTTGTAATACACGAATGCAATCAGGATCTGAAGACGAAATAATTCACAAATTGAAATATACCATTATTCACAGTACATGAGTAATATGGCAGAAATGTATATAAAAACATTCGCTCTGTTGCCACAATTAGGTAAAATTAGTTGTAAAATTTAATTCCACTCCAATGTTTCAATATTTTTTTTGTTATCCTAACATACACTCATGATAAAAAAATTAAACGTATTTGTGGTGAACAAGTTAAAAAGCCGACAAAAAAACGTCACGCATTTAAAAACCACTAGGGCCTTTTCACAAAATATAACTAATATGCTTTGAATTTAAATCAAAGCAACAAACCTTTCTTAAATGAATATTGCTACAAATTCACATTTACATAATATTTAATTTAATGTCAGTCATTCATAATAATTATTCAAACATCTCGTCTGCTCCCTCTGCATGCGTCAACATTTTTCTATGATAATGAATGTGCTAAAGCTGTATGTCAGCGAACTTATAAGAAATGCCTGAAAATCCCTGGTATATATCTCTTCATCCCAGAAAAGAAAAGCAAATCGGAAAAGATTTTAAGCTCACAAGTAAAAATTACAATAATTATATTTTAACTTACATTGTTTGTTGTTTCAGTGACCATGGCGAAGCCAATTATTGTATCATCATGACAAATATATCATTTCATTAGACTTAAGTCACTGCATCGAGTAGAGAAAAACCTTTGTTTGATGTTCTTTTTTTTTTTTAATTGCAATATTTCAATGACTGGAGCATCGCGGTTTGTTTATTTCTGATAAAGTTAATGAAATCGTTCATATTAATTGAATGAGATGATTAAAGGTTCCAGTTTTTAGAAATTCAGATGTGTAGTTTTTGCAGCGTCGGCATTTCGATCCGCCAAGTCCATGTGGCTTCAGTTTGGGGCCGTTGTTGTATATCGGTTCTTAATCATCTCTGGGAAAGTCTTTGACGAAGCGACCGTGTGCGTCAGCTGTCAGACAATGCATGCGAGGAATATCCGGCATCTCACAGGCGACCAACCTCCTCTTAGTGCAGGGCAAAGCAGCCCACTTGCCACCAGCATACTTGTGAAAGGCGACGCACTCGTCATCGTCGGGTTGGCCATTCATCCAGTTCTTGTAGGTCATTTCTCTTTTGCCGTCAGAGCACGTGAAGCTGGAGTTGGCAGATTCACGCTGGCAGCCGATCCATATCTGACAGCTCGGCTTTGTCGCAGGGGCAATTTCTTCCATCACCATCCCCCAGATGAAATCATTCTCGGCCCGTGAATTCGGCACGATGAGGCTGCCTCCTTTGCCAGCGCAGAATCGGGAGGCATCTTCCCGATTCATAGGGCTCAGATACAGGGCGTAGCATGTCTGGTTCCACTTTTTCCAGCCGACAGGGCAGGTCGAGTGAACTGTGTGGAAAATAGTCCCCACCAAAATCAGACGGATGAACCAAGATGACATTTCGTTCATGAAACTATTTGAATTCAATGCTGGCAGCCAGAGACAGTTTGTAATCGGTGAAGTTATTTCTAATGTTCCTCAAATCTCAGTCCGATGATTGTTCTATAAGAGTAAATGTCGCAGCAATATAGGTCAATACGTACACCTATATCAAGCGAATACAGTTACTTAATAGTACTTCAGCAGAGAATGTGACATTCAGTTGAGAATCAGTTGCTTCGCCAAACTGCGTATAATAATAATTGGACGACACAAGCTGTTGAGTCTATAGAGTAATTATACCAGAATCGACGTCAGTTTGAATGAGATCTCATGTCAGTCTTCCACAGCATACAGTGTCTTATTGCTGATAATGCAGTGGTATCATACCCTGTGCGTGTCTAGATATCAAATGGCGATGTGTACAATTAATCTCCACGACCTACATGCCTGGCTGTAGCCTATGACTTTACCACGATGACATATACACCACCTTGCAGCCAATTATGTGTCATCAAGGTCTATTTCTTTGTGATATTTTGGTTGGCTTTTACAGATGCAGGGGTTTCGTGTGCCCTAAACAAAAATCGATTTCTTAATTCAAGGATCTCAATAACGTACAATTGAATACTTGTGCAATAAATTATGATAATCAAACCCATCTTATTGTTAGTCGAGTTGATATATAGTGACATTTAGATGCTATCATTTTCAGTGATTCTCACGTTTAAAGATTTTAAATCATTGTTACATGACAAAGGATATTTATTATTTACAGGTCATAAACAAACGATAATTATGGTTTAAGGTATGATACACGATAAAGGTCACAAAGCAGCTAGCAGTCACATTTTGTCCGATCCAACATGTACATGAAATAATAAACCTGTGAAATGTTTAGAAAAAAAACCCGGACATTTGAGTCACGAGAAAATAGCGCATTACCAAATAATTATTATTTCTTTTAAAACAGAAAGAATAGTTTTGATCTTACCTCGAAATGAAAACGGCTTTCGGTCTTTGTTGTACTAATTTCTGGATAAATACACCATTTCAAGCGGAAATATTTTAACGGTATCTTTCTACCAGTACCATCTTCATATTCTGTAAGTTATACGTAAATCTATGAACATTTCTATTTGGGTATGTTACCAATCCTGGACTATAAGTTTAGAGCTCTAAATGCAATTTTTCTTAAATATATGAAAAATAATGAATGAATATTCACATAATCAAAGCTTTGCTATTCTTATATCACCTCACATGATTGGTAAAGGCAACAGAGCAGCGCTCTGATCCAACATAAGTACGCGTGACAACCATTTGCCTATCAACGGTGATTTTTTTAGCTGGACCTATCGGTCCATTTGACTTCACTCAGAACGAGACTTGAAATTATTTGGGTGATTCTGTGAATATTTTTTTCTCTCATATTTAAGCAAAATTAACTGAGAACTTTAACCATGATTTATATAGTTTATGATCTGTTAACATTCGTTTTTACAATATAAATGTTGACTGAAGACTTTGAAACGTGAAAATAACTGGAAATAATAACACCTACATGTCACCATATACCAACTTGGCTAAACAGAATAAGATGGTTGAAATTATCATAATTTATTGCATCACCATTAGGAAGCATGTTTAAATCCTTGAATCAAGCAATCGATATTTTTCTGTTGCACACAGTAAAAGCCAAATGAAATGTCAGCAGTCAGATGGAGTTTTATAAGACCTTGAAGATACTTAATTGAATACACGATTTGGTCTGAACCTCATTGCAGTAAAGATAGTGGCTATTATCAGGCATGTACATGTGAGTCGTGGAGAATTATTGTACACATCGCCATTTCGTATCTAGACATGCACAGGGTATGATACCACTGCATTATCAGCACTAAGACACTGTATGCTGTGGAAGACAGACATGAGATCTCGTTCAAACTGACGTCAGTTCTGGTATAATTACTCTATAGACTCGACAGCTTGCATCGTCCAATTATACACAGTTTGGCAAAGGAACTGATTCTCACATTCTCTGCAGAAGTACTATATAAAGTAATTCTTTTTGCTTGATATAGGTATACGTATAGACCTATAGTACTACGACTTTTATTTTTGAAACAATCATCGGTCTGAGATTTGAGGAACATTAGTAATAACTTCACCTGTTACAAACTGTCTCTGGCTGCCAGCATTGAATTCAAATAGTTTCATGAACGAAATGTCAACTTGGTTCATCCGTCTGATTTTGGTGGGGACTATTTTCCACACAGTTCACTCGACATGCCCTGTCGGCTGGAAAAAGTGGAACCAGTCATGCTACGCCCTGTATCTGAGCCCTATGTATCGGGCAGATGCCTCCCGATTCTGCGCTGGCAAAGGAGGCAGCCTCATCGTGCCGAATTCACAGGCAGAGAATGATTTTATCTGGTGGATGGTGATGAAAGAAATTGCCCCTGAGACAGAGCTGAGCAAAGGGATATGGATCGACTGCCAGCGTGAATCTGCCGGAGTAAGCTTCACGTGCTCTGACGGCAAAAGAGAAATAACCTACGAGAACTGGATGAATGGGCAACCCGACGATGATGAATGTGTCGCCATTTCAAGGAATGCTGGCGGCAAATGGACTGCTCAGATCTGCATTCAGCGTAGGTTTGTTGCCTGTGAGATGCCGGATATTCCTCGCATGCATTGTCTGACAGCTGACGCAAACGGTCGCTTCGTCAAAGACTTTCCCAAAGATGATTAAGAACCCATAATACAAAAACGGCCTCAAACTGTAGCTACATGGACTTGGTGTATCGAAATGCCGACGACGCAAAAACTACACATCTGAATTTCTCAAAACTGGAACCTTTAATGACGAACTCAATCAAGCATCCAGATTTATGAAGCGCCACCTACAACCCGCAGATCAACTAGAAAATAATATGAACGATTTCGTTTATAACTTTTTCACAAATATACAAACCATTCCAGTCATTTAAATACGTCAATTTTCTATAAAAAAAATCAAACAAAAGTTTTCCACTACTCGATGCGATGACAAAAGTCAACTGAAATCAAGTTCTTTTCTTGGTGATACAATAATAATTGGCTTCGCCATGGTAACTGAAACAACCAACAATGTAAGTAAAAGCATAATATTGTAAATTATATTTTTTTAGCTTATAAAATCTATTTCGATTTGGTTTTTCTTTTCTGAAATGAAGAGATATACATGTAAACCAGGGATTTTTTAGATAATTTATGTTCTTATAAGTACGCTGGTACACAGCTTGACACATTCATATCATAGAAAAATGTTAACGCAGAGGGAGCAGACGAAATAATCGAATATAAAAATGTAATTTTGTAGCAATATTAAATAATAATTGCTTTGAGTTAAATTCGAAGCATATTAGTCATGTTTTGTGATTACTGTTGTTTTTTTACATGAGTGAAATTTGTCGGTTTGTAATTAAACTTGTCACTACAAATTCATTGCATGCTGTTATCGTGGATCACTGTTAGGGTAAGAAAATTATTGAAACATTGGAGTACTTTAAATTAGCAACTTATGTTAACTGATTTTAGAACTATCTAATTAGATCAAATGTTTTTAAATCCTGTTCAACCATATTACTGTGAATAATGGTATATTTTTAATCGTGTAAAATACCTCGGCTTCAGATCATGTTTCATAACTAGACTGCCTTTCATAACATTCGTGTATTATTGAGCAATTTTCGAGTTTTATTTAGACGTCTTGAAATCATGTAAATGCAATTTTTCCCAATTTCAACTTTTTATTTCGTTATCAGAAGCAAACATAAACCAATGATAGAACGAGTTAGGCCACAGTCTCAAAGCACAATAAAAAAATAAAGACAAAACTCTATTCCTAGATTTGGTGATAGGTAGATAGATTTGGTAAAATGGTGATAGCATAATTGATGCCACAAATATTGGAATAGTTCAGAATTTGGTTTTATTGAGCCAAATAAGGACAACCGAGTGGGCGTTAATAGATATGTGTTTGTGTCACGAGGAGTCTGATCCCAGACCTACATCGACCGTTTTATCATAATGAATTTACATGTAATTGATGAAATTATTTCATGTCTCGGTCAGATTTAAATAAAATGGACCACAGATACTGCTTTAAATCACTGTTTCAAGGCGAATGGTGGTCATGCACATTTATGTTGGACCAGAGAAATTATTAACACTGTTCTGTGGCCTTTACCTATCATGTGATATAAAAAAAGCAAAGAATGACTGGTTGTACATGCACGCATTTACATATTACTCAATAGCAATAGCCATAGCAATAGCTTGCAAAATTTGCATGGAATCTTAGGCTGTCAAGCAATGATCTAAATCGCATGTCAAATTTATAAATTGCACAAACATGTATATATTAACCAAGAACAAAACTGTGAAAATATGGACATTATCGAGATTAATTGTGCAAAATGTGAAAGGTTCGCAAGGTTATGCAAGGTTAATGGCGAAAGTTTGAAAATCACTGGCACATGCAGTTTCTCTTGTTAATACCACTCCCATTTCCTTCCTCTTCCCCACCTCCTCAAAAAAACCTTTTCAACCACACAATGGGGGTCCCTCACGATCCTCTTATACTACTTTAATACCTTTAAACTAAATCCTTGTAACATTGACATGTACACATTTTTGGGCGTTGCCGTCAATTATAGGTCAATGAAAACACAGTCATGTGGATTGTCTTCAATAAAATCCCTTTTAATCCGTCAAAATCCCTCGAATATAAAATAATAAAGGTCACCAAAAACTTCATAATGAAAAGGAGTTAATAAAAGTCCATTAAAAATAACAATACGGTACCATCCTGTACCACCACCACAAAGGTAACTCATATGAGGTGTAGTTTAATAAATTAACTCTCCTGAATGGCAATGGTGCGTAATGTCTGTACCTTCGAAATGATAAAGTAGGTGCTGTAATTAAATGCCTATATGACAACCGACGTTCCTTCGAAGCTGAATAAGGAGATGTATTACTATTCCACTCATAACCGGTCAATATTTGCATTCTTAATATGAATAATGGTATCGGGGACTAAAGTATTACTATTCCACTCATAACCGGTCAATATTTGCATTCTTAATATGAATAATGGTATCGGGGACTAAAGTATTACTATTCCACTCATAACCGGTTAATATTTGAATTTTGAATGAAAAATAAATTGAATTCAAGGAGTTGTAGCCGCAGACGAGCAATGATTATGAGCACGTCAAGTAGTCCAATCTCTTCAATTCTTGGTTTCCATCAAATGTACTTCAAGTCATAGATCAGTTAACGGAAACCTTTTTCACACCGGACGGTAGGGCTGAGAAACTCGACCAAGTCTTCGACTATAGCAACTATCAACATATGGAGTCTTTCGATCGCAGTTGAGGTTTGTTCATCTCAAAATTCTCGGCGGTGATTTTCAGCTCTGTATACTGTGGGATGGTATGGTTGCAGTCAGCGTTGCTTGATTAATGACACGAACAGTTCTTTCTCATTTATTATAAACTCGCCCGCTTCAATTTCTCTGTACACGCATGCTATCTGGCTACATGATCGAGTAATGTTAACATGAATACAAGTCTGGCTGCATAATCGCCTTGTATTATAATTGGCCACTGACGAACCACAAAAATTATTACAATCTCTCAACTTGCTCCGTCGAAATTGAAATATAACAGCAGTTATTAAGCTTTTGGTGCCGTTGTCTGCAAGGCCGAAAGGTATAATCTGTCTCACTGTTGTATTGAATGTATCTATAAACACCATCATAATGATGGACGCATGAAAGGCAGTGACAACGACTGAAGCAATTATTAATTTTGGTAGTATTTGTAGCTCGGGCTGCATGATGGTCTTCTTTGTCGTGTAATATGCTCCTGGCTTTCGCCATGTCGATTGACTTTTGCCTTTTACTGAAGTTTAAAGCCAAGGTTTTAGTGCTAAGTGATGCCGTCCCTCCTAATGGGTATTGATTTGACTGCTCGACACTTAAGTGATAGTGTGGCCTTTTCCAATGACGCCGATGGGTCTCGTGTATCATTTTTGTTAGATGAAAGCGGCTTAGGCAATTATCGCTCACGTTATTAATTTTTTGCCAGCAATTTAAGAAGATTCACCACCAATTGTGTATTGTTGGGATCGGGAGTCATTTGAAGGTCAACATTAGATGTATTTTAGGAGACTGATGACGTAGAGAGCTCCCTGCGCAGAAATGCTGCGTTTGTCTCGAAGCATCATGCTGGTGGGCCCAAAAATATCCACATACCAATGTTTACTTGTCCTATGACCTTAGTCGTTTCTGGCCTGATGTTGGGTAAGCACGCCCATTATGTCCTGAAATTTGTCCAGATTGTTCGCAGGCCCAATATGTCCATTATGTGCCCGTTATTTTCGGGTGTGTTCAGGTCCATTTTATCATGAACATTATCATCAGCAGACCCATGATTTCTGCATAAGGCACGTTCACACACATCAACAAGCGCGACTATCTGGGTCGCGCTGCAAATGTATATTCATAATGATAAAAGCATTTGATGTAGGTCTGGGATCGGACTCCTCGTGACACAAACAGACTTATTACTGTCTACTTGGTTATTAATTTTTCTCAATCAAATCAATTTTGTAATCCTTTTATTGCAATTTTCAAATAGAACGTTTTATTTAATACTTTTTTAACATGAATCAAATCAGCTAATTATAGCGAAAACATATTAACAGACTATTAAGATTATAATTCAATTGTGATGTTTCATAATATATGGACTAAGGTAAAGGAGCTGGAGATGTATGGGACTATTCATATAAGTAGAGGCTTGTGAGGAACAGCCATTTTGGTTTACGTTTCTGAACTGTACATGGAATAACCGAACTGTTTTCATATTTGTTTCAAGTAGCATCAATTTTATGCTATCACCATTTTACCTTAAATTCAAGAATGAAGTTTTGTCTTTATTTATCAGTTTGCTTCGCGACTGTGGCCTGACCCGTTCTGTAATTGGTTTGATATGTTTGCTTCTGATAAAAATTAAAAGTTGAAATATTGGGAAAGATTGTATTTACATGATTTCAAGGCGTCAAAACAATATCCTAATTCTAACATTAGAGAGGTTTAGCGCGCCGGATACGTCACCAGTATCTGTGTACTTATGACATCACAGTTGTTCCGCTATCCGTTATACGTCTTCGAGATACGGATATCTTGCTCGCTACGCGTAAGTGTTAAACGCGTAGCGAATATCAGTATTTTCGTAGTTCTCTGTTCATATTTTGTCATCTGCATGACTAGATGAAAAAGAAAGGATTTGTTGAACACGAAAATGTCATTTCCATGTATTTCCAAACTTAAGAATAAGACCAAATTAGCCACAAAGTCAGGGACAAAAGTGGTTCTCCGTTATCGGATATAGACTTCACTATTGCAAAACATCGGATCGGCTGTTGACGTTAACGGATAGCTAAACGTAGGCGTATGCGTATCCGTTCGCATGCGAAACCTCCCTGCTCATTTGTAACACACGAATGCAATCAGGATATGAAGCCGAAACAATTCACACATTGAAATATACCATTATTCACAGTACATGAGTAATATGGTAAAAATGGAATCTAAAAAAATTTGATCTATTGCCACAATTAGACAACTTAATTTAATTGCACTCCAATGTTTCAATAATGATCAATTTGTTATCCTAAAAGAGACCCATGATAAAAAAAAAATGAAACGAATTTGTGGTTAACAAGTTAAAAAGCCGACAAAAAAATGAAGCATTTAAAAACCACAATTCACAAAATATAACTAATATGCTTTGAATTTAAATCAAAGCAACACTCCTTTCTTAAATGAATATTGCTACAAATTCATATTTACATAATATTTAATTTAATGTCAGTCATTTATAATAATTATTCAAACATCTCGTCTGCTCCCTCAGCATGCGTCAACATTTTTCTCTGATAATGAATGTGCTAAAGCTGTGTGCCAGCGTACTTATAAGAAATGTCTGAAAATCCCTGGTATATATCTCTTCATCCCAGAAAAGAAAAGCAAATCGAAATAGATTTTAAGCTCAAAAGTAAAATTTACAATAATTATATTTTAACTTACATTGTTTGTTGTTTCAGTGACCATGGCGAAGCCAATTATTGTATCATCATGACAAATATATCATTTCAGTTGACTTAAGTCACCGCATCGAGTACGGTAGTGAAAAACTTTGTTTGATGCTCTTTTTGTTTTAGAAAATTGAATTATTTAAATGACTGGATCACGAATGAGCATCGCGGTTTGTTTATTTCTGATAAAGTTAATGAAATCGTTCATATTAAATTCTAGATCATCTGCAGGTTGTATGGGGCGATTCACAAATCTGCTTGAATGAGATGATTAAAGGTTCCAGTTTTTAGAAATTCAGATGTGTAGTTTTTGCAGCGTCGGCTTTTCGATCCGCCAAGTCCATGTTGCTTCAGTTTGGTGCAGTTGTTGCATTATGGGTTCTTAATCATCTCTGGGAAAGTCTTTAACGAAGCGACCGTTTGCGTCAGCTGTCAGACAATGCATGCGAGGAATACCAGGCATCTCACAGGCCACCAACTTATCCTTAATGCAGGATTGAGCAGACCACTGACCACCAGCAAGCTTTGCAAAGTTGACGCATTCGTCATTATCGGGTTGCCCATCTTTCCAGTTCTCGTAGGTCATTTCTCTTTTGCCGTCAGAGCACGTGAAGCTGGAGCCGGCAGATTCACGCTGACAGCCGATCCATATCGCTTTGCTCGGAGTTGTCTCAGGGGCAAATTCTTCCATCATCATCCCCCAGATGAAATCATTCTCGGCCTGTGAATTCGGCACGATGAGGCTGCCTCCTTTGCCAGCGCAGAATCGGGAGGCATCTGCCCAAGTCATTGGGCTCTGATACAGGGCGTAGCATGACTGGTTCCACTTTTTCCAGCCGACAGGGCATGTCGAGTGAACTGTGTGGAAAATAGACCCCACCAAAATCAGACGGATGAACCAAGATGACATTTCGTTCATGAAACTATTTGAATTCAATGCTGGCAGCCAGAGACAGTTTGTAACCGGTGAAGGTATTTCTAATGTTCCTCAAATCTCAGACCGATGATTGTTTTAAGAACAAATGCCGCGGTCATAGAACAACACGTACACCTATATCACAGCGAATACAGTTACTTTAGAGTACTTCGGCAGAGAATGTGACAATCAGTTGAGAATCAGTTGCTTCGCTAAACTGTGTATAATAATAATTGGACGACACAAGCTGTAGAGTCTATAGAGTAATTATACCTGAACCGACGCCAGTTTGAATGAGATCTCAAGTCAGTCTTTCATAGTCTGTAGTGTCTTAGTGCTGATAATGCAGTGGTATCATACCCTGTTGCATGTCTAGATACGAAATGGCGACGTGTACAATTATTCTCCACGACTCACATGTACATGCCTGATAATAGCCATTATCTTTACTACAATGAGGTTCAGACCAAATCGTGTGTTCAATTAAGTACCTTCAAGGTCTTATAAAACTTCATTTGACTGCTGACATTTCATTTGGCTTTTACTGTGTGCAACAGAAAAATATCGATTGCTTGATTCAAGGATTTAAACATGCTTCCAAATGGTGATGCAATAAATTATGATAATTTCAACCATCTTATTCTGTTTAGCCAAGTTGGTATATGGTGACATGTAGGTGAAATCATGATGACTTCATTTCCAATAATTTTTACGTTTTAAAGACTTCAGTCAACATTTATATTGTAAAAACGAATGTTAACAGATCATAAACTATATAAATCATGGTTAAAGTTCTCAGTTAATTTTGCTTAAATATGAGAATAAAAAAGATTCACAGAATCACCTAATTTATATTTCAAGTCTCGGTCTGAGTGAAGTCAACTATGGACCGATAAGTCAAGCTAAAAAATCACTGTTGGTAGGCAAATGGTTGTCACGCGTACTTATGTTGGATCAGAGCGCTGCTCTGTGGCCTTTACCAATCATGTGATGTGATATAAGAATAGCAAAGCTTTGATTATGTGAATATTCACTCCTTATTTTTTTTCTATTTAAAAAAAATTGCATTTAGAGCTCTAAAGTTATAGTCCAGGATTGGTAACATACCCAAATAGAAATGTTAATAGATTTATGTATAACTTTCAGGGTATGAAGATGTGGTGCTGGTAGAAGCATACCGTGAAAATATTTCCGCTTGAAATGGTGTATTTATCCAGAAATTAGTATAACAAAGACCGAAAGCAGTTTTGATTTCGAGGTAAGGTAAAAACCATTCTTTCTGTTTTAAAAGAAATAATAATTATTTGGCAATGCGCTATTTTCTCGTGACTCAAATTGTCCGTTTTTTGCTAAACATTTTACAGGTTTATTATTTCATGTACATGTTGGATCGGACAAAATGTGACTGCTGGCTGCTTTGTGACCTTTATCGTGTATCATACCTTAAACCATAATTATCATTTGTTTATGACCTGTAAATAATAAATATCCTTTGTCATGTAACAATGATTTAAAATCTTTAAACGTGAGAATTACTCAAAATGATAGCATCTAAATATTCCAACTCGACTAAAAATAAGATGGGTTTGATTATCATAATTTATTGCACAAGTATTACATTGTACGTTATTAAGATCCTTGAATTAAGAAATTGATTTTTGTTTAGAGCACACGAACCCCTGCATCAGTAAAAGCCAACCGAAATATCACAAAGAAATAGACCTTGATGACACATAATTGGCTGCAAGGTGATCTATATGTCATCGTGGTAAAGGCATAGGCTACAGCCAGGCATGTAGGTCGTGGAGAACAATTATACACATCGCCATTTGATATCTAGACACGCACAGGGTATGATACCACTGCATTATCAGCAATAAGACACTGCATGCTGTGGAAGACTGACATGAGATCTCATTCAAACTGACGTCGGTTCTGGTATAATTACTCTATAAACTCTAAAGCTTGCATCGTCCAATTAGACACAGTTTGGCAAAGGAACTGTTTCACATTCCCTGCTGATAAAGTAACTGTATTCGCTTGATTATAGGTGTACGTATAGACCTATATTGCTGCGACATTTACTCTTATAGAACAATCATCGGACTGAGATTTGAGGAACATTAGAAATAACTTCACCGATTACAAACTGTCTCTGGCTGCCAGCATTGAATTCAAATAGTTTCATGAACATTGGGAATGTCACCAACGTTGTATGTCTTCACAAAGTTGTCCACATCCTCCTGAGATGCGAACAGCAGCTCTCGGTGATTGGGCTGGACATAACTCACTCCAGAACTCCTTTTGCGCACTAAGCCAAAGTTGGCATCCATGCTTACAAAAAGGTCGCCATTTTCCTGTTAAAAAATTGTGGACCAGTAACATAAAAACAGTATTAACACAGTTAAACAACGTCAAACAACACAACCAACATAACACCAGTACAAAGAATGACAGACAACACATCTTTGATTACCGTAGGACAAGCTGGGCATTTGATGTCTTCATCCATCACCGAGTTGAGGTTATGGCACCTATGGTGGAAGTAGCGGTACTCTGCAAAGCATTCACTGACCAAATTCTTGTACAGTAAATTCACCTACAAAGAAAAAAAAATCAAAAATATGTTAGACCATTATACCAATGAATTATGAACTAGCAGAGTAAGCTCAATAATGTCCATGCATCCATTTATGAGCACTACAATTATTCCAGATAACAGACCACCAAGAACAAATAATAAACTACATTATTTTATACGAAAGAAGAGTAGTTGACCTTTAGGGATAATAAGCACATGATCTGTGTGGGACATTGAACAATATATACTCGTAGATCTTGCCTTATGCTCAAACAATGAAAATTAAAAATAAAATTACACAACCATGAACATTTCAACTACATTTGTATATCAAATAACATGAAAACATCTCCTCTTTCAACAAAGACTATGAGTACATTCATAATTGTTGCCTCAAACGAATGCAGCTACTCAAGAAAATATTTTTAGTTGAGGGTTTTAAAGAATAATCCTGTCCAGTTAATAACCTTTGTATCACAGGAATTTTTTCGCAATCAAAATTAATTAATATGTACATATACCTCATGGGAGAGCAGTCCATTTCTCCAACCAAGTGACTGGCACCCCGCTTTCAAGGACATGTGGCCTTCCAGAAGGAGAAAGTGCAACAAGTTCATCACCTCAAAGTGGAAAGCTACTCTAGGTTGCTCAGGAGTAGCAGGCCACAATTTGAGGCGAATCAATGTCACACTTTCTTCTTCACAGGAGCATGTCTCAAGCCAACAGTTGTGTATTCGCCCTAAAACATACACAATAAATCAATGAGTTATCTTTCTTAGTGTTGTACTCTTCTAGTGAGATTTGGTAATAATTTAACCCCCCATATGTTCCACAAATAAACTTCAAATTACGGACCTGACAATTTAATGATAAGTGCCATTCAGATTCGGTAACCATTAAATTCAAGAAAAATAAAATACCAAGTCAATGAAGCAAACATGTCTCCCATTATTATACTTAATTAAAAATGAATACATTTACCTCTTTCATCAAAAACTTGGATTGTCTTACGCGACCGACCGTCACAGCAATTATCTTTAAGGCTCAAGGTAGGCTGCAGAGGGAAGGGTCGCAAAATCCCATCCTGGTGAAAGATAGTAAAGCCTTTTATTTTCAATGTATTAATGTTTTCCAAAATAAATTATCACATGTCATTTTCAAATCTTCACCATATTAAATAATGTTTATTACCGAAATCAATTCAGGCTTGTGAAGAAGATTACTATCTCTGTGACAGCTCAAAGTACAATCAATGCAGCGGACGACTTGAGGACCACAGTCAAGACACAGAACTGCCTCACCCTCAGTTGCCCCGCAGGAAATGCACGGCAGCTGTGGAGCACTACTCTCAAAGAAAGCGTTTTCAAAGAAGGCCCTTTTGTCGATCCACGCATTACACTGCCTTGACTTCCTGGCGGCATACCTCCTGGTATTGTTGTTCTCCACATTTAAAGAATCATTTGAAGAGTTGGACGGTTGATTTTCCAACTCATCATGCTGCTGCATAAGGCAATTAAGAAAGAAAATCAACTGAAATGTCAATGTTTACCATAATAAACAAAACATGTAGCTTAAAAATTACTCATTCATTCAATTATTGCGACTGTTTAAATTATTTGAGCAGGCAACAGATCGAAGGGTCCTTTAATTCTTTCGAGCAAATAACCCGTTGACGGCATCCATTTTGGAATGGATACGAATGAAAAGACAATGTTTTCAAACAGGCGCGGGTGTACGGGGGGGGGGGGGCTGTAGCACCCCAAAATTTTGTCTAAACCCCCCCCCAAAAAAAACAAAAAAATGCAATTGAAAAAAAAAAATCTTGAAAATAATGGATCTTTTCAGTTATTAGCCGATTATATACAAAAACGCGTAGTGTATGATATAGGTGCATATTTTTCGACCCCTAATAAGACATAGCAAAAGGCGAGTTCCCTCCAAAAAATAATGGCTCTTCCAGCTCCCGAAAAAAATATTGGCTCTAGAACCGCGCCTTGTTTTCAAGCTTGATAAAAGAAATAGCTTCTGTGAAATAAAAAAATTACCTGTTGTTTTGTATTTATGGGCTTTGGGCTTGATGAGAAGAGGTCCTTCAAGTACACAAATTCACGCTTCAATCGCCCAACTTTCCCTCCTCTGGGTGCACTGAGGACGGTGACTTTGTGCTTGAAGATATTTGGTCGGTGTTTTGGCATCTAGTAGAGGGGGGGAAAAAAGGTTGTAAAATGGGGTTATTCCATATGCGAAGTTCCGATCAAGGATATATTGCAACACATGCAGTCTGGGCTGTTATGCAGTGAGCACGCGACCAATTTTCTGTATCATCCATTGGTGAAAGTAAAAGTATGTTCGTCTAGGCCTAACCATCAATTATACTTTTAAGTGTACATATATGTATGAAGGAAAATGTGTATCATATGCAAAATACAGCAGACTGCACAGAATGGCTTACAAGTCTTATAAAATAATATTATCAAAGTAACAGTTACAGTACAGGCTATCCGAAAATTATGGCATGCCTTATGGACCGGCGGCCACTGTCCAGGACAATCCATGATAAACTCCCTCATAATCAAAAAGGATACGACAATGTTGCCCCCCTCGCGCCCACTGACACCCAAATCACAATAATAAAACACAAAATTATACTACTGGCCTAGAAATACATACAAGGCAACCACATCAGGGACGGTGTATATATACAAGCCTAACAACTCCCAATGGACAACCTATATCACTGGATAATATATCCCACTGAACAATCTGTCCCAAACGGACGATCGACAAGTCCCATCTGGTCGACCTGTCCGATTGGTCGACCTGTCTGATCGGTCGACCTTACCGATTGGTCGACCTGTTTCATCGGTCGACCTGTACGCTCATCCGGTCGACCTGTCCCATCAGTCGTTCTGTCCCATCGGTCGTTCTGTCCCATCGGTCGACTGGTCGACCTGTCCGATCGGTCGACCTTACCGATTGGTCGACCTGATGAAACAGGTCGACCTGTACGCTCATCCGGTCGACCTGTCCCATCAGTCGTTCTGTCCAATCGGTCGACTGGTCGACCTGTTCGATTGGTCGACCTGTTTCATGAGTCGACCTGTACGCCCATCCGGTGGACCTGTCCCATTGGTCGACATGTCCCATCAGTCGTTCTGTCCAATTGGTCGTTGTGTCCAATTGTTCAACCTGTCCGATTGGTCGACCTGACCCATCGGTCGACCTGTTTCATCGCTCGACCTGTCCCATACGGTCAACCAGTTCCATCCGGTCTACCTGTCCGATCGGTGGACCAGCTGTCCCATCGGTCGACCTGTCCGATTGGCCGACCTGACACATTGGTCGACCTGTTTCATCGGTCGACCTGTCCCATCCGGTCAACCTGTCCTATCCGGTCGACCTGTCCCATCCGGTCGACCTGTCCCATCCGGTCGACCTGTCCGATTGGTCAACCTGTCTGATTGGCTGACCTGACCCATCGGTCGACCTGTTTCATCGGTCCCATCTTGTCGACCTGTCCCATCTGGTCGACCTGTCCAGTCGCGGTTCTATGGGGGGGCTAGGGGGACTTTGGCCCCCCAAAATTGTGTCTAGCCCTCTCCAAAAAAAAATGCAAGTGAAAAAAAAAATTTCTTGAAAATACTGGAATTTTTCAGTTATGAAGCGCCAATTACATTAAAAAACGCGTTGTTGGGCAATAATGTGCAAAATTTTTCGACCCCTAATGAGACATAGCAGAAGCAATTGTTAGAAGAACCCAAAATATTGGGCCTTCTAGCCCCCAAAAAATAATGGCTCTTCTAGCCCCCCCAAAATTTTGGCTCTAGAACCGCGTCTGGACCTGTCCCATCTGGTCGACCTGTCCCATCCGGTCAACCTGACCCATCTGGTCGACCTGTCCCATCCGGTCGACCTGTCTGATCAGTTCCATCTGGTCAACCTGTTTCATCCGGTCAACCTTCCCATCCGGTCAACCTTTCCCATCCGGTCAACCTCTCCCATCCGGTCAACCTGTCCTATCCGGTCGACCTGTCTGATTTGTCAACCTGTCCGATTGGTCGACCTGACCCATCGCTCGACCTGTTTCATCGCTCGTCCTGTTCCATCCGGTCGACCTACATGTCCCATCCGGTTGACCTGTCAGATTGGTGAACCTGTCCCATCTGGTCAACCTGTCCTATCCGGTCAACCTGTCCTATCCGGTCGACCTGTCCGATTGGTCAACCTGTCCGATTGGTCGACCTGACCCATTGCTCGACCTGTTTCATCGCTCGACCTGTTCCATCCGGTCGACCTGTCAGATCGGTCAACCTGTCCCATCCAGTCAACCTGTCCTATCCGGTCAACCTGTCCGATTGGTCGACCTGTCCAATCCGGTCGACCTGTCCTATCCGGTCAACCTGTCCCATCCGGTCGACCTGTCCCATCCGGTCGAACTGTACGTCCCATCCGGTCGACCTGTCCGATTGGTTGACCTGTCCCATTGGTCGACCTGTCCGATTGGTTGACCTGTCCCATTGGTCGACCTGTCCGATTGGTCGACCTGACCCATCGGACGACCTGTCCGATTGGTCGACCTGACCCATCGGTCGACCTGTCCGATTGGTCGACCTGTCCGATTGGTCGACCTTTCCGATTGGTCGACCTGTCCGATTGGTTGACTTGTCCCATTGGTCGACCTGTCCGATTGGTCGACCTTTCTGATTGGTCGACCTGTCCGATTGGTCGACCTGACCCATCGGTCGACCTGTCCAATTGGTCGACCTGTCCCATCCGGTCAACCTGTCCTATCCGGTCGACCTGTGTCCCATCCGGTCGACCTGTCCCATCAAGTCGACCTGTCATCCGGTCTACCTCTGGTCAACCTGTCAAATTTTGTCGACCTGTACGCTCCTGGTCAACATGTCCTACCGGTCGATCTGTCCAACCAGTCAGCATCTACCTAGTTGACATGACGTCCTATATATTGATCGATCTCTGACCCATCCAGTGGACCTGTCCCACCAAGATATGAACCACGTCCCACCAAACGACCCACGTCCTACCAGACATCCTGTTTCAGTTGGCAAACAGTATCACCAGTCGAACTGTCCCACTTGACCTGTCCCACCATTATGGCCTGTCCAACTGGAGGATCCGGACCTGTCCCACCGGTCAAGTGTCTTACCAGTGACCTGTCCCACTGCTCAACACTGTCCCACCAGTCGACCTGTCCCGTTGTTTGGCATCTTGTTTCAATAATAACAAATTCGACCATTAAATTGTAAGTTTCTTCAGTAGCTATGTCTGTAGTTGTCAGTAGTTTTCGGTTGGTCTGAATGACTGTCTTCATGTAGTAATGTAGTCAAGGAGCGACCATGAAAAAATTAGAGTTCTCAGAGACTGACTTCAGAAATTGATGGAGTAGACCTCAGGGAACATTTCTATAGGTCCTATGTGGCCTCAAATTGCGGTAAGAATTTTGTGAATATTGCTTTTTGTTGTTCCTCAAATGATAGGGCCTACCAGTACCACATTTTCTCAAACGTGATACCACAATTTGAAGCCACATACTACCTAGCAAAGCTGTTAATGGTATAAACTTCCATTTTATAAAGTCAAGCCATCCTAATAAGAGGGTTTTTAGAAATTTGGTCCTTCAGTCCTTAAGCTTAGGCTAACCCACGGTGTTACACTGGCACCCGAGATTGAATTTCATTGTGAATAGTATCCATATAAGTTAACTCTTTTCCGTAATGGCCGTCACCGTACTGTGGAATTCTTTTCTAAGTTAATTAGGGCCTAGGCCAAGACCAAGGCCAAGGCCTAGCAATTGTAGCCGAATGCCGCCTAACCTAGGCCTAACGTTAGGCCTAACGTACGCTTTTTCTGTATCAATTGTCCGTCAGTGAAAATCTGTACGATTAATATTTAAGCCTAACAAGAACCATGCATTATCGAATTGGCATTTACATGAATTAAGCCATTTACGACTTGACTTACGGTGAAAAGTTCCTCCGTTTACTGAATTTCATGTGTCAACAAAAGATCATCGAAGATCTTTAAGCTGCAGGGAGGCGGCCATGTTGGAAAGCGCCACCGACCGGCCGACGTGACGGCCCTTGTACAACAACGTTGCACGATACTCTTCATCGGCCTGCTACAAGCGTGTCCTTTAAAACACATGTTAAGGAATTAAATTATAGGCACGTTAATAGCATGGCATTTATGCACCACCTTCCCCACTAGTTAACAGTGGCGGGTAGTCGTATCGGGTGACTGGTTCTACATGTACGCATTACATTATTCTTCAATAGCTTGCAAAAATTGCATGGAATGTTAAGCTGTCAGACAATGATATAAATCGCATGGCAAATTTATAAATTGCAAAAACATGTATATGTTAACCAAGAACAAAAACTGTGAAAATATGAAAATTATCCAGATTAATTGTGCAAAATGTGAAAGGTTCGCAAGGTTATGCAAGGTTAATGGCGAAAATTTGAAAATCACTGGCACATGCACTTTCTCTTGTTAATACCACTCCCATTTCCTTCCTCTTCCCCACCTCCTAAAAAAACTTTTCAACCACACAATGGGGGTCCCTCACGATCCTCTTATACTACTTTTATCCCTTTAAACTAAATCCTTTTAACATTGACACATACACATTTTTGGGCGTTGCCGTCAATTAAAGGTCAATGAAAACAGACACAGTCATGTTGATTGTCTTCAGTAAAATCCCTTTTAATCCGTCAAACTCCCTCGAATATAAATAAATAAAGGCCACCAAAAACTTGAAAACCAAAACCAAAATGAAAAGGATTTAATAAAAGTCCATTAAAAATAACAATACGATACCATCCTCTACCACCACCACAAAGGTAACTCATATGAGGTGTAGTTTAATAAATTAACTCTCCTGAATGGCAATGGTGCGTAATGTCTATACCTTCGAAATGATAAAGTAGGTGCTGTAATTAATAAATGCCTATGACATCGGGGACTATAGTATTACTATTCCACTCATAATCGTTCAATATTTGCATTCTAAATATGAATCATGGTATCGGGGGCTATATTATTACTATTCCACTCATAACCGTTCAATATTTGCATTCTAAATATGAATCATGCTCTCGGGGGACTATAGTATTACTATTCAACTCATAACCGGCCAATATCTGTTTTCTATATATATGCAGGGTGTCCCAAAAAACGCAACACTTGTGCAGTGAACTATTATATAGAAATTATTATTTACTGTTTGTCACTTCAAGATTCAGATACGTGATACAGCTATATGTCTTGGCTATCACCATGTAGAATTTGAGCAAAATTTGACTCAAATTGAGTGAAAAAAACTAAGACTAAATCACCCAACCTCAAAACCCGATTTTCATCTTTCTTCCATACACATTATGTGTGCATTGACCACTATGCGTGTTATCCTTGCAAATTTTGTTTTTAAGGAGTACTCTTTCAATTGGTCATTATTTTCGCCAATTAAGTTCAGCCCCACTATGCTTAAATTCTACAGGGTGATAGCCAAGACATTGTTTTATCACAAACCTGAATCTTGAATTGAAAAATAGTTTAATTTTAGCATAATTGGTCACGACAAAGCGTTGCGGTTTTTTTCTGGGGCACCCTGTATATGCCTGTACGTTGTCCTGTACACTCAATAATATAATTATTCCGCCGTTATCTAAACTTGGCAGTATCTATATAGGTGCAAACAAATGTATTTGGAAGTGCACTGGGAATATATTTTAAGATCTATGTAAACTGATGACTATAATATTGTGAATAAATTAAAATTAAATGGAACGAAAATGTCAACCACAATGCTCCCTATATAGCTAGTATATTAATACAATTCAATTTTTCGCTGCGCCTTTTTCTCCTTATCCATGCAACATTCTGTCTAGTTTCCATACATAAGATACATTGTTATACAGAGACTAATTAATAATAGTTGCCGAAGGATTCAGATAAAATTCGAAAGGTGAAAATCATGCATACTAATCATTAACATAATATTATCACCAAGCACTGCTGTTGTTGTTGTTTTCGGTCGATGGTTTATTTGGTGATATTACTGCTTTTTTTTAGACAAATTGAGACAGATCCACTACGGGTATGTTGTCTGATGTGCATTGCTGCAGGCCGTTGTTCAATCCGTCCAGTACGGTCTCTCGCGAGTGAGGCCAGAATCCAGACTTGCTGTACCTGTAGAAGGATTCCGTACCCCTGTGGAAACGAAACATAATTACATGTATGTCAAGCCTGGGTGAACTATATATAGTGCTTACTTCAAACCAACTGTGTGCCTATGCGTTTGTTAAATTCACACAAACAAACTGAACCTAAATGTCGGAAGTTGCACTAGATCTGGCGCTTATGTTTTAGAATTCCGAGTGCAATTCTATAAACGTTTCACAGTCCACCAGTACACATTTGGCTAGAAACTGGAGCATATCTTAAAGTTTGCTTCATACTTTGGTAAGGAACCAAAACAGAAATGTTCACAGATTTACTTATGACTTACAGGGTATGCAGATGGTGGTGGTAGAATCATACCGTTTAAATGTTTCCGCCTGAAATGGTGTATTTGTCGAGAAATTAGTAAAACAACGACCGAAAATCTTGTTGATCTTTTAAAAGATCAAAAAATAAAGAGAAAAGACTTAAGAAATAATGTGGCCGTTTTTCACTGTTTTCTCAAAAGGTCGGCACCGTATGGGACTGAAATTTTCACAGATGACTGATACTGTATCTGCCTTGATATTTTTGCCCATGAATCTGTATAAATACACAATTCCAGGCGGAAAAATGTTAAAGGCATGTTTTTACCACCAACATCTTCATACCCTGTAAGTTACACGTAAATCTGTGAACATTTCTGTTTTGGTTTCTTTCCAAATTATGATACAACCTTTATCAACACGGATAGTGAACGTACTAGGTGTCTGACAAAACGGATGTCGTCCGTTGATGAAATGTAAGCGTGTGCACTATGTGACCGAAAGCTCTCTAGACCCTTAATACAGCTGCAGCTTGGTATGACACTTACGTATTGCCCCGCTGGATAAATGTCTTGGCTTGCCCGAAGGCGAACGGTTGGATTTCGGTGACGGCTTCCACGTTGTCGCACATCAGACGTGACATGGTAGCCTTCTCAATCTCGTCAATCTGGGCTAAGAATTCCAAGATGTCCACAAGAGCATTATTAATGTTATTATCCTGTGCGCCCAGTGGGGCCGATCTAACGAAGCACTAAGATTGATCTTAAGTGTGAACCAATCATTGCTGAGCATTATATGTGATGTCACAATACAAAATCACTATGGTGGTACCGAGAACTCATCTTAAGATCAATCATTTGGTTCATTCGTTTAGCTGAAACACGGGTCAGCCCTTACTGGGAATGGCCGTGCTATACTGCACAAAACAAGCGAGAGAATGGGGACGAGGTTGACTGGTGTCGACCCGCGGGAGCTAAACAAATGCATCCTTAGTGTTTGGTGAAATCCATTACAGCAGTTAAAGGTTCACTGGAATACACGGGTTTACACTTCGAAAAGTGCGCATTCGTGATAGTGCCTCTTTTTGAAGTTGCGATCAAAATCTAAGATGGCCGCCAAGGTGTAAACCCGTGTATTCAAAACTCATATGAAGTTATAGATACATGTACATCTGTTTTGAAGTCACGATCAAAACCGCCGAAGTGTAAATCCGTGTATTGTCTTCGACAATGGACGGGTTTACACTTCGAAAAGTGCGCATGCGTGGAAGTGCCTCTTTTTGAAGTTGCGATCAAAATCTAAGATGGCCGCCAAGGTGTAAACCCGTGTATTCAAAACTCATATGAAGTTATAGATACATGTACATCTGTATTGTTATGCAACACAACATGTCTATCATTGTTTGTGCTAAAAAGATATTGTATGTAAAAGAGGAGGTATTTTAGACCCATAAATTATAATCCAACTTTTCGCGACGAAAAACCTTGCTATGTCACATACTGAACGCCACGCAGTATACTGTGGTACAAGCCTATTGTTCTGTATGTGACGTCACACATTATTGTTGCATGGATCGGTTCAAATGACATTTCTGGGGGGCGGGGCATACATGTACTGATTTCTTTGTACGTTTTTGTCAAAATCAAGCATTTACATAAAAAAAAATTAAATTATTGATGTCACTAATTATGTATCAAGCAATAATCTAAAGCACTTTTATCCATTTTCAAAATGAAATTACCGTAAACCTTTAAAAGTCCTCAACAACATTCATATTCATAGCTTCGTTAAAGAAAATAGTGCTCAGAGTTTGGGGGTCAGTCGTTGATTTCACGAAGCCCTACGAAAGATCGTAACTCGAGTTACGAAGGATAACCCACCATACCCTAAGTAGCGCGCTGCAATGCATCATAAGCTCTACTATTGATAGTAAGTTACGAAGAATTTTGATCCGGGCAAGTGCTTTCTCAAAGGACAGATTTACGACGAGTTACGAATGATAATTTATATCCTATCACGTAGGGTTTCAATGTCAATGCATCCTACAAATCCTACAATTTGATATTAAGTTACGATGGTGTGGCATCTGCACTAGTAAGCAGGAGGTCGTGGGTTCGAATCCCACCTGAGCCATGCCAGCACGTGATTTTTTTTTTTTTTCACATGCACTCAAGCACTGCGTTTACAGTGCTCATCCAAGTCGGTGAAGGGCAAGCCTAATTTGCAAGTTACGATGAGTTTGGTGAAATTATGAAAGACCTCCGATTGTTGACTGTTTGGGAGGGTTCTCTCAAGAATCATTAAGAATACACTGATTAAGTGGTAAACTTTCGTGCAGGGAGGCCAGAAGTAAACATTGAGCTTTCTAAAAGTGAACTTCGTGTGGTTTGTTTTTATTTACCTTGGGTGAACTGGTCAGTGTTCTTGTAGAAGAACCGGTCGCCGAATTTGAGTCGGCGGAACTGCTCGGCAAATATGCAGGCCAGGGTGGGTCCAACGATTGTGTTGGGCAGATGCTTCTCCATCACGAAGCCCACGAAGGGGTCAATGTCCTGAACACCATCGTCTCTGCAAAAGCAAAGGGGCGCCCTCACGTTAAAACAATTATCTTCATTTAAAACTGCAAACCTATTAAGTTTTCGTTTGACAAACAACCCATATCTTTGCTTGAATGGTCACGATGATATTGCTCATCAAAGTCCACCAGGGGCCAATTTCATAAAACTGTTCAGCACAAAAATTTGCTAAGCATGACATTTCTGTCAATAATAAAAACAGGGTTAACAACCAAATGTCCATGTGTTGTGAATCACTTGTGATTGTTCTTTGGCTGTTGTTCGTTGGCCATGAATATCAAATGGAATTTTCAAGGGAGGTTTGTTTTATTGGGCGAGACATTTTTGTGAACAGTTTTATGAAATTGGCCCCTGAATGGTTCGTGGTTGATTGTCTTTTGTGACTTTTGTCGTGTCCGAAGCTTGTAGTGCTGTTCAGTGTCGAATCTGGGTTCGAGTCCGGCGAGTCGAGTCCATTTGCAACTTTGGCCCGAGTCTATAAGCCTAGGAAAATGCGACTCTCGTCAAGTCGGACCCAAGATTTGAATCGAGAGTATTTTTAATCATACTAACACATGAGGAGCAACCAGGTTCAGGCACCAGATTCACGGAGCTGCTTAAAGGTACTATCATACTTTGGTATAATACCCAAAGAGAAATCCTCACAGATTTACCTATAACCTCTACAGGATATAAAGATGGTGATGGTAGAAACATACCGTTAAACCTTTTCTGCCTGAAATGACGTATTCATCCAGAAATTTTTTTTTTTTAAACAGTGCCCAAAATTATTTTTCATCTTTTAAAGATCCAAAATCAAAGAGAAAAGACTTAAGAAATACTGTGGCCATTTTCACTGTTTTCTCAAAAAGTGGCAACCATATGGGACAGTAATTTTCACAGATGATTGTTACTATCTTTTTTTGATATTGGTGCCCATGAATCTCTATTTCTTTGTAAAAAAAAAAAATTCATGATATAACCTTTAAGCAAAGAAATCGAAGCGTCTTTCCTTGATCAAACAGAACAGGATTACCAACCAAATGTTCATGTGATGTTTACTGCTTTTGACTTGTATTCGGCCATTGTTTGCTGAACATAACATTCACAAGGAGATTTGGCTGGCATGCTGATTTTATCTAACAATAAAGCAAATTTTGATGCTAAAAGCAGCTTTACGAAATTGGCCCCTGAACACAACCAGGCATATTTTTGTTTCCCTGGTACCCGGTCCTAGCTTCTTGGTAATTGGTAGGCCTAGTTGGTAACCAGCTTAGTTAGGTTTGTGTACCCGTATGTGTCTGTAGGGCCTACAGGCACATACGGGTGCCTACAGTGTAGGCCTTCGTTGTTGGTATTTCGTATTATACAGGGTGTCCTAAAAAAAAAACCGCAACACTTGTGTCGAGTACTATTATATAGAAATTAAACGGTTTATCACTTCAAGATTCAGACATGTGATACAACTATGTCTTGGCTATCACCATGTAGAATTTGAGCAAAATTGGACTACAATTGAGTGAACAAATTAAGACTGAATTACCCAACCTCAAAACCCGATTTTCATCTTTCTTTCATACACATGTGTGTGTATTGACCACTATGCGTGTTATCCTTGCAAATTTGTTTTTAAGGGGTACTCTTTAAATTGGCGATATTTTCGCTAATTTCAGCCCCAATATGCTTAAATTCTACATGGTGATAGCCAAGACATGGTTGTATCACATATCTGAATCGTGGAGTGATAGACAGTTTAATTTAAACATAATTGATCCCAACACAGTGTTGCGTTTTTTCTTGGACACCCTGTATTGGATTGTTTGAGCAAGGTTGGTGTCTGGGTGGTGTTATGGTTGGTCTGCACAATGTTGGTATGGTTGTAGGCTTACTGCTATTTAATCCTATGCACAGCTCAAAGTGAGTCTTTTATCAGGCGACATACCCGTATGTGTTTCGGAGACGTGCGACATCTCCATTGGCAATGATGCCTTCGTTCCGCATTGTCTGGTAGGAAGAGATGTCACTTAGGCCGCAGAAATCCTTTCTGATCTTCGGGTAGCTGGGTACACCATGCTCGCGTGCCCGCTGGATGTTCAGCGCCGGCAGGTCGAGTCCAGACCTGGACACAAACCAAATTTTTGGCAATTTTAAAAACAGTGGGTAAATGCAGCATATGTTAACATTCAATCTGCTGACCCCAGCTAGCTTGGTGGCCTAGCAGGTATGGCATCTGCACTAGTATTAAGATGGAGGTCGTGGGTTTGAATCCCACCTGAGCTAGTGCATGATTTTTTTCATGTGTGCTCAAAAGGCACTTAGTGAAGTGCTTATCTACGTGGTTAAAGGGCACTAATTTCTTTGCATTATTATATCTACTCCACGAATAAATCAATGTTAACATAATTCACTAGGTTTCCTGATTTACTTTGGTTTTTAGGGACAATATCTCAATTTACATAGGTTGTGTATTGTACATAAAGTTTATCTTATAGTTCACTGCGGTGGTGTTTTTCGTTTTAAATGCACTACGGCTAAGTACGTTGCATGCGATTTATTCCTGAAAGGAACACGGGGTTAGAAGAATGTTCAGCATGGACAACATGTCCCGGATTTTCTCACCGGTCAGTTTGGCTCATGATTAATAGCTTTCCGGCTTCCCCGATTTCAATCAAAGATGATTTGGCAGTGTACAGAATGATATATGCTAACTTCACCGCAAGGGGGCGCCACTCAAAGACTTGTGTTCGGATTACTGTAGGCCTATAGTAGTCTGGTTCCCTGCCCAAAGATTCCCTGACGACTCTTATTAAAAATCTTAGGTCAGGTATCGGCTACGGTTAAAAATAGAACATGACACAGCTGTCATGTCTGCGCAGGCGCGGAAGCTAGTTTTAGAGTTTAGCGAGATTCAATTTTAGCATTCATTTTTGCACTTTTGTAAGCACATGCAATTTTATCTGGACAGAATAAGAAATCAAAGAGTGGGGAAAAAACCATACAACAAACTCCTCAAAGGTGCGTAATAGGAAAAGTGCTCTGTTGTATGTGAACAATAATTATGCTCTATTTGGGCTAACTGTAGCCGGAATGAAACATATTTACATGACGTGTCTTTCCCTGAAGTACATGACCTCGCGTGACCTGTCGGAAATAGCCGAAAGTCAACGTTACTATCCGAAGTTGAACGAAAACGAGTTCGTAATGTTTCGGATTTGTCCGTAAAAAGTCAGAAATTGACTTTTTTGGTCACGTGACCCTCAAGTACACGTAGCCGATACCTGACCCTTTATTTGACAGACAATAGTCGGGCGCTTTTTGGGTCCGGGAACCAGACTAGGCCTATAGGTTATGTTTCCGAGTCGGCCGCTCCTCCGATGTCATAAACACTTACCCAACTACGTCAGGATCACCGAAGAGGTTATCGAAGATGGGGGCCGCGAAGTCATTGTCCACCAAGTGTGCTCTTTGCGATGCCATACCTCTTAAGATGGAGTCGACTGCGCCGTCCTTGATCGAAGTGTCGTACATGTAGGTAGCATTGAAGAATGCCTCATTCATCTGAATCTTGTCAATGCCGGCCCGCCTGAAATTCCCGTCGACGCGGTCAAGTTCAAACGGCACCAGCGTGTGGCCATACCGAAACGCAGCCGCAGCGAACAGATTCAAAATGGATGCGTCGGTGTCTGCGTCGTATGCGTACGTCGCGCTCGGTGCGAGACCCTTAGAGTTGTACAAGTCCTCTCCCGTGATCAGCGGCAGGTACTCGTTGTAGAAAATGTGCTGCCATTCGGCTCCCAGGATCTTGCGGGCTTTGTGGTAGACGTCGAGGGGGCTCAGCGTGCTGTCGAGGTTGCGTAGCTGCCGGGCGATGCGGTTGTGCTCCCGGAGGAACAGCGTGTGCAACGCGGTCAGACCGGGCTGCTCTGCGGCACGGCCGTCCCCGGCCTTTCCGCAGAAGATGCCCGCTGCCTCGTCCACCCCAGCACACCCGTTGAGGCCTGTATCATGTGGCAACAGATCTCGGCCAGTCACTGAGTCCGTCTCATGCTCCATAGAACCGGCATCTGCAAATAACATACAAACAAAGAGTCAGGCCTATGCTTATTTATTGAAAAGTGTACAAGGAAAAATTACTGAAGTGAGATTCGAACCGCCGACCTCCGGAATACCATACCCATGCTCTTACCAACTGAGCTATCCAGCCCTATGTTGGTGATGTCCCTAATAGTAAATTATCTTTGTTCGTTTGGCAGTCAGATTTAGCCATGAAACCATCACATAATGCGATAACCCAAGGATCATTTATGCGCAGATACACGCAGCATTGGCAATGCAGCAAATGGGATTCAAGCCGCGTCCTCTTTGAGTGATCCTACATCATTGTACTGATTCTTGGGTTGCAGCAGCAGCATTGCTATGATAAATGTTACTCATCGTGAGATTGATGTTGACAGAACGTAAGTGACATTAACCGCAACTTGGTGAACTATAAGTCTTTTTATTTACCATTCGCCAGTCCCTCAGCTTCTGTGTCGTCGGAGCCGTACACAAACGAGGCATCTAGATAGGTCGTGATGGAGTTGACGTGCTGGCGCACGCCCGCCGAGTCAGTCTGGAAGGCCGACCGTTTGAAGTTAAAGCAAAGCCCGCTACGGTTGCCAAACACGGGATCGGATGCGGCCAGCGAGATGGGGAAACATTCGGCCTCCGTCGAACAGTTAGCGCAGTCAACTGTGAAACCCATTCATAGTGAAGTTTGAATTGTCATAACTATATGTTGTTTTTGCCGTGTGTGTGGTAGATAATCTAAACTAAAGGTAATATCATACTTTTGTTTGTTTTTTTTCTGTTCAAAGAAATGCAGATTCATGGGCAAAAGTATCAAGGAAGATACGGTGACAGTCATCTGTGAAAATTTCAGTTCCACACGGTGCCCACTTTTTGAGAAACAGTGAAAACGCCCACAGTATTTTTTGTTTTAATCTTTTCACCGTTATTTTTTATCTTAAAAAGATCAAAGTTGTTTTTGGTAATTGGTTTTACACCTTTTTTGTGGATAAATACAGCATTTCAGGCAGACAATTTCTAACGGTAAGTTTCTACCATCACTATCTTTATACCATGTAAGTTAAAGGTGAATCTGATGAGAAGATTTCTGTTTCGGTATGAATTGCACCTTTAACATTAATTTTGAAGAGCATTATCTGCACCACTAACAACGTAGGTAATATTTAATTTGTTCCCCTTAAAACATAAATTGCTAGTGGCCGTGAAGGCTAGCCATGTGCACTGGCCCTGTCGCGGAAAGGAAGTGCGCAATATGAGAAATGCACTATGGGAAAGGTTTGCGCTATGGATTTTGTGCACAAAATCCCATAGGCCAGGTACCCGCGAAAGGGTCCCATAGCGTGCTGATTATCATATTTTATGTACCCTCAAATGTCTTAAAATGTGCATTTTGGGGATCTTGCGATTCATTATTGTGTGATTATGACAGGTTATTGCAACCTGTGGATTTAGTGGTTATTAGCATGTGGGGATGTATGGCTCAAAATCTGGCCCTACATTGTTTTGAACGTGGAGGGTTAATTGCTTCATAAAACCTGGTAGCAAGTCGGTTATGGGAAAAGGGCATTTCGGGGTTTTGTTTCTTGGAGCAGTTAGCAAACAAATAATCTGCTAACAAACAAAACATTGAAATGAATTGGGTAGATGAGGGTTCAAACTACCATTTACAGTATTGCACCAAAAACTGAGAGACTCCTGGATGAAATTTTGAACGGTGAAGTTGAGGGATTTTACAATAAGGTCACTGGAGTGCATTTAGTGTGATGCAACCATATAGATATGATACATACTATCTCTATGGGTGCAACACAGAGTGCGTGTTTGCTGCCACCAATAGTTTGTTTGATATAAGCACCTACCGTCTTGGCTGTGTACTGCTGTCAGGTCGTGGTCTGTGATCTGGCCAATGTGCACACCCAGCGTGGTCAGGTCCATGTCTCTTATCTTATTGGTCCTGAATACACCGATAGAAACCGCCCTTGCAGAGGGCAGTGCGACTCCAGTTGTGGACATTATGCGAGGCTCGGAAAGCCCTGAAATAGAAACGAAAGTTGTGTACGATCCAACGGGTTTTAAATATCTTGTTCGCCAATGAATAAAGGTTCGAGATATATTATAATTTTGCTTAGTTCAAAGCTTGCAAGGGGTCGATTTCACGAAGCCGTAATATATGTCCTACAAGTAAGTTACAATGAGTTTGGTGAAATCAACGAAAGTGCATTTAGGACATGAGTAACAAAAAAAAATAGGGGCCTGCTTTTCCGCCCGGGCGGATTTCTATTTGCTCGGGTGTAGTAATCCGCCCGGGCGGAATAGCAGGCCCCTAATTTATTTTTTACTCATTTCCTAAATGCACTTCCGTAGTAATCGGCCCCTGGTCATACATGGTTGTGTTGGCAATTTTTGGTTATGCTAGGTTCCCACCCTCGTAAGATACACGATGATTGGCCATTCGTAGTATCGTGGAATTTCTCTTAGATTTTATGTTTGGTTACCAGGTATACACAATTCCAACAGAGCGTCACAGCAAATCTTAACAGAGATCGCAGCATTATCTTACCGGAGATCGCAGCGTATCTTAACAGAGATCGCAGCAAATCTTAACAGAGATCGCAGCAAATCTGAACAGAATGGTGATTGTATTGTACATGTACAAGGTTACTCCATATTGTTGCGAGTTGCGAGGTTGTGCCTTTTGTTACGATCCAATACGATCTGGTGCGGTGATCCAGATTGATAATTAATCCTGTTGATCGTAGAACATTTTTTGAACCGTCCAAACATTTTCTACCACTATTATCATGACCGCAACGACTCAGTGACCTCATTATCTCATCTGAGTGGTTTATTTCGTATCGTATTAACTTACTATCAGTCGTAGGACGTATGATGCATTGCAGCCCGGGCCTACGTAGGATACGATGGGTTATCCGTCGTAACTCGAGTTAAAATGGATCGTAGAGCTTTGTGAAATCTGCCCAAGATCGGATAGGATCACCACGATTTCTCCACGATTAAGACTACGAAGCTGTATGAGGGACATGCTGAAAAAATAAATTTGCCTCTCTCTGACCTAACTCGTACGTACGAGTTTTATGTCGTACGTACGATATAATATCTCGCACGTGCGACATGTAAGCATGTAAGTCGTACGTCCTACTTATATAAGTCGGACGTGCGACTTATGAATCATATGAAAAAATACATTTGTACGAGTTATATATATGTCGTACGTATACGTACGAGTTATATGTGGTACGTACGAGATGTATCTCGTACGTACGACTTACATCTCTTACGTATACGAAGTTACATCTCTTACGTACGACTTATATCTCGTACGTACGACATACAACTCGTACGTACGAGTTATATGTCGTACATTCTAGTTGCATGTCGTACGTACGACTTATATCTCGTACGTACCACATATAACTCGTACGTATACGTACGACATATATATAACTCGTACAAATGTATTTTTTCAGCATGTCCCTAATACAGCTTCAATCGGACGAATCGAATCGTGCCACAAATCGTTGATAAATGGAAACTGGCATTAATTAAGGTATAGGCATGTTTGATTTGTCTGTTTGTTCATTTGTTTGTTGGTTGGTTGGTTTGATGATTATAAAGTATCAGTGTATCGCAAACACTCACCATCATTGTATGCATTCCGCACCCCACGCACCAGTGTGGAACCGGTCGCTCCTTGTTCTGGGGTTGCCAGGTTGTTACACTTGCCGTCGAGGGTACGGTACATGGACGTTGTGTCGCACGATTGACGAGCGTCTAGAATTTCTTGAAGCAGCAGGATTCGTCTCTGGATCTCTTGTTTAGTCATTCCACTGTAAAGACGGGCGGGAATGGGTCTTGGTTACAGGCTTTGTCAGACGGACAAGATTTCTGCTGAAGACCTTGACAAGTCACACGATATGCTGGGGGAAAAAACTCGCAAGTCTTGAGAGTTTTTCTCATGCCTGAGAAATTTTCCAAGGATTCACCTCAGCTGCGCTCCGTTCTAGTCTCCACCGTGCAAAATTTCAAATCGGATCAAGTTTTTGACTAAAACTCTCTCGGTAAGATCTGGCCGTCTTCAACAGAATGAGGACGGCTGGAGTATATAGGCCGGAGCGTCCAGTTACAGTTTACCACCGGTTTTTCTAAGAACCACTGTTCTAATGTGTGCATTCGTTTAGCTCCCCCGGGTCGACACCAGTCAACATCGTCCCCATTCTCTCGCTTGTTTTGTGCAGTTTAGCACGACCATTCCCAGTAAGGGCTGACCCGTGTTAGCTAAACGAATGCACCCAATGAATGCGTTTTTCACCCTTTATACAAGAGATGGCGGTATACTATTATTTTATCACTCTGAAACATGTCTGCTTCTCCATAGTGTTAAACCTGTACAAATATTAATTCTGTCATATCCGCCCAACACTCACACAAGAGTACATTTCATAATGGTGCTACCTTTGGGGCATAGGTGGCAAAGTGCGTTAGGCACTCTCCTCTCACCAATGTGGCCCGGGTTCGATCCCGGCTTGGGTCATATGTGAGTAGACTTGTGCGTTGGTTCTCTCCTATGCTTCGAGGGTTTTCTCCGGGGTTCTCTTGTTGTCCTCCCTCCACAAAAACCAAACACTTCCGATCTTAAGCTGTGCTTCGTGATCATATGGGTTGATGTGGCTGGCTGCCACAGGGCGCCCATGAAAGCCTGCTACATCCTTCATAATTCATATTGTAATTGCTGGGAACCTCTGGAAAACAGTGTGTGTTTCACGGAGCAGGTAAACCCAGGGTAAACAAGAAATAAATAAAGTAAATACCTCAAACATCCTTCTCAATCACCAATCCTCTCTAATAAGAGTAGCTTACCTTGTGCGTTCCTGATTCTCTTGCTCCAGGTCCTCCAGGTAAGCGATGAGTTTGCCTCGGTTCACCGGTGACCGTCTGGCACTGTTGAAATTGGTCCACAAAGTTTCGGGGGTCCGTCCTTGTTTGTGTGTGGTGGTGGGAAACAGAAAGGTAAAGGTTTCATAATAATAATTGATTGGTTTTCTAAAGGTGTGCCAATGAGCCTTTTCGAAACGGAGGCTCAGGCTCAGGCTCAGGCTCCAGTTCTGACATCCTTATGCTGAAAATAATTATAGGTTGTGGTTTTTCATTGAAGCTGAAGCTCTGTTTCCCCTTTCAAACCAGAGAATCTACTTTAGAACCGCAGCCAAAAGCCTCTATTTTGACGCCCGTTGTTTTGGAATGGATTCACGAAAGGGAGCCGGAGCCGGAACCGGAGTCTGAGCCTCCGTTTCGAAAACGTCCTATGTCTGATTGGCTTGTTGCAACAGCAACGCTGATGGTGGAACAGGTTTCTTGGTGTAAACAATAAGGTAAGTTTCATATCTAAGTTTGTGGAATCCAGATTTTTTTTGTTATTGAGGCATATAGAACTCTTTTCTCAATTTGACAAACATGGTACATTGTGTATAGGATAAGGTGACCAGACGTCCCCGATTTCCGCCGACAGTCCACGATTTGACAGTGCCGTCCCCGATGAAAACTTGTCCCCGAAAATGTCCCCGATTCGACGAAATGCCCCCGAAAATTCTAATTGTCCTAAATAAAAACAAAAATGCTGTGCTGAAGAAGATCCATTCTTCAGAGAGGTATAAGAACTAAATCAGTATTGTACAATATGCTATTTTTCAACACTTTCTGTAGATTGCTTTTAAAGGGAGCATATAGAATTTGCAAGGCCTCCAAAAAAGAAATTTTGAGTTTGAGACAGAAAATGGACTCAACAGTTCGTTAACATTGCAAACAGTCACCATGGGAAATCTTGGTTCATCGGATGCTGGGTTTTTCAAGCAAATCAAGATTTAGTGTCTTTTCCAAAGATCGTTCGTCTGAATGATTTTTGGAACAAACATAATGTAAACTATTCTTCATGTTTTATAAGACAAATTGAGTCGGGTTTTCGCTATTTTCTCGTGACTCAGAAGTCCGATTGAGCTCAACTGTTCACAGGTTTAATATTTCATGTACATGCTTGATCAGACAAAGTATGGGTGCAGTCCTGTGACATTTACCAATTATGTATTGTACCTTTAATCGCTTTTTTATTGGCTAGAAGCAATATATGGCCCCGAACAGACATGCCGAGAACGTATCGATTTTTTTAGGGAATAATCATTCAATATGCCGAATAACTTCACTCTTGTGTAAATACATAAGAATCCCACCATCTTGATAGATAAAAACGCGGGGCTGTGACAATGAAAAAGAACGGTCTATAAATTACAATCATGATGACGAGAGAAGGCTGGTCGAAACGTTGAGACCTTACGAGAAGTGCGAACGAAATAAGACACGTGTGCGAAAATACGAACGATTCTTACATGGTGTTTCCGCAAAACCGATCCACATGACAATCATTATTACTTACCTGCATTTGGGTCCGAGTCATGCTGCTTCTGGTCATCTCTGAACAGAAGATCTTCTAACTCCGCCAGATTCATCAGGCCATCATCATCACTCATGAGCTTACCAGCAGCAAACGCTACCAGCACCACAGATACCAACAGCCTGTAGAGCAACAAACAAATTGGCAAAATTTGGCCAATATTATACGTTATCAGGTTGATTTCCCATTTCGAGCGGGTGTACCCCTGCTTCTCCTGGAAAATATATTAGAGAAGCTTCAAAATTATCAAACTTCTTTTTCCCTAAACAAGACACTATCCAAATGAGACTAAAGGCAGCGTACAGGATTTGCAAGTCCTCCAAAAAGATATTGAGTTTGAGACAGAAGATGCACTCAACAGTTCGTAAACAGTGCAAACAGTCACCAAGGGAAATCTTGGTTCATCAGATGCTGTTTTTTTTTTTAGGAAATAGTGTCTTTTAAAAAGATCTTTCGTCTGAACGATTTTTGGAACAAACATAAAAGGACACCCTAACTCGAGTGATTTTAGAAACATTCTATACCGTTGAAATATTTCTACCTGAAATGCTGTATTTATCAAGATATTAGTCAAACAAAAACCGAAAAAAGTTTGGAACAAACATAAAGGACACCCAAACTCGAGGGATTTTAAAAACATACCGTTGAAATATTTGCACCTGAAATGCTGTATTTATCCAGAAATTAGTCAAACAAAAACCGAAATATTTTTGATTTCCGGGTAATATCAAAACCATTCTTCATGTTCTCTAAGAAAAATTGAGTCGGTTTTTCGCTATTTTCTCATGTCCTATTGAGTTCAAATTTTCACAGGTTTATTATTTCGTGTACATGTTTGATCAGACAAAGTACTGTCCTGTGACCTTTACTATTATGTATTGTACCTTTAAAGCTATGCATGGTGGAAGTACTAAACAAGGTTTGTAGTGAAACTTCATATTTTATGTGCGCGAGTGTGGTTCTGAGAAGAATCTATGGTTTAAAGGTAATAATTATACTTTGGTTTTTGTTAAAGAAATTCAGACTCATTGGCAAAATTATCAGGGAAGATACATTGACAGACATCTGTGAAAATTTCAGTCCCATACGGTGCCCACTTTTTGAGAAAACAGTGAAAAACGGCCACAGTTTTTTTTTAATCTTTTATCTTTTAATGTTTGACCTTTAAAAGATCAACAATAATTTTGGTCATTGCTTTTACTCTTTTCTGGACAGCATTTCAGGCAGAATAATTTTAACAGTATGTTTGTAACATCACCATCTTTATACTAGCATGACTTGTGTAGGTAGGTATATATAGGTTTATAGGTGTGTAAAACCTGTGTGAAGATTTCTGTTTCAGTATGCTCCCAAAATATGATAGGCCTACTACCCTTTAAAACAAACGACGTTCTGAACAGTGCGCTCTGTTCGTCTTCAGGAGGGTGGATGTTTGGCTATAACTCGGATGATGCTGGTCATCAGCCTACTACTCAGAAAAAGCCCTCGATTTGGACTCCATCTTTAGTTAGATTGACTCGGTTTGGGAATACAAGACATGCATATTGCCGAATTCTTCCTAAAGGCAGTATCATACTTTCTCAAAGAAATACAGATTCATGGGGAAAAATATCAAGGAAGATACAGTAAAAGTCATCTGTAAAAATTTCAGTCCCATACGGTGCCCACTTTTCGAGAAAACAGTGAAAAACGACCACAGTATTTCTTAAGTCTTTTCTCTTTTATTGTTGATCTTTTAAATGATCAAAAAGATTTTCGGTCGTTGTTTTACTAATTTCTGGATAAATACACCATTTCAGGCGGAAACATTTTAACAGTATGTTTCTACCACCACCATCTTCATACCCTGTAAGGTATACGTAAATCTGTGAACATTTTTGGTTTTCTTTTGGGTTCTTACCAAAGTATTATACTACCTTTAAAGTGGTGCGAAATTATTTGGAGCAATTTCCCCTTAGAACCAGAAATCAACTTAACTCTCACCTGATCATCTTGATGACGCAGACGTTAACTCTGTGTAGGGCCTACACAACAAAAACTATCTTTCGACGTGGTTGATATTCGCGCAGTCTTCGTTGCAAACTCCTTCCCGGGTGCTCGTCGTTACTCTTTAAATAGGCCGTGATTTCCCAAGATAAGAATTCAGGCGAATTTGGTAGGATACGAGTCAGGTCTTGCAACGGGGAGTCAGTGACATCACAGGCTCATTAAAAATCCCTCCAATCGAAACGTTCGTTGTCTTTTGTGTTACTAGTCACGCGGCTGTTGATTGGACGATAGGAAATCGTCATTCCTGGTTCACTAGCCAATCGCATATTGTGTTATTATGCACAACCTGCGATTTACGTGGCCGTCGTTAAATAACACGTGGTTACAATTAAGTAACACGTTATACAAGATAGCAACTCGCGGCGACGAATAGTACTAAAACGCCACGGCGAGAAATTAACTCGCCCCGGAGAGAGAAAAAAATGATGTGGCCTTTCCATGCTTCCGTTGGCTGGGCTACGGCTGTTGATTGGATGATAGGATATCGTCATTCCTGGTTAACTGGCCAATCACGGTTTGTGTTATATCCAGAACGTGCGATTTACGTGGGTGAAATTAGATTTAGACAAATTAATTATAAAACGGTAATAAAACGTTCGAAGGTTGAAGTTCCAGTGTAGGGCCCTACTCTATTAAGGCCACAGATAATTACTGCACGGAATGGGCCGTCTGTTTTACTGTGCTGAACAAATAAAAAAAGCATTTACTGGGACTGTATCATAATTATATAACGCGCATTGCTATCTTCGTAGAACGATGAGACTTAATACAAACAATTCTGCTATGACATGTTGAGAGTAAAGCTTTAGACTTTTGTGATTTTTGTCTAATTTCAGTATTGGTCAGACGGTTTTTTTTTTTAGAAGACAAAGAATATGGTTGACCTGTCGGGTGAACTCAACAGAGCCCAATTTCATGGAATCCGTTACCGTTATAGCCAAAATTCTTCGCTTACGGTAGCAGAATTTATTTTGTTACGGTTAGCGTATTTCACGGAAGAGTTTCCTTCAGTTTCGTAACGGTAAGCAAGGAATTTGTGCAGAATGCATACGACAGCCCGTTAGCAGAAAATGATCACGGTTACCCTAGAAATTCTTCGCTAACCGAGAGTCTTGCTTACGGATTCCATGAAATAGATTCCACGCGTAGCAGAGTCCGTTAGCACAAAAATAGGCCGTAACGGATTCCATGAAATTTGGCCCAGTTTATACATAATCGAAAAGTTCCTGTCTTTAAAGGGATGGTACAGAATAAATATTGGTCAAACAAAATACACTTCAAGATCACAGATTCACATAAAACTTACACAGTAAATGGTGATGATAGGAGAAAACATCCCATGAAATGTTTTTGTCCGATTGGAATAAATCGCTTCGAAGCGTTTTATGATGAACGCATAATATCGTTGAAATGTGTAAAAGGGTTTTCACTATTTTCTCGTGACCCAGATGGCTGATTGACCTCAAACTTCTACAGGTTTGTCAGTTAATGTATATGAAATGTGCTTTCACAGTCATCAAC
This sequence comes from Astropecten irregularis, assembly GCA_963971285.1. Lineage (NCBI taxonomy): Eukaryota > Metazoa > Echinodermata > Asteroidea > Paxillosida > Astropectinidae > Astropecten > Astropecten irregularis. The sequence goes on from OZ020248.1 coordinate 11,308,587, forward strand.
GGTTTTGTCGCAAAAAACAGTTCTGTACCATCCCTTTAAAGGTAGTATCATACTTTGGTAATAAACCAAAACAGAAATCTTCACAGATTCACCTATAACTTACAGGGTACTTGAAAGATGGTGATGGTAGAAACAAACCGTTAAATGTGTTCTGCCTGAAATGCTGTATTTATCAAGAAAAGAGTGAAACCAGTGACACAAATAATTTTTTGATCTTTTAAAGATCAAAAATAGAAGAGAAAAGACTGAATGAAATACCGTGGCCTTTTTCACTGTTTTCTCAAAAAGTGGACACCTTATGGGACACAGATGACTGTTACTGTATCTTCCTTGATATTTTTGCCCATGAATCTGAATTTCTTTGACAAATCCCAATGACATTACCTTTAAAGTTAATTTGATGGTTTTTGTCAAAGAAATGCAGAAAATAAATTCGTAGGTACAATAGCAACAAAAATCCTGTAACTGTAATGTGTGAAATTTCCAGTCCAATGCTTTGAGGAAACAGTATTAAAAAAAAACGGCTCGTGGTATTTCCATCCTGATTTTCAAAAGTATTCACGGTCAGCAATATCGGATAAAGCCAGGCTGTGGTTGTCATTGTACTATAGGCCCTTGTTTAAAAGCTGTTTTAAAGCTGGAACTAACTGCTGACTGCGGGCAACTTTTTGAGAATTTTGTGTCCGATTTTTATTGATTTCTAATCAACCAGAACATTAAGTTTGACGAAATGCTTCCCATTTCTGCAGGTATTGTAACCTTCTTACCGATATTATTATTTTTTTAAGCCATCACCCAAGTATGAAGGTACCTTTAAAGTTACCGATTCTGGTATAATAGGAAAAAGAAAAACAGTGGGCGTTGTCTACATAAAAGGAAATCCTGTGCATGGGGGAAAATCCTCCTGAAGGTGGGATATAGACAATCCCCTTCACTTTCTAATAAATGTACAGTACAGGATTGGTAACACACCCAAATAGAAATGTTCACAGATTTACGTATAACTTTCAGGGTATGAAGATGGTGCTGGTAGAAAGATACCGTTAACATATTTCTGCCTGAAAGGCTGTATTTATCCAGAAATTTGTAAAACAACGACCGAAATCAGTTTTGATCTCAGTACAAGATCAAAACCATTCTTTATGTTTTTGATCTTGCCCTGAGATCAAACTTTATGTTTTATAAAAAAAAATTATAGTGACTCAGATGTCCGATGGAGCTCAAATTTATTATTTCATGCTTGAACAGACAAAGGGTGAGTGCATTTACCAATCATGTATTATACCTTTAAAGTTCCGGGACCGCTCGAATGTTTTTCACGGCTTTTTGATGAACATCGGTAATCTCTGCTTTAGTTCTGTATAAATTTGTAGACGCGAACTTTCTTAACCACGCATAATTATTTTCCCTGCTCGTCTACCCAGCATTTATTTGTTTTGAATCACCCAAATCAAAGCGGTGTCACTGGTGTATTACGACGTACCCTCATAGGCCTATGTTGTAAATATCAGTACTTGTTGCACGGAAAACAATTAAAGGTAATGTCATACTTTGTTTTCTTTGTCACATAAATGCAGATTCATTCAGAAAAATATAAAGGAAGACAAAGTAATAGTCATCTGTGAAATTTCCAGTTCCATACGGTGCCCACTTTTCAGAAAACAGTGAAAAACGCCCACGGTATTTTTTGTGGTCATTCTTTTACCGTTATTGAATAACAATTTTTTTATCTTTTAAAGATAAAAATTTTTTGTGGTCATTCGTGTTACTCTTTTCTGGATAAATACAACATTTCAGGCAGAATTGTTTTAACGATATGTTTCTATCGCCATCACTATCGTTATATCCTGCAAGTTAAATGTAAATCTGTGACGATTTTGTTTCGGTATGCTTTTTTATTATTGTTATTATTCCTGGTATCATCAGCTGAAAAAGGTCATTTCACTTCTTTCAGGGACCCAGTTTTAATAATGACAGTCCGATGAAGTGGGAGCATAATAAAGTCTGCATTGATTGAAGTGGCTGTTGGTGCCAAAAATCCGCGACGTTTTGAGAGCATCGGCATTGAAATTTAAGCTGGTAATTTCACGGTGATGAGTTTGAGACTAATTTTTCAATCAAACGCTTTACCGCCATCAATAAACGCGTTGTTTTAAACCGTTATAATCAGTGGCCAATTTTATGGAAGCCGTTACCGTAAGTAAGAATTATTCGCTTACGATAGCAGACTTTTTTGCTAATGGATAGAGCTTTTTACAGAAGAGTCTCTCTACGCTAAGCAAGGACTTTCTGCAGAATGTGCATGATAACGCGTTAACAGAAAAAATAAATAAATAAAGGTTAACCTAGAAATGTTTCGCTAACCGTTTAAAGGTACAGTACAGGATTGGTACGTAAATACCCAAGCAGAAATGTTAACAGATTTATGTATAACTTTCAGGGTATGAAGATGGTGCTGGTAGAAACATACCGTTACCATTTTCCACTGAAACTGTGTATTTATCCAGAAATTTGTCAAACAAAGACCGAGAACTTTGCTTTTTTTTTATCTCGGGGTAAGACCAAAACTATTCTTTATGTTTCATGGCATGGGTTTTCGATATGTCCCCGTGACTCAGATGTCCGATTGTTCTCAAATTTTCACAGGTTTATAATTCCGTGCACATTTGGTCAGACGACAAAGTGTGAGTGCTATGACCTTTACCAATCGTGTATTAAACCTTTAATCCAACACTTAACAAACTATAGGCCTACTGAATACAATGTAGGCCTACCAGCAATATGTTCAAAAAGTAATTACTGTATCTCTGCAAGGTTATACAAATATGTATATTATTATTTTGTTAATATCCAATTTATTAAAGCATTTCTTGGTAAACCGAATTGACCATGCAATCCTAATTATCGTAGTTTATGACCATAGACCGCTGATTTTTGCAATTAGACATTTCAATTTAGTCGAAGTTTATTAGCTCCAATCGACTGAATTCAAAAGATTTCACCTTGCTCATTTATACGGGTAATTACGTTGATTTTAAAGGTAATCATACCCGGACAATGAACGCAATTATTTTTTGGTCTTATGAGGTCGCTTATTATTGCCATTTTTGAGGCATAGACCTAGGTATCATAAAATTTACCCTCAAGATGACCGAAAATTATTTGAACCCCTTTTTTGTTTTTGTGTATTATTGTGTATACCTAGAAATATGAAGAAAAATAGACATATTCGTGTGTAAACTCTCAAATAAAAGAATAAAAAAAAGAAAAACACACATTAGAAATTATTAAGCGATTGGCAACGCTTATTTTTTTTTATGGCTGATCGATACGGAAGCTTAGAAGGGCCACGACAAAACAGTTACTCTCTGGGGCGAGTTACTATCTCGTCACGGCGACTTGCTCCCCAAAGGGCTTGGTAACAAACCAAAACAGAAATGTTCACAGATTTACATTTAGGTTACAGGGTATAAAGACGGTAATGGTAGAAACATACTGTGAAATCTTGTCTGCCCGAATTTGTGTATTTATTCAGAAAAGTGTAAAACAACACCAAAACATTTTTTATCTTTCCAAGATCAAAACTATGATAAGACATCAATTCCCACACAATTTGGCTTAACAGTAAATATTGTAACGGTTTGTCTTCGTTTACTGTTTCCAATGATCAATTGAGCCGGGAAAGTTTTACGGGTTTGTTAATTACATGATGACAAATCAAATCATGAGCACCACCTTTACATTTAATGTTGTACATGCCCTTTAATTGCAATAATTATACTGCAAATACATTGACCCTAAGCATACCTAGGCCCTGAAACAGCCAAACGCCAATAATGTGAACTCAAGTTCTTATTGATGCTGTTTTCTCTGGCAAAAATAGGCAGTCGTTAAATAACACGTGGTTACAAGTAACACGTTAAACATGATAGGAACTCTCCGCAATGAGATAGTAGTAAATCGCCACGGCGAGAAAGTAACTCGCCCCTGAGAGAGAAAAAATGATGTAGCCCTTCCATGCTTCCGTAGAATGGGCTACCAGCAATTTTATCAAATTTTTTTTTCAGTATTCAATTTCTAAACGGCATGATATGGGGAATGGGGTGAAGTGTTGCACCAGATTTCAAGAAGGCGAATTGTGAGTAAGGCAATGAATGAAATAATGAACATCGGTTTAAAGGCAATTGTTTGTTGTCTCTCTTTTTATACAGATTTCTAATGTGGATGTGGGGCACGGGGAAAGGGGCACAGACCGCCCCGCCCCCCAATACAAGCGCGGTTTTAGAGCCATTATTTGGGGGGCTAGGCCCTTCTTCTAACACTCGCTTCTGCTATGTCTTATTGGGAGTAGAAAAACATGCACCTGGATGTAGCCTATACACAACTCGGATTCTGTTAAAGGTATATGGTAGTACCATAGCATACCAACACAGAAATGTTCACAGATTTACGTATAAGTTACATGGTATGAAGATGGCGGTGGTAAAATTTTGCTGCCTGAAATGGTGTATTTATCCAGAAATTAATAAAACAACGACCGAAAATCTGTTTGATCTTTTAAAAGATCAAAACTAAAAAAGAAAAGACCAGGCGTGGTTCTAGAGCCAATATTTTGGGGGGCTAAAAGAGCCATTATTATTTTTTTTTTTGGGGGGGGGGGGGTGGGGGGGGGGGGGCTAGAAGACCCGGGTTCTTCTAACACTCGCTTCTGCCATGTCTTATTAGGGGTCGAAAAACATGCACATAGCCTGCACAATGAAAAACGCGGTTTTTTATATGTTATTGGCGCTTAATAACTGAAGAAATCCAGTATTTTTTTCAATTTCATTTTTTGGGGGGCTTGATTGTGATATGCGCTATATGAAAACGGTTTTTTATTATTATTATTAAGAAAAAACACACCTCAAAATGTCAATTTTCCCAATTCAACTTGCAGCCGGTTTTCCTGAAGCAACCCTCAGGTTGTGATAACCCGTCATAATGACACAATATATTAATTGCATGACCCCACAAATTGCATTTGAGGGTACACACAATGATGATCAGCTCGGCGCATTGATTTTTGAGCTATTTAGTGTGGTGCACCCTTTTCGGTCGAATTGCTACACTGCATAGCGCCCCCATCTGTCCAAAACGCTCCAAAGCCTTGGAATCTTGGTGGTTCGATGAACATCATGATGAAGATGCACAATGTACTCCATGGCCTTTATTTAAAAATCTTTATGCTATACAAGCGCAGTTCTACTGGTGTCTACAGGTTCTAGCCCCCCCCCCCCCCCCCCCCCCAAAAAAAATGCAATTGAAAAACTAGACCAAACTAGAACAAACACTGAGCTGTTTGCGTATGTTTTATAAAATATAAACAATAACCATGAAACACAATTGAATATATCCCCCAATATTTCAGGTGGGGGTGGGTAGGGGGGGGGGGGGTGGCGTGTTTTATCACCCCCCCCCCATATTTATTTAGGTTAAATGTCATTTAATACCGACAACATATCTTAAGTTGGCAAAATAATGGAAAAAACACAGCAAGATCGTTTTAAATGCTCTAAATGCGACTTTTTGCCTTATTTAAGCCCCTGGCGCGGGAAGGGGGTATCCCCCTCCCCACCCTCCGCTTGGTCGTTTCGCTCTCTCGCATAAGACACCAAATCATCGATCATCCCGCAATCATGAAAAGAAATCGACACTGACCTGTGACTATTAGTTATGGCTAGTACGGTTCTGACTGGACATCAACCCCCCCCCCCTCCATCCCCATTATCGTGACAGTAGCCCCGCCTCCCCATCTATTATTGCCTCATGATGTATCCCTGCCCTAACTATAAGCGCCCTCAAGTTGTTTTCATCATTCATTATTGTTCCCCTGGCACAAAAGAAACCACCGTGATGATCTCATCACTGTCGACCTCCGAGTAAACCGCACGCCCTGTATACTGAGTCTGAGTGACTCACCGGAAAATATTCATCTCATGATATTATATACTGAATGGACTTGCTTCGCTTGCATACCGTACACGATGTTCTCTTCACGGTCAGTGCGTGCAATTATTGTGCGTATAACTGATATTATGCTGTTCCTTAGTCACGCGTGTTGCACCTATAATCTATCAGCTGTAAGCTTCTGCTGTTTGAGGTGGGCGGGGCTGTCCCCCTATGAGTGGGAAACAGGTCCTTATACTACGGACAAAATACAGCAATGTTTTTATAATTATTATGAAATGAAATTACCATCTTTAAGAAACCGCACCGGTAATAGTAGTCAATGTGACACAATGAAAGTGAGGAATACTCACTTGCTTGAGGATCCAAGTCAATATAATTATATCAGTAAATACAGTCGGGATGGCCTGAATTTAAGTTCTTGCATAGTGTTCTTGTCCTCTTGTCATTTAGCTTTTGAGAAAGATCCCGCCGCGAAACCAGTCAAATGCCCCTCCTTACTCCAAGCATTTTATAAATTTCAGGTCATTTTGACCGATGGGCAGTTTGCAGCAGTTTATTACTTGTAAATACAAATTCAATATAAATATCGGTCATTTCAACTTGTTCAAATTCATAATAAAATCCACGACAATAACATAAACTAATCGGAGGTCTAAGGCTAGTCCCCGCCCCTGATATTCCGGGGGAATACCGTGGTATATGCCAGCCTCATGATAATGTAACCAATGTTACCATTTACCGTTTTTAACAATGGTGAATCTAGAGCTAGGAAGAGGGTGAAGTCACAGTTATCTTTCAAAGGCAACTAGGCCTGTATATTTATTCTTTTGATTAAAGGTAATATCATACATTGGTTTTTGTCAAAGAAATACAGATTCATGGGCAAAAATATCAAGGACAATACAGTATAATAGTCATCTTTGTAAATTTCAGTCCTATATACGCTGCCCACTTTTTGAGAAAACAGTGAAAAACGGCCACAGTATTTCTTATAGTAAAAGTCTTTTCTCTTTTATTTTTGATCTTTAAAAAAAAAAGATTTCCGGACATTGTTTTACTAATTTTCAGTGGGACAAATACAGCATTTTCAGGCGGACAATTTTGAACGGTATGTTTCTACCACGACCATCTTAATACCCTGAAAGTTATACGTAAATCTGTGAACATTTCTGTTTTGGTTTCTTACTAAAGTATGATACTACCTTAATAACCACATGGTAAAGAAAAAAAACGGTGGAAAAAACAATCGGAACGTCAGGCCCTCCTAATTAACTCCAGGGGCCAATTTCATAGAGCTGCTTAGCACAAAAAGCATGACATTTCTGTCTTAGTAAAAACAGGATTAACAACCAAAATGTTCATGTGTTGTGTATCACTTGCAATTGGTATTATATTTGGCTATCATGTTCGCTGACCATAAATATCAAATGGAATTTTTCAATGGTGGTTTGTTTTATTGGGCAAGCAATTTTATTTGTGCTGAGCAATTTTTTGTGCTAAGCAGCTCTATGAAATTTGCCTGGCCCTAATCATTTTATATACATTTCAGGTCATAATTTTGGCTGATGAGCAGTTCACAGCAGTTCATTACTATAACTTGCATTCATAATAATGCAAGAAGAAAAAAATAGACTGGTCTGAAACCATCTTCTTCAGCTGCAGCTATCTATGAGAGCAATTTTGCGCATGTTACGCTTGTCACTCATTATGGCATTCGAGCGAAGGACTGAAAACCAGTCTATTCAGCCGTCATGACCTCAGATGACCCCGCGCTGAATCAAGTCATCATACATCCAAAATGGCGTTTCGTGGATCTAACGGTGAGTCATTTTCTCCTCCCATTTTATTCGGCAAATTGTCAGAAATCTGCGGAATCAAGCTCGATTCCCAGGCTGTGCTGTAATTTCGGTTGTCGTGGTTTTCGGGGGGAACTCTCAGGGTGTCTGTCAATCTTTGTTGGGTGACTTTTTGGAGGCTGATTGTCATTTCATTTGGCATGTTTCTCATGTTTTGTGTGGAACCGGTTGCAAAATCAAACTTAACATGTTTAATAATCCTAACCTTACTGGGTGCAGTAAAATAAATTAGTAAAATAGTAGGCCTAATGAATGATTAAGGGCTAGAATAATGGCTGATGTGCTCTGAGAGTTGAATTTGTTGGCCTGGTCAGTAAATTAAATGTATGGACACGATGGATCTCTGTCGTCACATTGTGACTATTACTTATTAGGCCTAATATTATAACGTTAGTACTTAGTGTCAGTCTGTAAGGCTGAGTCATTTCGAATAATTGACTACTCGAATATTCGACTTTCAGATCGATCGAATACTCGAATATTCGGCTGCTTTGAACGACTCGTTCTGACTGCAAACCGTACGTCCGTCCATGAACAAACCATTAATTATAGAAAAAGATTACAACCACGTGTACAATGGTACTAATGTAATAAAGGCATTCCAAAGTGCATGCTCCCAACAAAAATTCGCTTATGTGTCGCGGGTTGCTTTTGCCACGGTTGACAAAAATATGTTTCACTTCCGTGAAATGGACTTTTGCGACGTATGGTTCGCTAGAGGTAAGGTCTATGATGATTTTACCTGGCTTTGTTGGTGCTTCGTATGGGAAAAGCCATGACGGTTTTACCGCGGTCTTGTGTGGTTCGTCTTAATTTGTTTCGAATGATCTGACAGGTACACATGCGTATTCACCACCGGAATGCATAGCGAGAACAGCGCTACGACCGCTGTGGTTGGTACACGCTTTTTTTTCGAAGAGTGTGCCTACACTTGGCTAATTACAAGCGGCATGCTGGTTTTTCACTCTTTCAGTCGAGATAGGCCTACAGTACAGTACTTCGAATTTGAGCTTAATAATAATTTTATGGTAACAAAATATTAATTATAAATGCGATATTGGCACTGCCGTAAAATGCGATGCAAAATAATCACATACGGACAAAACGTTACCGCAACGAACAAAACGTTACCGCAAGGGACATACAGTGTAGTTACGAGCCATCGCAAGCAGTAGTGTAGTCTGGTCGCGTTCCAATACACAACGTTACATAGACGGAAACCAGACTATCAGTACAGATCAGTCACCCAATCAGAAAAATTCTTTCACACATTATGCCTTGTCCAATCAGCATGAACGTACAATGAACGCTGCCATGCCATGCACACAGTGCGCGCGGTACGGCCGTGTCCCAAACCCATGGCTGCGACCACATTTTGACAACCACTAGCCAGTACATGATTGCAGCCGTTTTCATTGACTTGTTAGTAATTTGCGGCTTTAGCCAGAGATTTGGGGAAATGTACGCGGCACATTGTGTCATTTATGGCAATAATGAAAACTTCCACATGCTAATTACTGCACTCCACATAAGGCCTGGTATAACGTTTTATGAATGGGGCCCCCACGTAGTTTCACCTCATAAATATACAAGCCCTAAAGGACGGCGCATTTTTCTCTCCCATTGGTTTAAATGCCCACGTGGTGAGATTCATGTCTCATGAATATATAATGGAGCAAAGCAAAATGGCGGTTCACGTTGCAGCGAAAAGCTGCGGCGCGAACATAAAGGATATTTGCCGATGGAAACATGAATAGAACTGATAAAAATAATGACTCCAGACACAGGTTTGATATTTTATTCAATAATCACGACATTCTTAAGAGATATTTCAGGTTGAAATATTTCCAACAGTGCACAGGAAACCATGGGGAAACCACATTCACGTGTCCCGAATTTTGAGTTCGAATATTCAAACTCGGAAAAAAGTACTCGGGTACTCGATGATCAATCGAATACTCGAATATTTGGAACAGCCTTATCAGTCTGTGTGTGATTTATTATTGTGCGGGTCAGCATCATGCACAAGAAATTGGGGCCTGTTTGTTTAATGCAATGGATCCCAGATTTGCGGATCCACGTCCTATGCAGGGTATGCTAAAATGGGATCCAGATCAGCAGAATACACTGTACGTGATCCTGTCATGTGTTAAACAAACAGGCCCTTAGTCTTAGAAACACCAAAGATACTAGGCCTAGATATTTTAAAAGATCAAAAAAAAATTCGCTCGTTGTTTTTAATACTCATTTCTGGATAAATACACCATTTCAGGCGGAAATATTTTAACGGTAGGTTTCTACTAGCATCATCTTCATACCCTGAAAGTTATACGTAAATCTGTGAACATTTCTGCTTTGGTCTCTGTACGCATCTTGGGTTAAAGGGCTAAAACTTTGAAAGGGATACTATTTGATGAAATTAATCATGAATCTGTAAATGTGATAATTTGTAAACGTAATTACTGTGCAATTTAAAGGGTGGCTGCAATGATATTTAATGAAATCCACCAAAATAATTTGATTATCTTTTTAAAAATATATTAAATTTGAATAAAGTTTGTTTTTTGTTTTCCCCCGCATCTGGTATTTTTTTTCCTCCAAATAATCCGTACCCCATTAGAATTTTGTGTCCGCACCCCACCCCCTAGTAAGGGATTTTGAATGCCGTCAGTGACGCGGGAACCAGCTTAGCACTACTCGATGGCTTGTGAACCATCTACCGAGTTCCTGAGATGATATCACCACGTTCCCCCCTCCCAGTTAATAAAATGATTTGAACACCAACACAAGGGAGGCTAAAACTACGACAGCCACACAACTGCGTTTTAGAGACTTTATTCCATAAGCAAAAACACCCATTGCGACCACCCTTTAAAGGAACTGAACTGAATGGGAGACTTTTGGAGAGTCGGTCTTGAGTCAACAGCGCACGGACACGCGCATGCACACGCGCATGCTCACAATTGCGCAAGCATGGTTTGCGCGTGCGCTGTTGACTCAAGTCCGACTCTCCAAAAGTCTCCCATTGCTCTTGTTCTGAGTCAGTGACAAGTAAACAAAGGAAAATTGACTGGAGTGGGATTCGAACCTGCGACCCCCGGAATACCGTACCGTTGCTCCACCATTGAGCTATCCAGCCCCATGTTTGTGCCGGCAGTGTCCCTAATTAATAGCCAATTAATCTTTGTTTGTTTGGTCTTGTTTTCAATTAGATGACCGATCCAAGCCATCTTTGAAGCTGGACTTCACTCGCATCGGTCCAGCCAATGACAACGAGCTCAGCACGTTGACCGACGGGATTTCCACCAGCAGACTAAGTCTGGTAACCAGCCCAAGTAATTCCAGCATTAGCAGCACACATAGCAATGAGAGCACCAGCAATCAGCGGGCCGAGTCCCACCTGTAAGTGGCCTGCTCAGCTCGTTTCTGTTTTTTTTTTTTTTTTAATGGAGGTCATGCATTCCAATGCAAAAAAAATTGCGACAAGATTTGCTGTGAAAAGTAATAAAATGCTACAAACTGCTCATTTTGGAGTTGGGAGGACCTGAATGACAAGAGGACAAGAACGTGCTAGTAAAGATACACATAAACATGATAAATAGACAATGTTACTGTCCACCTTTGATCTTGCCTATCCCCATACTCCTTTGTCCCTTTTCCCTGACCACACATGCCTAGTACCCCACCCTTCCTGGTCACTCTGACCCCCCTTTTTGTTCTGATCATCCCATCCATGTATGTGTATCTTTACTTGCATGTTCTTGTCCTCTTGTCATTAAGCCTTTGATAAAAATCCTGCTAGGATCGAAACATGTCAGGCCCTTGTACATTAACTCCGAGCATACAGTGGATCTGTAGTTTTATGGAAAGTGCCTCTTAAACAAGCCAAAAGTTTAGTCACTTCCAACAGATGTTACACACAATTTTCACCAACTGATTGGCCCTTATACTGTACACTTTGTACACACACAAGACAAGTGCTGCCTACCACACATAACCACAGGGGGAAATGGATCATAAACCACAGAATACCACCCAAACTATGTTTTGTTTGTGGTACAACGTACATGTGTATTTTGGGTTCTGTACATGTAGGATTACCACTTGACCACAGGAAAAACCATTAGTTTTTGGTTCATGTGCATACCTACATGTACATGTACCACAAAACTCTTGGTTTTTCCTGTGGTAATCCTGCATATGTACAGAACCACATGCATACATGTACATGGGTTATAGTGTCAATGGTTATTAATGCATAATGTATATATCCAGGTCTCCTGATGATGACTAGAGCAGGCTAGTCGAAACATTGACATGGTTGAGACCTTACGAGAAGTGCGAACAAAATAGAAGTGCGAAAGTGGGTACAATTTTTACACAATTCTTACTTGTTTCCACATTTCCGATCCATGTACCAATTGTCACCTTGCGAAGCCTCAAATCTTTCTTCATATAGCCATATGTTTGACCCATATCATGTTGAAGTGTGTAGGACTGTACTATAAAATTGTATGCATGTACCATGTTTAAAATGTTGTCACATGTATTTGCTGACATGCTTGATGGATGATGGATATATTGCATATATGTTCCCCATTTTGTTATGTGGTGATTTGTTGAGTGGCTTGTGAAGTTGTGATGGCATACCATCTTTTCTCCAACAATTAAGATTTCTGACGCCATTCCTGTATTAATAATTTCTTCATCTTTTCTTTCTGTTGTTGCAGTGACAGAATGCGTTCGCGCAGCTTGGATTCCATAGGCAAGCTGAGCATATCTCCCGTGGAGGTAAGCAAGATATACTTCCCCAACCCCCCAAATGTTCATCCCAGTCGAGTGGTCTGCTGCATAGTTTGTGGCACACAGATTTTAATATACTTTATAGGCCATGTCCGAAACAGTTGTCTAGAGCTATGGTCTACATGTAGGTCTACAGCTACATGTACGTCTATGGAAGCTTTTTAGCCGTTGGAATTCAGACGCAGCTTCGGCTACATATTGCGCCCTCAAGTGATATTTAAAGGTAGTATCATACTTTGGTAAGAGACCAAAACAGAAATGTTCACAGATTTATGTATAACTTACAGGGTATGAAGATGGTGGTGGTAAAAACATAGCCTTAAATTTGTTCTGCCTGAAATGGTATATTAATCCAGAAATTAGTAAAACAACGACCGAAAATCTTTTTGATCTTTTAAAAGATCAAAAATAAAAGAGGAAAGACTTAAAAAAATACTGTGGCTGTTTTTCACTGTTTTCTCAAAAAGTGGGCACCGTATGGATTTGAAATTGTCACAGATGACTGTTACTGTATCTGTCTTGATAATTTTGCCCATGAATCTGTATTTCTATGATAAAAACCAAAGTATGATATTACCTTTAAGCATATGGACTTGAACTTTGTAATTCCCAACCTCCAAATTGCGGCCTTTTTTCTCTTTTCGTTTGCTCATGGGCTTCCCCTCTGCACACCTGCAACTCGGTTGAGGAAAGCCATGTCCTTGTGTCGTCATCCAGGACAGCTGATGCCATGTTCACCGTTGGGTGGCCGGTGTTGAGGGCAGGACTCGGTGATGTGGTCCACTGTCTGTGCCGGGTACCCGCAGTCGCAGACGGCAGAGTCTTTTAGTCCCCAGTCTCTCATAGTGGCAGCGAATGGCTAACACTAGTTCTAAGGCGGTTCAGTGTTGTCCACTGTCTGCGTGGAAGGTCCTTGCCCAACAGATCACCTGATTCAGCAGCGAATCTGTGCACTGTTCGAGTGGTCTGCTGCATCGTTTGTGGCACACAGATGTTTAATATACTTAGCTGAAAAATGAGTTGGGCTTAGCCTACGTTATACACTGGTTCGCTGACCCAGTTCTATTCATTGTGCATTGCCAGTGACTGGTTCCCTGCTGCATTTAATACGCTCAGCATAAAACTTCTATTAAGCATCTTCTATATTTGCAATCTTGGGAGCTCGGTGTTGTCACTATACACATTTGTCACCCTATTCACGATTGAAAGACAAGACGGTGATTGTAAGGTTGGGGACACCTCTGGTTTTATTATTTGTACAAAAGTTGTCAACCTACAAAAGTGTAAAACCTCAGTTAATGCTCAGTCAATGATGCTCACCCTATTTTGAAAGAATTCAGATCAATATTAAATGCCACCAAAAATGCGACTTTTTACCTCATTTCCAGATTCTGACACGTCGGAATGACCGTCAAGTTCTGTTGATTTTGGTTCCGTTGTGCATGCTCTCTGTAATACTCCTAACTCCCCTGTAACGTGTCTTGACCAATCAGAGATCGACTTCTTGATGTAACTTTCAGTAACCAATCAGAAACATTCTAACAAACCAGTTAGGGCACTGTCGCCATGTTTATTTACCTGTGACTGTGTTGTGTCGTTGTTTTTACCCCATAATTTCCCTCATAAATCAAAACCCTGCCCTCTTTCCACAAAATGAATCCTGTAGTTATTCAGAATTGAGACAGAGTAATCTAGTAAGGTAAGTTTGTAGGTTTAAAAGTAGGTTTCCGTTCTATTATAGGAACGGGGTCCCCAACTTTCCAATCCCCGACAAGACATACTCATATAGCTCCAATGTTTGATCTGATTTTTACAGACGTACGATTTCACATCAGATGATCTCGAGGACAGAGGAGAGATTGGGCGTGGTGCTTTTGGTTCCGTCAGTAAGATGTGGCACTCGAGGAGCAACACAATCATGGCAGTCAAGGTCAGTTGCACTTTTTTAATTTTTTTATTCGAGCTGATTCAATTTAATTTCAATTTACAAATTGTCGTAGCATTTGATTTTTGGTAATTAATGTCTGACTTACCCTTTCAAAGGGACAAAACAAAATCAAAATCAGGTTCCGATGTTAGTTTGCAGTAATAGTAGTTTGCCCACATAGGAACTCGGCATTTGTCGGTTGAAATTACCAAATGTTTCAGCTTGAGGCGTATAAAGCACTCTTACATTTGGTAAGAGACTTCAACGAATGAGGTGGGTTAACATGGAGTCAAGATGGGGTCAGTTGTGAACAAGATGCAACCCAGGACTCAGTTGATGGAGTGGGCTTACATGGAGTCAAGATGGGGTTAGGCATATCAGGTGTGAACAAGATGCATTTTGGGATTCGGCTGATGGGGTGGGTTTACATGGAGTCAAGATGGGGTCAGGACTCAGGTGTGAACAAGATACAATTCGGGGTCCAACCGATGGGGTGGGTTTACATGGAGTCAAGATGGGGTCAGGTGTAAACAAAATGCTACTCAGGATCCAGCTGATGGGGTGGGTTTACATGGAGTCAAGATGGGGTCAGGTGTAAACAAGATGCAACTTGGGATCCAACTTAAGACATTCACTTAAGCTGTTGTAGTTCAGTTTCTTCCTTGCAGAGAATCAGGTCACTCCATTTTGATTGGGTCATGTGTGAACAAGATGAAACTTGCGCTCCAACTCAGGATATTCCTTTAAGCTGTTTTGGTTCTGTTTCTTTCTTGCAGAGAATCAGGTCACTCCATCTGGATTGGGTCATGTGTGAACAAGATCCAACTCAGGATATTAACGTACTGTTTTGGTTCTGTTTCTTTTCTTTCTTGCAGAGAATCAGGTCGACGGTAGATGAGAAGGATCAGAAGCAGCTACTGATGGACCTGGATGTGGTCAAGAGAAGCAACCACTGTCCCTGCATCATCAAATTCTACGGTGCACTCTTCAAAGAGGTAAACAAAAAATCTAGTGTCAATTTCCAGAAGAAATCCAGAAAACCCCATAGGGACGTGTTTTGTATGAAATGTGTTTCAACCCTTGAAGTGAAAGTAAATTGCTCACCGGAGCATTGTAAGGGGACAACTAATCAATCAATCAATGGGAGCATGCGTGGCGGCAGCCCGTTGCCGCATCTACTTTCGAGTGGTACTCCTTTGGTCTTCTGATGGCCATCCCCAGGCAGCCATGCAACCCATCCCCATCGCAACAAAATACCGATCCATGATGGCCTACCAGGCGAGTCCTACTACTAGGTTCTCTCACAATGTCTCATAGAGAGATTCTGCCCTGCAGGATCACTCGTATAGAATCTAGCCACATGACCGTACTGCCGCATCCGGTGCTCGCGTATCATGCAGGTAATAGGTCTCATCAGACTCTCCCTGAGTAACCACTGGTTAGACACACGGTCCGACCAGCGGTACCCAAGGATCCTCCTCAGAGACCCAGTACCTATGACATTGAGACGCCTCCCCGGCACCCAGTCAAGGTCCATGTCTCACAACCGTAGAGTACAGCCAGTACATCGACAAGGAAGCTGTCGCCCTCCATTGCCTTGAAGAAGCTCCTCCTTGGACTACGGCTAAGACCTCAAGATTGGACTGCACACATCCCAGAGGCTGAATTTTCGACTCAAAAAAGTCTTCTTTTTTCCCCCCGCCTTCTTTGCAGGGAGACTGCTGGATATGTATGGAGTTGATGGATACCTCATTAGATAAATTCTACAAATTTGTGTGTGAGCATCTCAAGAGTCGCATCCCAGAGGCTATCCTCGGCAAAGTGACAGTCTCAGTGAGTATTCCTATCCCTAAACGGCTAAGCGTCTGTCCGCTGCATTAACATAAACAGTATTATAGCTAGCTCATTTTGAGTGCCAGCTAAAATTACTTATTGTGAAGCGTAGCAAGTGGAGCTCTCGCCCCTCACGGCCAGGGTCCAGGAGATAAAACATGGTAGCTAAATGCAAGTCAGTACGTTCGTGAGCATGTCAGCAATATTCTGTTTTGTTATTGGGATCAACCCTGGTCCTGAGCAGGGTTGAACTAACCCCGGAGATAAGGCAATCTCGGGGGTGGCTCAGGGGTGGCTCGGGGGTGACGGAGGGGTGAACATTTCAAGTGGGAATCGTGGCTTATTTTCATCCCTGCGTCACCCCGGGGCCACCCCCGAGATTGGTCAAGTGGGAAAAGGCCTAATGATTTTATATCGAAATCTTGCGAAATATTCCGAAGACGCCAGTTGAGCACGTAATCTCGTGCTAGCTCGTTCTCATTAAATCAAAATTAAATTTCAAACACGAACGTTTTCATTCAACCTTTCCATTATTTAAGAAACTTTTATTACTGTGCAATGGTATATGAGGTAAACTTAATGCTCCAATGGGTTTAAAGAGCATACCAAATTGTTTTCATCTAGAATTTCCCATTTGAATCAATCATCTCTATTCAATCGTGCGCAAAAGTAATATTTTTTGCCCATGTAGTTTGGCAATAGTCGGGTGCCGTCATAATTACGTTACCCCGCCATGCATTTGAATAGGGCGCTGTCAGTTTATCAGTTTATAGGTTTATTTTTGTGTGTGGTTGGCCCGGCCATAATTATGGCCTGCAGCTTATATCCATTTTTCCTACCCTTGTTTTTGAACATTTGTACACCATTGGCCATACAACCGAAGAAGTTTCTAGCAATTGTGCACAGATATTTGTGAATTTGTGATGTACGATGTATTGAACATGTGTGCAGATGTTTGTGATACGTAATGTCCATCCTGCGCCACCATTCTTTTGCCGACTTGTGCATGATATGCATAGTTAATTTCACGATGTGAATGGTGTGACAAATGTAATGTGTGCCCCAAGTGTCATGTGTCCAAGGGTATGTTCAGATGAGGGGTTGGCTTCAGGACTGGGTTGCGGTTAATTGATGCCCACAGCAGGGGTTCCAGTACCGGACCACAAACTCCAAAATCACCTTATGTTCATATGATATCTGTAACTCCAGGAGTGGGGGGCCACAGCGGGGCTAGAGGGGTTGGAAATGCATTACGTAATTCAGTAGAGGTCACCCATTCCCATATGTTCCACATGCTTGTCAGTGTCTGTGGGATCGGGGCTAGGTCATTTGTGTCCAAACGGTAAAAGAAGGTAGTGTGAAGTCATAAAATTACACCCTTAGGGCATGGTAGTGGGGTTATTTTCACAAATTTTCGAGGCTAACCCCATTCGGGAGTACTCCTGAAGTTAGTCCCGAAGTGCTGAAAAATTTTGTCCCAACGAGGAGTTTTGTCAGTGGGACTGCTCCCACTCGGGAGTACTCCCGAAACCAACCCCTCGTATGAACTTACCCCAAGTAAATTCTACTTTGTTGATGTACCGTACGGTATTTCAAAGCAGGAAACTGGCAATAACATTCTTTGTACTATTCATTTGCCATTTTACAGACAGTAACAGCGCTGAATTATCTGAAGGAAGAACTTACAATTATCCACAGAGGTAAGGCAAACCATGTGTCATTGTGTTTCATCTCCCAGAAAAAAAAAAGAATCTGTTCACCTAAAAACATGCAGAAACATAGTCTTGGTTCACGACTTTATTACTTTATGTACATGTACGCACCTATTCCCCTCACTGACCCGCACGCACGTACATGTACGTTAAGACCTCTCTATAATAACGTCATGGGAATCCTGTATTAAAGGCTGTGAGTTGCGTACGCACCTCGTTATGTAGCGTGCTACATCGTCTCCATGACACACTGTTGAATACATGTATGATTACCAGCACTGGCCTGCACAAACGTACTTGTACATGTATGTTTGTGATAATTGGCTGTGCCTGACTTCAAAAGTAACGCATGTGCAAATTGCGCAGTGTGTTTCCTCCATTTCGGGGGAGAGATTTTACAGGAATTCCAAGACGTTGTTACAGACAGGTCAGTACGTGCATGTGTGCGGATGACATGTACACACATGCGGGTCAGTGCTGGTATGCGGTTCTTAAATTCCACACCAACAACGTCGTGAACCAAGGCTAACAGAACCTGGAAGCAGTGCTGAATTAAGTTGTGTTTTCAAATTTTTATTCCTTTGTGAAAACGAGTTGCAGGGCTGAAAAGTCTACAAACAAATTAAACCTGAATCATCTTGGAAGGAGAATTTCTGCTGTTATACATGTTATATGTACAGTGGAACGCCACTATAACGAATATGCTGGGATGCACAGAAATTGTTCTGTATACATTGTACATGAAAATTGGGAGTCAAGGATGATGTTCGATATAGCCAAATGTTTGGTATAGCAGTGTTCAATATAGCTGCATTCCACTGCATTTACAACTGGCTTGTGTTTGAAAATTGACTCTTGTGATGAATTTGCGGTATTAACACCATGAGATGCAAATTATACTCTTTTGAGTTGTGCAGTGTACTCTGAATGAGGAGAATGTGGACTGTCTTCTGAAGATGGCCAGAGCATACTGGCTGGAACAATGTTAAACCGGCTGTGCATTTAAGTAGCCCTTGATGAATCATATTTACATAATTGACACTGTGTTCGTTTCTTTCACCAGACTTGAAGCCATAAATTTCCAGTTGTTATTTACAATTGGCCTATATCTCTTGTTGGTTTGTTTATTGATTTTTCTGATTGTTTGTTTGTTATCTTGGACATGTTTGTGTAATCACCGTTCCACAATTGACTCGGTGTTCGTTTCTTTCACCAGACGTGAAGCCATCAAATATCCTGCTAGACACCAAAGGCAATATAAAGCTGTGTGACTTTGGTATTACAAAATGACACAGTGTTTGTTTCTTTCACTAGACGTGAAGCCATCAAATATCCTGCTAGACACCAAAGGCAATATAAAGCTGTGTGACTTTGGTATTACAAAATGACACAGTGTTTGTTTCTTTCACCAGACGTGAAGCCATCAAATATCCTGCTAGACACCAAAGGCAATATAAAGCTGTGTGACTTTGGTATTACAAAATGACACAGTGTTTGTTTCTTTCACTAGACGTGAAGCCATCAAATATCCTGCTAGACACCAAAGGCAATATAAAGCTGTGTGACTTTGGTATTACAAAATGACACAGTGTTTGTTTCTTTCACCAGACGTGAAGCCATCAAATATCCTGCTAGACACCAAAGGCAATATAAAGCTGTGTGACTTTGGTATTACAAAATGACACAGTGTTTGTTTCTTTCACTAGACGTGAAGCCATCAAATATCCTGCTAGACACCAAAGGCAATATCAAGCTGTGTGACTTTGGTATTACAAAATGACACAGTGTTTGTTTCTTTCACCAGACGTGAAGCCATCAAATATCCTGCTAGACACCAAAGGCAATATAAAGCTGTGTGACTTTGGTATTACAAAATGACACAGTGTTTGTTTCTTTCACTAGACGTGAAGCCATCAAATATCCTGCTAGACACCAAAGGCAATATAAAGCTGTGTGACTTTGGTATTACAAAATGACACAGTGTTTGTTTCTTTCACTAGACGTGAAGCCATCAAATATCCTGCTAGACACCAAAGGCAATATAAAGCTGTGTGACTTTGGTATTACAAAATGACACAGTGTTTGTTTCTTTCACTAGACGTGAAGCCATCAAATATCCTGCTAGACACCAAAGGCAATATCAAGCTGTGTGACTTTGGTATTAGCGGCCAGCTGGTGGATTCCATTGCTAAGACGAGAGATGCCGGATGCAAACCCTACATGGCAGTAAGTTGCTAAGTCGTATTAGAATGAACAAATCTAGTCACCAAAGAAGCTGAAACAGTTGTTTTTCATTTCCTCAACCAAAAAGCAAATAAATATCTACTTAGCGTAGTGAGAGATTAGGGTACAATACAGGATTGATAACAAACCAAAACAGAAATGTTCACAGTTGTAAGTTTCCATATGCGATTTTTTTTTATCTGCTGCATGTACGTTGAGTGTGCGTTGCTTCGCAAAAAAAATTGCCCATTAAAAAGACGCATGCGACCCTTTCCAATGGACACGCTCATATGAAAAGGGTCGCTTACTTTTTTACAATGATTAATGTTTTGCAATGGACACACAACTTATATGCAGCGGATGAAAAAAACGATTTCGAAAGGCACCTTTTAATATTTATAGGGTATAGAGATGGACCTGGTACAAACATACCATTAAAAATGTTCTGCCTGAAATGCTGTATTAAGTATTTATCCAGATATGACTGAGCAAAACAAAAGACCGAAAACAGTTTTGATCTCCGAGATCAAAACCTCACAATTACATAAACCTCACAATTTTGCCTAAAATTGCAATATTTTGTTCTACTGTTTTTTTTCACTGTTTCCAATGATCAATTGTGCTGAACATTTCACAGATTTGTTTTAATTTCATGACAAATCAAATTATGAACGGACAACAGCTGTTCTGTCACCTTTACCAATCGTATACTTTAGCTTTTATGAAAACTTTCCTTCCATGATCCATACTTTTTTGCGCTCTATCTTTTAAAAAATAATTTTGGCCTGTTCCTTATTTTGAATTTGATTTGATTCTATTTGACAGCCCGAGAGAATAGACCCTTACGTCTCTAGACAAGGCTACGATGTCAGGTCAGATGTGTGGAGTCTTGGTATCACATTGGTAAGTTCTGTTTCTGATTTGATTATTATAATCTTCCCAGAGTATGGGATGGGAAAAGAGGATGTGAGACCTTGATTTTTGGTTCTGAAAGGGGCAAGACCACTTTTCCATTGCAAGGGGCACTTCCATTGGAAAATCTTAATGTCTATGGAAACATTTGTAGGGGCGCCAAGGCCAAGAACCAAGGCAACGAAGGCCATGGCCTACGTGGCCTCCGTTAAATTCAAGGCTTGGGATGTGAGTGGGGTTGCGGTAATATTCAACCATCTGCTGTTGACCAGTAGTTGTCCATTAATCGTTCATCACTTTTTCCGAAACGTTGAATGATATATAATGGTGCCTTAAATATTGATTAACTCTGCTTTTGGATATTAGTGTATCATGTTGTCGAACGTAAATTATTTTCCGGTTTTGTGCTCTATTTGCCTGTCACTGTGTGTATAGTAGTGCCTTCACTGTCTGCCAATATGTGTATACTAGTGCCTTCACTGTCGGCCAATATGTGTATACTAGTGCCTTCACTGTCGGCCAATATGTGTATACTAGTGCCTTCACTGTCGGCCAATATGTGTATACTAGTGACCTCATTGCCAGTCAGTATGATACTAGTGCACTTATTGCCAGTCAGTATGATACTAGTGCACTTATTGCCAGTCAGTATGATACTAGTGCACTTATTGCCAGTCAGTATGATACTAGTGCCCTCTTTGCCAGTCAGTATGATACTAGTGCCCTCATTGCCAGTCAGTATGATACTAGTGCCCTCTTTGCCAGTCAGTATGATACTAGTGCCCTCTTTGCCAGTCAGTATGATACTAGTGCCCTCTTTGCCAGTCAGTATGATACTAGTGCTCTCATTGCCAGTCAGTATGATACTAGTGCCCTCATTGCCAGTCAGTATGATACTAGTGGCCTCATTGCCAGTCAGTATGATACTAGTGGCCTCATTGCCAGTCAGTATGATACTAGTGCACTCATTGCCAGTCAGTATGTTACTAGTGCACTCATTGCCAGTCTGTATGATACTAGTGCCCTCATTGCCAGTCAATATGATACTAGTGCCCTCATTGCCAGTCGGTATGTTACTAGTGCACTCATTGCCAGTCTGTATGATACTAGTGCTCTCATTGCCAGTCAGTATGATACTAGTGCACTCATTGCCAGTCAGTATGATACTAGTGCCCTCATTGCCAGTCACTATGATACTAGTGCACTCATTGCCAGTCAGTATGATACTAGTGCACTCATTGCCAGTCGGTATGATTTTTGTGCCCTCATTGCCAGAAAAAACATGGATACTAGTGCACTCATTGCCAGTCGGTATGATACTAGTGCCCTCTTTGCCAGTCAGTATGATACTAGTGCCCTCATTGCCAGTCAGTATGATACTAGTGCCCTCATTGCCAGTCTGTATGATACTAGTGCCCTCATTGCCAGTCATTATGATACTAGTGCACCAGTCAGTATGATACTAGTGCCCTCCTTGCCAGTCTGTATACTTGTGCCCTTGTTGCAAGACAAAACATGGATACTAACTAGTGCCCTCATTGAATTTCTATTGAATATTTCATTTCTCACTCTGTATTATATTTCTGGTTGTAGATTGAGCTAGCGACGGGCAGGTTCCCGTACCCCAAATGGAACAGTGTGTTTGAGCAGCTTGCGCAAGTGGTCAAGGGCCCCCCGCCAAGGTTGATCAGCACGCCTGATATGCAATTCTCTGACGACATCACAGACTTCATCTGCAAATGGTGAGCAGAAACAGGGAAAAATCTCCATTTGACCCATTATGTTTTCGTACGAATTGTACGCAGTATAATGTGCATGTAACACACTGAAGGGGCTTTCACACTAGATAAGTTTCCCTTGGAAATGGTGGGTTATTGGCAGGATATTTTGGTCAGACCTTTCACACTACCAAAGAAATCCCCATTGAATGTTTACTCATGCTCTGGAGTTGGTTTAAAGCCGCATTCCCTGGCGTTTTACCTTTTTCCGGGGGAAAAGCAACTGTAGTGAAATATTGTACCTGGAAGTTACCATGGGTTTAGTGTTAATTGTTGCTGGGGTGTTGGTGGGGTAAAGAAAATCCCCAGGAAATTCCCGGCCATTTAGTTTCGGGAATTAGCTCTGCAGTGTAAAAAGAGCTTGAAAAATGCCAAACTACTGCATTTTGCGACTTTTGAGTTGTGTCTAAGTAACGTTACCTTTGCTTTACGTTTATGTTTGCTTGGTGGGTTTAAGGATAAAGACGAATTGATTCCAGCAACCTAATAGATGATTCTGCCATCAAACAGCTGATGAGGATACTTGTTGCTGTAAGGAGCTTGAAGTTAATTACTTACGGCTAGGGATTATATGCCTGCCCTGGCCTTGCTTTTCAGTGGCTGACCCGACCTGTATTTTAATAAAGTTTCTCTCCAGTAATGTCACCTTTCATCACAAGTTTGGTTTTGCTCTCTTTTCCCACTTCTCTTTCGTTTAGTCTAACCAAAGTCGAGAAGGACAGACCCAAATACAACCGGTTACTGGTAAGTTGGTTGAAATCATAGAGCTGTATTAAATTTACTAGAGCGCTAGCTCCGTGTACAGAGTGATGCCTGCTGGGCGCATCCATGTTTATGCACAAACCTATGGAAAACACACACTTTTGTTTGTTTTTTGTATGTTCATTTGCATATCTGCATTGTGTTATATACAGGTGCGTTATATAAGCCCAATACGCCCGAAATCTGACGCACCTTCAGTAAATGCGCGTTTCATTTAGCGCCGTGCGCGTACACACTCGGCATGTCAGTCACGCAATGATTGCATGCGTCATCAAGACGCCCTACCTGTACCGTTCGTGCATACTTGCGCATTGCATATAGAGTACACTCTTCGAAAGGCATTCCAGTCAATGTTTTTTTGTTCCACAGACACGCACACAAATTCAAAATGTCTGCGCCCAGGACGGCTTCAAAGCGTCTACGTATGGAGAACGCGGAGCTAGCGCTCTAGTAATTTTAATATAGCTCTTTGGTTGAAATGAACTTATTAAATTGTAAGGTAGTTAACAGCCCCAGGTCATCTTTAGGAAAATAATTACATTGACCGTTGAATTTTCTCCTTGTTTTCCTCGGGGGATCTTGAAATGTAGCCTGAAAAACAGGGTCCAATTTCATAGAGCCGCTTTAAGGTATAATGCATGATTGGTATAGGTCACAGAACAGCACTCACACTTTGTCTCATCCAATATGTACATGAAATAATAAACCTGAGAAAATACGCATTGGTGTATGGTGACCCCAATAGTCAATTATCATTGTTCATTTGGAAGTCAGAAGCCATGAAACCACACACACACCGCCATGCCCCAGGGATCATTTCATCGATACGCGCAGCAATGCTGCAACCTGAGAACGGTACATGGGGATCACTCAAAGAGGATACGGCTTTTTAATTAATATAATTTATTTCATGATTATAGAAATATCTTAAATTTGTTTTCCCCCTCCTAGGAACATCCATTCATCCGAAGATACGAGAGGGCGAGCGTGGATGTGGCGGGTTACGTCTCGGACATCGTAACTCAGATGAGCGAATCAGGGAACTACTTCAGTCCAGATTACTATTAGACTCAGCCCACAAACAAAATTACAGGTACAGTTGGGAAGAATGCCCCTCATGCCCCCAAAGTTCCTGAAATTCTTTGTAATGTTGAGGGACCGTGAAAGGATGTCGGTCAACGAAGGATTCAGAGAATGGGGTTTGTGTAGATTAGCTCAAAACTATTCATATCAGGAAATAAAAACCATAATTGTAAAGTAACTCGTAAACATGTTGATGGTGATGTCCTGTTGAATATTAGCAAGGTTAAATTTGTGGACGGAGTGCAAGGCTTTGATATTTGAGGGAAATTAAGGGGTAAAACGGTATTATTATAAAGAAGATGCAACATTTTCAGAGCCTAAACGTTAATAGCTGAATGATATAGTCTGGTTTCTGCTCTGATTTTCAAGCAGGACACTGTTTGTTGAGTCTCAAACCAGACTAACAAGACCAGAACGCACCTGACAGGCTGTTTTCAAGTTCGCAACAAGCGGGTAAAAAAAATAGTATTTTTACACTGGAAAGTTGTTGGACGTTGTTCAATCTAGGGTTTTACGAACTTGGGAACACTTTGCTTAAAGTGTTTCGTTTTGGAACGGTAGAAGCTATTCGAGAACTGAAAATAATCGTTTTGAGCTAATCTTCATCAACGCCACCACCAGACAGATAATGTGACCGACCTTTGTCCATCTTTGTTCGCTTTTACCGACGCATATGGCAGCACCTTAAACGTGTTAAATTCCAAAGGTGCGCAAAACTCACATGCCCTGTGGGCAGGCAGTTACAGTATATCTCATAATCTCAAGAATCTGTATAGCAAATTATCATCGCATCTTTGAAATCTGTTTGTCGGTCAGTTGGTTATAGTTGGCTTCTTTTTTTTGGCCATGGAAGTTGTATACATGTAACTATAGAAGCCTATAGTTTTACTAACTCCTGGCAAAAATATATGCTTGTCTGCATGAGTGATCGTAACCTAGTATTTCACTGAGCGGCAATTGCCTGGGAACGTAGCGAATTTGAGATTTCGCAAGCGTTCGTAAAAGGTTGCAAGAAAGTTCATAAGCAGTTTTCATTGTTGCAAACTGTTTTTCTTGTCGCAAAGAAATGTTGAACATGTTCAAAATTTCTTTGCGAATCTATTTTTCCACAAACAGTTGCTACCGTTTGCAAAACGGTCGTAAGCCTTTGCAAACGGTTGTAAGACAGTGTCGCTGAAGTTCATTTTGATTCGCCAATATGCTAGCGACCACATAGCCATATGGTTCTTATATAAAATCGACCCATTGAAAGAAATTTGCCATAATAGCCGAGAAAATTAGGTAGGAGAGCAAAGACCCCTCAGGGGACAGGGGAGGTCCATGCCGAGGCCCCGCCCTTCCCTCCACTCCAATCGCCAATATTCGTTAAAAATTGGCGAATCCATAATTCGCAACGTTCGTAAGTCTTTGCCACTCAGTGAGATACCCGCTTGTTTACAGACAGTTACAAAATCACTGAATATTGCAATATTCACAAATATGCATATTAGATTAAACATCTCGATAATCATTTCTATCCCGGTCTAGAAAGTCATCTCCAGTTAAAAGAAAATTACGTAGAGGTAGGGGAAATCTGTCTTCAGTTTATATATGCATGGTGCAAAACTAAACAAAGACCATCATATCATTGTGAACGATTTGAGCCAAAAACAAACCGAATTTGAAAAAGAAATTTACATGTATAGTTTATTAAGATTCTTCCTTTTTACATTCAAGTTTTCTTTTAACTATTTGCTGCAGAGGCAAATTCTTTTTAAAATGCAAACGATAATTTTTTTTGAGGCTGGTTTTTTTTTCCTGTTTTTAATTAAATTGCCCTGTTTATTCCGAAATTATTCGTCATTAAAAAGAAATTTTTCTCAGATGTTGCACTTTGAATTGGAGACCTCTGCAAGCTTGAAATGAATGGAGACGATGACCTCTGGTTGACCTCTGGTCATTTAATGACCTTTTGTTGACCTCTTGTCTTTGACCTTTGTACCCCTTCAGAAATTCCCCCTAAAATGGTCTTTTGTTTTCATAAACCAAATTTGAGGCAGACTCGCTTCCCTTTTTATGAACATAAAAAGGACAAAAGCCAAAATTAAAAAACCAACCAGCAAAACCAAATTAAGAATTCGAAAGCATCTTTAAACCCTTGGAATCAAAATATGCAAAAACAAAAGAATCAAGTGTTTGCTAGTCAACTGTTGTGTTACACTTTTAGAAGTTCGTGCTTATTTTTGTAAATTTTTTCCATCAAATGCTAAAAATGGTAAACATAATTTTCCCCGTAAACAAAATGACAATATTGTGACAATGCAAATTAGGCTTGCCCTTCACCGACGTAGATGAGCACTGCATTCTCAGTGCTTCTTGAGTGCACATGAAAAAATCATGCGCTGGCATTATTGAGATGAATTTAGATGAGTTGTTCAAGTGTGGTTCAGAATTAATTAAATCGGTGCTTTTTCTTCCAGGGCAAAAATGAAATGGACTTCACTCCGTCAATCCTAACCTTGTTAAATCTATTGAATTACACCGCTTGGCATTTAGAAGGACAGGGGACTGTTGGGTCCAAGCACCATGTTGTCGTACGGGGTCCAAAAGCCCTACTCACCTTTAGTCCCTGCTCAAAAGATTTGTACTGTTAAGGTACATGTAAATACTGCAGAGTATTGGATTTTGCAGGATTGCCGAACGGCTCCTTTCCAAAATTGCACTGGGTTCTTGGAGTTAAAACACATTTTCGGGACGATATTAACATTTTAAATTCAAACCAAGATTTATCCCCTCAAAAGAACTTTAACCCTTACCCTCCTGCATACCACAGATTACCATATATTTTTGTCCTGTGGTATAAGTATAGCATCCTGAATACCTCAATACACCACAGTGTGGTTTGTGTACTGGTAATGCATGGTTTATGATCCAGTTCTCCTGTGGAGACTGTGGTAGTGTGTGGTAATCAGCTCTTGTGCAGAGGGTTAGGGTTAAACCAAGTGGTGTTTTGAGCTGTTTTACTAGTGATGGCTGCTTGTCCACACGGACATGACATAATTGAAGTCTTTGTGAATGAATGAATGTTCTAGTAGGTAAATATTACAAACAAACAAAAATATTACTCCCGCTGCCTGCTAAAAACGAAGAAAAAAAGAAGAATTTCTAGAGATCAAGAGTAGCCAAAAAAAAAAAAAATATATGGATGTTATAACTTTGTTGTATAGTAAAATATTGGGTAATCATGTATTTTGGCATGCAGTGGCAGTACTGCACGCACATTATGAAATTGGAAAAAGAGTTGCCGCTACCTGTAAATAATATGAAAAGTAAATTTGAAACTTGTCTAGTTTTATTGGTCTGAAATTGGACGTACATGGTATACATGTACATGTTAATCATTTAGATTGTGATAGTAATTGAATGGCCCCGTAGTTTCACTCCCGTGTTAGGTGCAAGAATTTTCGTCTTCTTTTTCCCAATTTTTTTGCCCATTTATCGGTATTTGATTCAAGGTACAGTAGGGCCACTGATTTTCCATTTCAGAAAAGTGCAAATTCCATTTTCAAAATCCTTGGATTCTGTTTAAGGCTGAAAAATTCGGTTGCAGACTGAACAAAGCTGTTCTGTGCTAATTTGTTCCAAAAAGTGGTATGACATGCAGGAAATCGCATACTGACTTTCACTGACTGTTTGGGCACTGAAAAAGTGTTGTAACTTTTGCACAGTGAAGACTACCTTGTCAGACTGTTTTGTCACAAAAAAAACAGTCAACTATTGCAAGACTAAACCATGATTCAGTTATCCTACGAAATGTTTATCAATCGGTTCACATAAATGATGCATTGGTCAATGGTGAATTTACTTTAGTTCCGTTTTGAAAATGGAATTCCGTTTCAAGGAGTAGATTCCGTGAATTTCGTCTGTTTTCCATTTTTGCGGAAAATCAGTGCCCCTAGGGTACAGTACAGAATTGGTTACAAGCACCCAGAAAACGGTTGTTTGGTTTCTGTTTATATGACAAGTTTTGACATCTTGAACTGTTTGCATTTTAATACCAATCTTCCTGTGACAAATTTTGATTTTTTTTTTTTTTTTTGCTTCTGAATAGCTCCACAAACCAAAAACCAAAATGCCGATTTTAATGATATTTTCACAGGCTAGGGTTATGATGATATGCATTTTGTGTAAAGTAGATGGTCGGAATGAATGCTTTCTTCCAAGAAATAAATGTAACCAATGATGTACTGTATCTTAATCTTTTAAAAGCAGAAATTGCAGAACAAGGATTTTACATGTTATGCAGTTCACGCTAACAGTATTAACCCCATTACCCACCTGCATACCACAATTTACCATTATATAGAATACCATAAACCAGATGGTGATCCACTGATAATATTCAATATTATACATACTCCAAAAAGACTAAGGGAAGCCATTTTTTATGTTTTTCCTGTGGCAAGTGTGGTATCCTGAATACTACAATACACCACAATGTGGTTGTCTTGATAATCTACTTGATTTAGGATCCAGTTCCCTCTATGGAGACTGTGGTAGTGTGTGGTAAGCAGCACTTGTCTTGTTTGGTAAGGGTAGAGAGTTAGGGATTTGGCTGAATACATGTTATTAGGAATATTGAGCAGCCTTTTGGCCTCCTTTATGCAACTCAAATTCACGTCACCACGCATGGATGGGAATTGCGTGCAAATAGGGGCACCAGTCAAAAAACATGTGATGTATATATTGCTAGTGACTGGCGCCCTGCCAATTTTGACCCATCCTTACAAAAAATGTCCGAGTGATATGTGATTCTTAACAGCTTCAATTTCTAGATCTTTTTTCCCTGTATTTGAAAAATAAAATCCACACAAAGAGATTTTTTCTTAGATTTTTGAAAAAAAATAACAGTTTTCCCTCCACCTTTTGCATGCATAAATATATATCAATGGAACATGTGAATTCATGATAGAGAAAAAAGGGACAAGGGATCTATTATGCAACATGCATAATAGATTCTGACACATGCTGCTTATTTTTCAACAAATTTGAAGTTATGCATGTTTGAAGTTGAGAAAGATGAAATTGTTCGTGGTAGCACCTTGTAGTGATGTTGCGTTTCAGTTGTGTAGCTCTGCAAAGGCCAGGATAATTATTTAGCTTAAAGGTACAGTACATGATTGGTAACATACCCAAACAGAAATGTTCACAGATTCACTTATAACTTTCAGTGTATGGAGATGGTGCTGGTAGAAACATACCGTTAAAATATTTTTGCTGAAATAGTGTATTTACCCAGAAATTAGTCAAACAAAGACCGAAAGCAGTTTTGATCTCGGGTAAGATCAAAACCATTCTTTATAGTTTATAGTAAAAGAAAAATTGAGTCGGGTTCTCACTATTTTCTCGTGACTCAGATGTCAGATTGAGCTCAAATTTTCACAGGTCGATTATTTCATCTACATGTTTAATCAGACAAAGTGTGGGTGCTGTTCTCTGACCATGCTGACCTTCAGGACTACCAATCATGTATTATACCTTTAAGCACCTGAGAAACACAACTTTACCACCCTCCCTTCTGTTCATGGTAGATGGAGGCTATTTTCCCTTAGCAAGCTATGAAGATGAATGAACAATACCATTGCATAGTGCTTCTGCGAACCTTTTTCATTCTTTTTCATCTTCCTGTAGACAGATTTTTAATTGTAGTATAGAAAATGCGAGCACATCGACCATGCGTGATTGACTTTCTAGAGATGTCCTGTACATTTTGTGCATAAGTTTCAACCCCTTTTGTTTCATGTGGTGTATTGGACATTGGAGAAGAGCCATGTTTTTGTTTGTATTGACTCCCAAAAGCTTAGTAGGCACCAGTCTTCTATTGTTACGTTTGTTTTCATTTTTTTTTATATGCATTTAATTACTACACTCACAGAGTGTAAACGTGTTTAAAATGTGATCAATTGAATTGCCAATTTCAGTTTTTGTTTAAGAGTCGCGACAATTTGGAGTGCTCCCTAAACTTTGTATTTGTATGTTTGTTTTGTTCAATGACGCTTTCTGTTTTGTTATTTATGTTATTTGTTGATTAACCTTAACCATCCTCCATACCACAGTTTACCACACATGATTTTTCATACACCACAATGTGGTTTTTGTGGTAATGTGTGGTTTATGTTCCAGTCCCCCCCCCCATGGAGACTGAAGTAATGTGTGGTCAACAGCTTTTGTCTTGTGTGGTAATTAGTGTAGAGGGTGTGCAGTCACGTGATCAGGACGCCATTTTGGACGGCAACGCTGTACACATGTATAATGCACATACGTACAGTGTATGTAACCCACATGTGTTCGCGTAGCTTGCAAATCAACCGGACGCGTACGCAGACGCAGAAGTGCGTGCATATAATGATGCTGTCTGGTACATACGCGTGCGCGCATACGCGACGTCCGTGCGTACGCGTGCCGTCCAAAATGGCCGATAAGCTGTCAAGTGACGTCACGTGCACGCTCTCTATAGAGGGTTAGGGTTCATTTGTTCTGTCTTGTTGTGTTTTCAGAGAAAAATCAGTCAGAAGCCACGAAACCACGTACATACCGCTTTATCCCAAGGATTATTTTATCAATACTCACAGCAATGCTGCAACCTGAGAAACAGTACGTGGGGGATCACTCAAAGAGGATACAGCTTTTTAATCAATATAATCAAAAACTGTGGTTATTTGATGATTATGTTGATTAAAAAAATCAATATGATCATCAAATAACCACAGTGTCCTCTGTGGTTATATGATGATCATTTAGATTATGTAAGAAAATAAGTCATAAAGATTGAAGACAATGACCAGTTACTTAATAACCACTAAATTGTTTTGATCCGTCTGTAGGTTAACTTAACACCATGAAAAATCTTGATATTTATTTAACACTTGACAGTGTCAATTAAGCAGTGTTAATTTAACACTGGGCAACGCTTAACATTATCCGGTGCTGAATTATGCACCAATTTAGAAACTAACCCATTACCAGTGAAAATTGTGCTGTATGTAAAATCATTGAATGTTTTTATGATGTTGGGTTTTTATTTTTGTTTTTGTTGTTGAGAAGGAGCGTAAGTGAAGAATTTTCTTCGATATTCCAAAACCGTGTAATAAATAAACATTCATTTGAATCGTGTTTTGTTTTTCCTATTCCTGTATCTTTCAAAATATATATGTATCAAAATAGAATTGTAATAACGGAATGTAAAATGTGCTTTAAAAGTGTATATTTGAAAAAAAGGGGTTCACCATTGGTCATTGTCATTGCGTTGAACATTTTGTTATGTCTTTCATGAAATCTGTTAATGTCCCTTTTGCCTGTAAAAGGCTTGGTTCGGTATTAACACATTTCTTGAGTTTGTTGAAGTGGTTTGTTAGTGGAAAAGAGTACAGTGCCAAAGACGAGAAAGTATCACACTTTTGAAATTTACAACTCTGAATATAATATCCTTTGTTAAGTGTAATTTGGGAGAATTTTCACAGCTAGCAAATTTGATTGAATTCACCTTTTATTTTAAAAGGTACTATCATACTTTGGTAAAGTTGATAGAACAGCTGCGGTCTGTTCATGATTTGATTTGTCATGGAATAAAAACACAAATGTAAAATGTTCAACTCATTTGATCTTTGGAAACAGAAAACAGAAAACAGTGAAAAACTGCTGCAATTGTTACTCGAAATTGTGTGTTAAATTGTAATTGTGAGGTTTTGATCTCAGAGATCAAAATCATTTTTAATACAAGTAGTAAACTGCTGCAAAAAACTGTTCATAAGCCTAAATAATAACCTGAAATTTGTAAAATGCTTGGAGTTTTAGGGCCTGATGTGTTTGATCCTAGCAGGATAACTATTTTTTGGTATTTTCTTTTACTCATATCCGGATAAAAACAGCATTTCAGGCACAAAAATTTGAACTTTTTGTTTGTACCAGGTCTGTCTTTATGCCCTGTAAGTTATAGGTAAATCTGTGAGCATGTCTGTTTTGGTTTCCTATCAAAGTATGATAGTACCTTTAAAGGTAATTGGTAACATACCCAAACAGAAATGTTCACGGATTTACAT
Organism: Astropecten irregularis; assembly: GCA_963971285.1. Taxonomy (NCBI): domain Eukaryota; kingdom Metazoa; phylum Echinodermata; class Asteroidea; order Paxillosida; family Astropectinidae; genus Astropecten; species Astropecten irregularis. Next base: position 11,341,503 of record OZ020248.1, read on the forward strand.
ATAACTTTCAGGGTATGAATATGATGCTGGTAGAAACATACGGTTAAAATATTTCCATTTGAAATGCTGTATTTATCCAGAAATTAGTAAAACAGGTTTGATCTCGGGGTAAGATCAAAACCATTTTTTATGTTGTATAAGAAAAATGGAGTTGGTTCGCTATTTTCTCGTGACTCGGATGTCCGATTGAGCTCATGTTTTCACAGGTTTATTATTTCATGTACATGTTTGATCAGACAAAGTATGAGTGCTGTTTTGTCACCTTTACCAATCATGTATTATATCTTTAAGCCCTGAAATGTGAATCCAAGAAATCATACTCCATCTTTTCACAAGTTCAAGATCAACATGTTGGCTCTTTGATAAAATGTGGGCACAGTTCGAATCTCAGGTAGATTGTTTTCTTTTTGTCTTTTGGGTTTTTTTTTCTGTTGAAAATGACCAATGGTGTACATCTGATATAGCAACCCGCGTTAAAACAAAATGGTAGTCAGTATAAAATCAACATTGTATAGAAACAATAGAAACCCAGTTTGACAAAAATTTAAAAAAGAAAATCTAATCCTTGCTATGTGTTGCACCCGTGCGGCTGATTGACTATCAGCCAACACAGAGCACATTAAATAGTGTTCATACGATGACCTGAAATGAATAAGAAGAAGAGCTTCGGTGAGCAAGGAATACAGGAATACAAGTTTTATTTAATAACGCATGTAGACTTGGCCATCGATGAAAGAACAATGAACCAAAACTTTCTAAACTTAACATAAATCTCGTTTTCTAAAAAGTCCTTTAACTCAACCATAAAAGAAAACACAATCTAATAACAGTAAAGATCACTGTTAAAATCAAGCAATGATATATCTGCTTCCTAGCACTAAACACATACATAACTAAAAAGTGATCATAATAATCTTCAATGGAAACAACTAAAAGAATTTGTCTGGCCATAATGTAAACAAAGTAAACCTGGTCCTACTGAAACAAAGAACAAGTTTATAAATCAATCTGGCCTCAAGTCTTGTAACCATGGTGACTATACTAGGTCTACTGGACCACATTGCTTCCAGTTGGCTAAAGATAATGTAAACATTCACTTCTTGGACATTCCACTGGTCCTACTCCTCAAGTGGCAATTACATTACAGGTCAGTGACTCCAATACTGCTCAGTACACACACTAAGGCATGGCTAGGCCTTCACTGCACTGATGCAATATGTCCTATGCAGTACACAGCATGAATGCATCACAATGTTCCTTTAACATTCTATAAAATCATTCATCAACACAAACTCATACTAAGGTAAATACAACTATAACTGAATTCCAACTTAGGACTACATCACTTCAATAAATCCTTAGAACAGAGTAGAAAATATTGAATCAAGATATTTTCTGCATAATCTATAAAATCTTCTAATGGAAAGTCCAGTCATAATCCAAAAGTCTTAAAGTCTAAAAGTTATTCAAAACAAAGTTATACAGTCATAAAATAGGAAATACATTAGCACATCATAAAATGGGTGAAACTCAACATACCTGGAATGAATAAGAAGAAGAGCTTCGGTGAGCAAGGAATACAGGAATACAAGTTTTATTTAATAACGCATGTAGACTTGGCCATCGATGAAAGAACAATGAACCAAGGCCACTTCCTGTACCCCTGCTCTACCCCTATGGTGATGTGGCACCTCATTAACCATGCGGGTTAATCCATGCACCTAGAGGTAACTCTATCAGTGCAGAAGCAATTACACTATATGTACAGGAACATTCCAAAGAGAATAACATAAGATAAAACAAAAGAAAATTGGGGGGTGGGCAATTTCCATGCCCTCCACACTCGACCCTTCAAAATTTTATGTTGTCCCAACATACAAGCACACTAAAATCATAATGTCTCTAATCAGCATGGTACAGTTCAGTCCGCTCCTGAGGCATGTCACCCCTTCCATCTGTGATAGATCTATTCTATGCAGATGGCCCGTTGAAGACTGGGAGAAGCTGAAGGATAGCTACTTCCTCAGTGTCTCAATGTCCTCCCGATCTAGCTAAACGATCATCATGGGCGTCGGTCTGAACTGTTGTCCTTTGGGACAGCTGGATGCCAAACATATAGAGCACAGCAGCTCGGTTCTCTGTGACTGGGTCTCTCATCGGCGCTTCACAAGTAGACTTGGCTGGCTACGATGCTCCGGTTATGAACCAGTCATGCTCACACTGTACAGTCTCTTCTCTGCTGGCTCGTCTTCTCCTGTGTTGTGCTTGTGGGGTCCCCTGGTGCTGTCACGAAGCTGGGCAAGAAATACACCATCCGTGAGAGTCTTCAGGGTTGGACGCAGTTGGTGTCTAGGCTTGCTGAGGAAATGCTCCCTGTGGTGCTTGTCCCCATCCTCCGATGTGATACGGTGCAAAGGGGTGTCCATACGGGTTCGGCCAGGCAGGTGGGTAGTAGTTCACAGGAACTGGGATCATCTGCTGCCATCCAGTCTGGGGAAATGGAGGTGGGACACTGGCTTGCTGAAGGGTGTTCACTCTAGGGTCCATGCAGCTTGCATCTGGTTGCCCCAGGGAACTATACTGGAACGTCTGCGGTGGGTGTCTCTGCCTAGTTGGTCGTTCACTGGAAGTAGGGGCTGGGTCAGTCTCAGGTGATGGACTGTCTGCCTCCTGGACCTCCGGAAGTGAATCTTGACCATCATCTGGCACCGAAGCTGCTGGAACAATCGAGTCTTCGTTGGTTTCTGGAGCTGCCTCCGCATCTTGCTGAATTCCATCGTCTGCCCAAGGATGCTCCTCTAGTGGGGGTTCGACAGCAGTAGGCGGGCCAAGGTCAAAGGGTTCTGCTTCTGGATCAAGTTCAATTGAACTTTGCCTGTGAGCTGGGGTGGAAGCAAAGATGAGTGCGTCTTCTTCTTCCGAGCTTTCATCGCTGTTTTCTGCTCGATGGGGATTCCTTCCTTGTCTGCGTTGTGACCTTGGGCTGGATCTTTGCTGACGCTGGGGCTGAGGAACCTGGTGTTGAGGTTGATCTGGCTGGAGACTGTCACACGGAAGAAGGAGATTCCGGTGAAGTACCCGGTGACGTCCCCTTCCTCGTTCTGGTCTCACCTCGTATACTGGGGAATCGTCACCTTTTCTCTGGACGACGACATAGACCTCGTCCTCCCAGTAAGACCTCAGTTTGCTCGGTCCCTCATGCCTGCCTACATTCTTCACCAGCACGCGGTCATCTGGTTGAAGTACGGTACTGTGAACCTTCTGATACCTCCTTCCCCGTTCCACCGATGTGGCAGCATGTTTGGATGCGGTGGCGAAGGCTTCTGTCATCTGCTCTTTCCACTCTCGGACGAATCTGTTGTGGTCAGTTGCTGTGGGGCCTGTCGCCGGTTGCAGTCCAAACATCAGGTCAATTGGTAAACGAGGCGATCGCCCATATAGCAGGAAGAAGGGTGAGTACCCAGTAGCCTCGCACCTTGTGCAGTTGTATGCATGCACCACTTTGTTGACGGGGTCTTTCCAGTTGGTTTTCTCTGCATCAGAGAGGGTCCTTAGCATACCAAGTAGCGTCCGGTTGAACCTCTCGCATTGTCCATTCCCGGCTGGGTGGTAGGGCGTGGTCCTGGACTTGGCAATACCCGAGTGGTGATGGAGTCTGGCAAACAGTTGATTCTCAAACTCTCTCCCTTGGTCGTGATGGAGACGATGAGGAAACCCAAACCGCAAAATAAAATCATTAAAGATTTTATCCGCCGCTGTCTTGCCTGACTTATCTCTGGTCGGGTAAGCCTGTGCGAACCTGGTAAAGTGGTCGACTACCACTAGGATATACTCATATCCGCCCTTACACTTCTCTAGATGGACATAGTCGATTGAAACCAACTCAAATGGAGCTGTGGTAACGATACTCCTAAGTGGTTCCCTTGTGTGACGGTTGGGTTTTCGCTGCTTGAGACATGAGCATACCTTGGTGCAGTAGTTTTCAATGTCCTTTTGCATATGGGGCCAGTAGAACCGGTCTCTCGCCAGAATCACCACTCGGTCTGCTCCGAGGTGTCCCATCTCCTCATGTAGCTCCTGATAGACCTTCTGCCGGAGTTGGGAAGGAAGGATCAGTTGTGACCGACGTCCTTTCTTCCGATACAGGACACCATCCACCAGGGTCAAGTGGTTCCACTCATGCATCAGTGATGTGGTTGCTGGTAGCTCCCCTAGTCTCTCACGCTTACTAGGACGATGTCCCTTCTTCAAGTACTGTAGTACTCTCTCAATGCTTGGGTCATCATGTTGAGCCTTCTGAAGGTCGGAAGTTGTCATCAATGGTACATTCGGTGGCATTCCGGCTGATGGTATAAGGTCAGTTGAGACTGCTGCAGCCCATGTGGTCAGTCCTGTGCCCTGAGACAGCACAGCACTGGCAGTGGTGCCCAGTTCTCCTGGTGATACTTCCTTCGAGCACTCAGACATGTACTTCTCGATGTTGACTGGCATTCTGGAGAGGACATCTGCATCAGCATTATTCCTACCCGGTCGGTATTTGATCGTGAAGTGGAAGTCTGCCAACTCTGCAACCCATCTCTGACCAGTGGCATTGAGCCGAGCAGAAGACAGAACATAAGTCAGAGGATTATTATCTGTATATACCAGAAATGACGGGGCATAATACAGATAGTCTCTGAATTTTTCTGTCACTGCCCATTTCAGTGCAAGAAACTCCAGTTTCCCTGAATGCAGATTGTAGTTCTTCTCGGTTGTGGTGAGTGTGCGGGAGCCATATGCGATGACCCGCATCTTCCCATCCAGCTTCTGGTAGAGTACAGCACCGAGACCTTCATTAGACGCGTCGGTGTGTACAATGAATGGCTTCTCGTGGTCGGGGAAGGCCATGACCGGTGGAGCAACCAGCACATCAAGTAGTTTCTCCAGCACGTTCTGGTGGTGGTCTGTCCACTGGATCTTTTCCTTTGATAGCTTCTGTCCCATCTTGTTCTTCGCTGGGGTCTTTGCTTTAGACTTTGGGTGGTGCTTATCTGGGCTTGGGTCTTCCGTCAGCAAATCGTACAAGGGCTTCGCTTTTCTGGAGAAATCCTGGATGTAGCTGCGGTAGTACCCGAGTAACCCAAGTAACTTCCGCAATTCACCCACAGTGGCTGGCTTCTTCTCGCTGAGGACTTTCACCGCTGCAACATCGCCTGGGTCCATTCGATGTCCCTCTGCCGATACTAGCCGGCCTAGATATCGCACCTCCTTCCTGAAGAGCTCGCACTTGCTGGGTTTTAGCTTCACACCGTTCTCCTGGAGCCGTCTCAGCACTGTCCTCAGGTTCTGGAGATGCTTTTGGAAGGTGTCACTGAAGACAAGCACATCATCAAGGTAGGTCATTGCGATGTCACCGTTGAGTCCTTCAAGACAAGTCTCCATAAATCGCTGAAACACCGCCGGTGCGTTGGTGAGGCCGAATGGAATCCTAACCCATTCATATAGCCCCCATGGCGTGACAAATGCGGTGAGGTGACGACTCTCTTCTGCCATAAACCCTTGATGGTAGGCTTTCCCTTGATCCAAGGTGGAAAACCAAGAATTTCCACCAAGGCTGTCAAGGACATCTTTGATGCGAGGTATAGGCTGGCGGTCCGGCACTGTCTTGCGGTTTAACTCTCGGTAATCCACACAGAGTCGTAGGGTGCCATCCTTCTTTCGGACACATACAATGGGTGATGAGTAGGGTGAGCTGGATTTGGTGATCCATCCACGTGTGATTAGGTCAGATAGGTATGTTCTCACCTCTTGGTAAAGGGGTCTAGGGACTGACGTATACGTCTTCTGGACAGGGGTCTCGTCGTTCAGCTTGATGGTCATCTTCAGGCCTTCAGCACGTCCCATGTCGTCCCCATCTTTGGCAAACGCTGCTGACTCCTCTCTTAGTAGGGACTCTACTGCTGTACGTTGAGGTGGGGATAGGTGGCTCAGGTCAACTTGGGGTAACCAGGTGTCTTCTGTCGGAGCGGATGAGCTCACGGTGTTGACCTTGGCACTCTGCTGGGGAGCTGGCGTCCACTTATCCAGAGAAGACGGACAAACGGGGGTGACTGATCTGACCTGGAAGAGTTGACCCAAAGTAGAATGGCGTTTGAGGACAATTGTGCGGTCAGTGGGGTTCGTGACCCGGATGGTTATGGGACAGGACTTCCCTCGAGTCAGAGTGACGACAGACTCCCTGACCTGCAAGTCCTCCGGCCAGTGGGATCGGACATCAGGTTCAAACAGGACTGTGATGGGATGATCCAGTGGGCCAGCATGGACACGACAGCGTATGCCCACATTACTCTTTGATGGGATGACTACATCTTGCCTTCCAGAGACTACGTTACACAGATCATCCGAATGGTTGGCCTGAACGAGCTGGACCAACTGGTTCGCTTGGTTGTGGTCGAGACCTCGTACCGCTCCACCAAGGATGCTGTTGATCGACTCGCCTTCTGAGCTTCTCACCATCTCTTCGATCACGTTGTAGCCTATAATGGGTTGCTGTAAGTTGCCTGGTGTGACTAACGCTGGGAAGGTAACCTTCTGGGGACTTGCTTTGGATGCCGTAAGTTGCAGTTCAACTTCAATCCAGCCGTTAAACGGGATGGGCGTCCCGTTTGCTGCTTGCAGGTCTAGCTCACTGTCACAGCTTAAGAGCTCTGAGACTGGATGAAGGGTTGTTCTTGGCATAAACTTCTTGACCCAGCTGGAACTCAGGATGGATACCTGGGCCCCCGTGTCCCACAGCACTGTTGCAGGTACCTTGTTGAGAAGACAGTCCACGGTACACTTTCGCCCCACCAGATTGGTAATCTTGGTCTGCTGCTTGGGTGTGATGTGGCAAATGAAGACTTTGGATCCTTTGGTCGTTGTTGGGTGATAAGCTTTGGATGAATGGGACCTATTCTCATGGGTTACTTCCCGTCCCTTGGAAGCAACCGGTTGCCGTTTCCCTGGTGGCCATCCCTCCTACTGCGGCAGCCTCTCGCAAAGTGGTCGGACGACCCACACTTGTAGCAATGGTCACAGGTGTCACCTCGTCCCTCATCATGGCACTTCAGACAACCCCATCGTTTTGTGGGCTGTCCTCGGGCAGGCTGATACCGCCTCTGGGACGACGTCTGTAGTGACTCCTGCAGCGACGTCACCTGGCTCTTCAGTGACGACAACTCAGCAATTCCAGCCTTCAGCTCTGCGATCTCTGTCATGAGGAGTCCCTGCTTCGGGGGTGCCGTCTGCTTTGGGCCGTCTTGCACCTCGTTTACTGCCGCTGGTCTGGCGTGATGAAGTTTCTTTCGGCGTTCCATCTCAAGACTCGCGAACACATTCATCTTCTCGAACAGGACTTCATCTGCGGTGTCAGAGTCGTCCAGGTAGGGGCGCAGCTCGGTCTTAATTGACTCGCTGCGCAGGCCAGTCAGCAGTGTGTGCCGGAACATCTCACGAACTAACTGTGGCTCGTAACACAGCTTTGACTCTACCTCCTGGCTGGCAAAGAGCACCTTCTGTCGGATATTGAATGCTCGAAGGAGAAAAGCCTGAGGTGTCTCCTTCGCTTCCTGGGTTAGTTGAGATAGATGCTTAAACATCTCTGTGGCATCCCGTTCCTGGTAGTGGGATCGTATTATACGTCGCAGGCTTGGTAGTGGAATCTTGTTCCTTCCCTCCAGGTAGCTGCGGAGGTCCGAGCCTGGCACAATGGCACGGATGATGGCGTGGACGATGTCCCGGTCGGGGTAGCCCTTCTCCCTTCCTGTCTCGATCTGGTTCGCCAGGCTTGCGAAGGTCAGGCGGTCCTTCTGACCCGGCTCGCCGATCTGTCCAGAGATCTTAAACTCCCTCCGGATCAGGTTTGCGACATCCGTGTTAGCCACAGGCGGCTGGGTCGGATGAGATGGTGTGGTGGTCTCTGCCCCTGTTGGCTCTGCTGCTGATTGTGAGGTGGGGACTGCCATCGACGGTTCCGGGGCTGCCATCTCCTCTACAAACTTCTGCAGTCGCTCAATAATCTCTTGGCCACCATCCTCCCGATCTTGGACACCATCACTGTTTAGGTGGCTGATTACCTTTCTGACCAGCCTGACTCGACCATCTGCCTGCTCCGCTACACCTCCAACCTCCAACTCTAGCTCCTGACATACCTGTAGAAGTTGTTGCACGGAAAGATTTCCGAGCCTTGCGGTCAGCTGCCCGATTGTGTCGAGTAGTGTCTCCATCTTGGGAAGCCGGATACCAGAACAGGTAGACAACGTCACTCGAACTGCAGTGATTCATATGAGGACGCAAGGCAATCCCGATGTGGCGATCCCTCTGCTCCTCCCAGCACTGCACCTTCAGCCAACTTGTCACTGCTCCGGTACCCGTGTCCCTTCTGGTTACTGGCCACTCATCATACAGTAGCTGACTAGGGTTCTGTTTCTCTGGGGAGACGCATGTCGTCCAGTTCCACTAGGAGAGTAAACTGGACACGTTTCCCCCCTCTCGTGCCTCCAAATGTTGCACCCGTGCGGCTGATTGACTATCAGCCAACACAGAGCACATTAAATAGTGTTCATACGATGACCTGAAATGAATAAGAAGAAGAGCTTCGGTGAGCAAGGAATACAGGAATACAAGTTTTATTTAATAACGCATGTAGACTTGGCCATCGATGAAAGAACAATGAACCAAAACTTTCTAAACTTAACATAAATCTCGTTTTCTAAAAAGTCCTTTAACTCAACCATAAAAGAAAACACAATCTAATAACAGTAAAGATCACTGTTAAAATCAAGCAATGATATATCTGCTTCCTAGCACTAAACACATACATAACTAAAAAGTGATCATAATAATCTTCAATGGAAACAACTAAAAGAATTTGTCTGGCCATAATGTAAACAAAGTAAACCTGGTCCTACTGAAACAAAGAACAAGTTTATAAATCAATCTGGCCTCAAGTCTTGTAACCATGGTGACTATACTAGGTCTACTGGACCACATTGCTTCCAGTTGGCTAAAGATAATGTAAACATTCACTTCTTGGACATTCCACTGGTCCTACTCCTCAAGTGGCAATTACATTACAGGTCAGTGACTCCAATACTGCTCAGTACACACACTAAGGCATGGCTAGGCCTTCACTGCACTGATGCAATATGTCCTATGCAGTACACAGCATGAATGCATCACAATGTTCCTTTAACATTCTATAAAATCATTCATCAACACAAACTCATACTAAGGTAAATACAACTATAACTGAATTCCAACTTAGGACTACATCACTTCAATAAATCCTTAGAACAGAGTAGAAAATATTGAATCAAGATATTTTCTGCATAATCTATAAAATCTTCTAATGGAAAGTCCAGTCATAATCCAAAAGTCTTAAAGTCTAAAAGTTATTCAAAACAAAGTTATACAGTCATAAAATAGGAAATACATTAGCACATCATAAAATGGGTGAAACTCAACATACCTGGAATGAATAAGAAGAAGAGCTTCGGTGAGCAAGGAATACAGGAATACAAGTTTTATTTAATAACGCATGTAGACTTGGCCATCGATGAAAGAACAATGAACCAAGGCCACTTCCTGTACCCCTGCTCTACCCCTATGGTGATGTGGCACCTCATTAACCATGCGGGTTAATCCATGCACCTAGAGGTAACTCTATCAGTGCAGAAGCAATTACACTATATGTACAGGAACATTCCAAAGAGAATAACATAAGATAAAACAAAAGAAAATTGGGGGGTGGGCAATTTCCATGCCCTCCACATATGTTTTTGCTGCTTAATAGTATAGTATTGGTCTTAATTTTAGCTTAATTAATATTTCCTTTTTCTTCTCTTGGTCATATCATGTGTACAAACAAACAAACAAAAAGGAAGAAAAAACACACAAATATTTAACCTCTGTCTTGAAATTGAGGATATGATCGGCTTGTATGCTTGGCATTATTATGCGAGGATTTAAATCTCATATCTTCATGGAATTGAATATATTAAAAAAGAATTATAATGAATGTAAAGTGAAAGTGGAGTTTATGAGTTGAATCATTTCTGTGTTTTGTATGATTTTTGTTTTGTGTCAAAAGATTATCATTTTCTCTCTTTTTTTCTTCTTCTTTTTTTTAAGGCGCATATAATTAAAGGTACTCTCATACTTCGGTAAAACACCAAAACAAAAATTTACCTATAATTTACAGGATTTAAAGATGGTGATGGTAGAAACATACCGTTCAAATATTTTTGCTTGAAATGCTGTATTTATCTAGAAAAGAGTCAAACCAGTGACCAAAATTATTTGTTATCTTTTAAAAGATCAAAAATAAAAGAGAAAAGACTTAAGAAATAGCTTGGGCGTTTTACTGTTTAATTCTCAAAAAGTGGGCACTGTATGGGACTGAAATTTTCACAGATGACTGTTACTGTATTTTCCTTGATATATGTGCCCATGAATCTGTATTTCTTTGACAAAAACCAAAGTATGCATATAATTAATACAAGTAATAAACTGCTGCAAATTGCTCATCAGACGACCTGACATCATATAAAAATGGTAGGAGGGCCTGACGTTTCGATCCTTGTAGGATCTTTCTCAAAAAAGAAAGCTTGAAAAAATTTAGCCTTTGAGAGGTCCTGCTATGATCGAAATGTCCTAGCCCCATGCAAGCAGTGCATGTATTTAGATTGACATTAGAACCAATGAAATGTCAACTTCATTGTACTCTGATATTTTATCAGCTGTTTTCAGATTTGAATAATTATTTGATGGCTGGGGGGGGGGGACATCTCTGATATCTATCAAAAATTCTAAACCCTAGATATAACTTATAAGAGGGGCTCTTGGCTATTAGACTATGGGACGAGTCCGTTTTTTCGCTTCGTTCGTGGTCTCCGTCGAGGGAGGGCATGTAAACTTCACTGTCGACTGAAAATATTATTCCATACAAGAAAAGGGTTGTTCCCCCTGCAAATACTGGCACAATAACGAGAATTTCGAGAAAACATGCGACCGTTTTCGAGAAAATACGATTCTTGATCGAGCCAAAATTTGGACCAATTGACGGTTGGTTTTCATTTGAGAAAAATGTTATCCAATCAGCACCTTCGTATTATAGCTCACACAGCCTCCATCTCGCGCGGAATCCAACATGGCGGGTAACGAAAAGGACGTCGGCGAAAAGCCTCGCAAAACTTGCTTTTTGCATTGCGATCCGAGTCGCAAAAGGTGTTGTAACACCCTTCTCAGAACATAGCTGGGCTCGTTTTCTGGAGTTTGTGGACAAAATAATGGAAGGTTCTGCGAGGCACACAGTCTGAAATACCGAGAGAGTTTGAGTCCAAAAATGTAAACAAACATGACGATCTGACCGGCATAGCATTATAAGCATAGGCCATAGCCAAGGGCAGCCAGCGGCTCTAGGGGGACCGCGAGCAGGCCACCGAACATGCCGAGCATCACTGGATATCATCGTTCCTTTTACGCTCGCTTCACCAACAAGTACAAGCTGCAGAGGGAGAAGGCTGCCGAGGAGAGACGGCTAGAGAAATTCCCTGGAACTGGTATGAGATCAATTAAATAGTTTATTTTGTTGTTCAACACAATGATGCATGACGACCCGACAAAATTAGGCCAAGCATCTTTGACATTAACATTGATGTGAATTTGAGAGTTGTGCATTTGTAAAAATAAAGTTAATCATCATTCATGATCGTCATGTTTATCATCAATTAAGTTGTGTATTTGTTTATCATGTTAACTTGTTAAGCATGGAATGTTGTGGATAGTCATAGCTTTGTTAAATTGTTGTTACCTAAATTGGACTGCAACTGCAATGAAAATACATAATTTTATATTTAATGTTCATGGAGATAAATGGTCATGCCATTTGTTACCTGAATTGGAATATTGTAAGCTTTGTCCTTCCGAACTCCATCTACATAAATATTTGCAATCCATGTTAAAAGCTTATCGGGACCCACTTTTCATTTTTCTTTTCTTGTTTTTTTTCTTCTCCACTCACAGTGCTCACCGACTTCTCATGCAGTGGCTGATGATGACACGAGGCACGTGCAGTGATGAGGACAGTCCACCAAAGAATCGTGGGTGTACAAGAACAAATTAAGCTTAGAATTTGATGTGCTGTGTTGCATTAGATTTTTGTCCTGTATGTAGTAATATACCAACAATATTGAAACTGAGCATGACATTCATTTTCTGTAATTTACGTAAATTACGCATACCATGTACATGAGAGTACATGTATTCACAAACTGTAGTGTACATGTACCTTAACATGCTCAATAACAAGTTATGGTTTGGGTTTACATAACATGTACATGAAAGATTTGAGGCTTGCATGGTGACAATTGGTATGTGGATCGGTTTGCGGAAACACCATGTAATTATCATTCGTACTTTCGCACTTCTATATCGTTCGCACTTCTCGGTCTCCTGATGAGGACTAGAGCAGACTAGTTGAAACGTTGAGACCTAATTGCGAGAAGTGCGAACGATATAGAAGTGCGAAAGTACTAACGATAATTACATGGTGTTTCTGCAAACCGATCCACATAACATGTACATGTTTCGAAAGAAGGTAGGTTTCCGGTGACACCGTGTAATCTTTTTTGTGAGAGTGTGTGGTTCTGAGAAGAACCGATGGTATAATCTCGACGTTTCAAACAGTGTGCTCTGTTCATCCTCGGGTTCGTCCTCAGGAGAGTGTCGCTCTCCTGAGGGCAAACAGAGCATACTGATCCGAACGTCGAGATAACTTCCACCGGTTCTTCTCAGAACCATACACTCTCGCAGAAGAGATTACATGGTGTCACCGCAAACCTACCTTCTTTTAGTAATGTACATGTGTACTTAAATGGGTTTGTGTATCTGCAGCTTTTTCGTGATACTTCTCCAGGTAGAACTTTCAACTATGCTTCCATAATTAGTTGTAGCCCAGCACTTATTGGCAGTCTGCAGAATGAGATTGTTTTACTGCAAATGTAAAACATGCCTGTTTCAAAGTGTTGTTACTGGGATGCTTGTAAAAAAAAATTAAATAAATACAGTACTTTAAAAGTTTTTGAAAAGCTGCTGATTTATCAGGTTTTCTGATTTATAAAAATTGAACATTTATAGGACCTTACAGTAGTGTGATGTGTGTATTGAAATATTGTATTTCAGTTCACTGAGTATATGGAACTTTGAATGATGCCTTTATAATTTAAGTTATGCCACCATCACTCATTGGCAGATTGCAGAATTGAGTTTTACAGCCAACTGACAAGTATGGCTGTGGTGCATATTATTTTGAAGCTACGTAAAATGGTACGGTTTAAAACTAATGTAAATTTTTGAATGAAAAGGTTAAAAGACTTCACAGTTTCATCACAGAGAATGATTACACCCTTCAGCTCTGTGCACATATAATGCACATCTACCTTTAAGTTTAGTTTGAACATATTTGTATTATTATACACTCAAGCATACACAACTTGAATAATGCCATCATACTCATAAAGGTTTTATTTTTGCTGTACGTTGTTGTCTTGTACTTATTAATGGGACAATAATTATTTAGCAGAAATCAGTACAATACTTGGTTTGTTAAGTAAGGGGGATTATTTTGACACCTTATACCAAATTTCATGAGAGTGGGGTACATGTTTGAGACCTTGCACCATATGTACATACATACATATTTTCTACCATTAATTATGTCAACGTTGAACATGTTTTGTTTTACTATGCTTGAGTACGTGTCATATAGAATTTGTGTTTCAATCACATTATTTATTCTCGGTCACTCCTTAGCAGGTTGAAAAATTCTGTCATATTAGTGAACACAGGTATCATAAGACAAAATATAGGGCATCTATGACAGTTACCTTCATTGCCACTGTAAAGTACCGGTAAAGGCTTGATAGTTTGTTAATAGTGTTATTTTTAAGGTATAATGTTTAGTGTACTCAGTTCCTCAAAGAAAAAATAAATACATGCACATTTATGTGTTACATGATGAGAAATAAAGATTTTGGTGACTATTCTTTGCTTGAATTTTTGTGTCAATATAATTATGAAAAAATAATTTTATAAAAAAATCTTTTAGATTGCCTTGTCACACTATTTCAGAAAGTGCTACACTTTTAGAAAGATTATCAAGAAAAGAAGGCAGTATTTTCAAATATCTTCATCGATCTTTATTCAATAAGTAAACTCTTCAAATCATGTTAAAAACAATTTCACCAAAACTGGGGAGGCACTCATTAAAATAATCAGATTTTTTAATCAGCCAAAAGACTGTACTAAAGTATTGGGAAGTGGAGTTTTGAGAAGGAAACTCGTATAAAACGTTCCTTCTCGATGACTCATGAATGTACATTACAATAGGATTTCTGTTGCTGTACTGCATTAGGCTAACGTACAATGGGGCGAGTTTGTCTGATACGCTATGTAAATTGGTGGCGAAATTCACGGGGGCGAAGTGACTTGGGGGCGAAATCTTCATAGAGTGCACGCGAAAAAACCCAACTCGCCCCATATGACCGTACGTACAAGTGATTTCGCCCCCATCCTTTTTTGCCGAATTTCTCCCAAACGTGCCACTTTTGCAAGGGGGAACAAGCAGATATGTGATCAGCATGTCCTAATGGTCAACTGGTGCAAAATTCAGCCCCTCCCTCGGTGGTGGCCACGAAAATCATTTTCTAGAAGACTTTTTGCACTTCGTCCCATAGTCTATATTTGTGGGCGTGTCTCTCTAGCTCTATACACCTGTCGACGTCAATGTCATTAAAAAGATAAATAAAGTGCCCAGTGGTAGTCTGGTTCCCTTCTCTGACAGCGACTCGCGCATTATTAGATGCATTCGTCTGGTCTAGTAACCAGAATGCCTCATTGACTGAATGCTGCGAATGCTGCAATGTGTACAAATCACACGTGTATCAAAACGCACAGAGTCATGACAGTGTGTAGTTATAAACTGTCTAAGAAGTAAGAGTGTAAGATTGTCACCAAATAATATTTGCATCCCTTTTTAATACATGAGAGCATGATGCATGGCTAGTGTACGAGCATGAGTACGACGTATGCCAAGTCCCAGCACAGTGCAATTGATGTGGTAAGTAATGCAGTGCAGACCTTTTATGAAATTTATCATTCTCATTCATGTCAGCATAGGCCTAGGCCTACTTAGTCAATGGAGGAAATGGCTGACAGCATTAGAGCATTGAGCAGAGGACAAGAATTATATTGAGCTGCAATTGTGTAGATGATTAGCAATTAATGGAAAGAATTCCACTGACGGCCATGATTACAGAAACAGGGTTATTTCCTTCAACTACTTGTATGAACTTCAATCTCAGGTGTGTACACTGGGGTAGCATATCTGAAAAGTGAGATTTTCAGTGTTTTTTTAACCTACGATACACGAATGCAGGGGTAGCCATTTTTCTCAAAACACCCTCTGTCGGTCCCATAGGTTTGTGCACAAGTGATGGCCGGCCGGGCAGTGGAATTCTTCCCACAATGATTTTCATTTCTTAACTCCAGTAAGTTAGTATTTACTAATTTAGTATTTATTTCATTTCTCGGGAAGAACAAGTTACAACATACAAAGAACAACATTTAACAACAGGACAAAACAAATACAATACCAACAAGAATCCAATCAGCTCCACCCAGACGGATTGCCCAAAAGAAATTAATTCAGTCAAAGGGGCTCTCCAGACTAATTGAATTAAATAAGTATAAATGAATATAAATGATTACCTATTAAAAATAATTTAAATGATAATAATAAATGCAATAAATTTATAGTGACAAGAATTCATTAATAATAAAGCACAGAGGCTCTCCAGATAAACTAAATTAATGGATTAGCCCTAAATAAAAATAAATGTAAATAAATATACATATATTTATATATTTATTATTAACCCTCTGTAATCATCAGAGGAAGGTGAAGACTGATAAGTTGAAGACTGAAGTGATAAGTGAAGACTTATAAGTGAAGACTTATTAATGTACATAATCATCTGCTATTGTTTGTTTATTCATGGATTGGATGATAAATGTTTTAGAGGAGAATGTTGTATCCCACTTTCTATCTACATGTAGACCTTATCGCCAATAGCATTTTCACCAAGAGAGGGCGCTTCCGCAAAGCAATGGGATACAACTTTGTCGAACTGCAAGTTCACGTGACACTGTAAACAAAAAGAATTTTATTCAGACTGTCGAAAGTGAGCAGGTGCATATATGCTGCTGTCCATTTCGACCCTTTTGCATCCCACAATCCATTGCTCCATGGTGATGATAATATAGGGGCAGTCAGGCTAGTTGTTGAGCTTTGCTACGAATTTCCCAGCCAATCTCCAAACGCATAGCAATATCTCAATTGTTTTACTGTGTGATATGTCTTGTTCCCAGTCTATCATCCTACCTGTATACAATGCTGAGGCTTGGTTGGAAGAGTGTCTCCAGTCTGTTCTCAACCAAGAATTCTCCGGCAGTTTGGAGTTGTCTGCATTCCTTGATTCATGCACAGTAAGTGTCTCACATAAAGAGTACTAAATTGCCCAAGTCTCTTTTAGAACCCAGTATTCTTTTTTTTGTTTAGGTCTATAAAGTTTGAGTATAGACCGATCCAACGGCACGATATACCATCCGCCATTACTGCGGTGTTCCCGTCCTGTGGCAACAAAATAATGTACGCTCCGCCGCACTCTATAGGCCTACTGCACGTGTATAGGTCCCCTGATTTAGGGGCACTGCAGTAATGGTGGATGGTATATCGTGCTGTCAGATCGGTCTATAGATATAATGTCATTATCTGAAATAGCTGGGGCATGCATGTAGGCCTACTCTGAATGATGGACGTACAGCTTATCCCCAAAGTACCACTCCTCCGATGGACACTACCATGCAAGAGGAAACAGGGAAGACCAAATCACCAAAAACAATGGCAATGGACAGTTACATCAGAGCTGCAAGAGATGAATCTTTGGACAAAGCTCAACATGCAGTCATTGACAAAGGAAAGTGAAGACTGATAAACGGTAGCCGCCTCATTCCTCAGAAGGGACTAAAGTCAGAGCATACATGAAGAAGATCGCCTCTACATCAGTGACATCAGAGCTGCAAGAGATGAATCTTATACATGGGGCAAAGCACAACATGCTGTCGGTCGGGTGACAGCTGGAAAGTGAAGACTGACTTTAGCCACCTCATTCCTCAGAAGAGACTAAGAGCAGGAGAAGAAGTTATCCCCTTCTACATCAGTGACGTTAGAACTGCAAAAATTAATCTACATGGGGTGAGGCGCAAGACATTGTCAGTGACAGAGGAAAGTACAGGCAGATGGTAGCTGCCTCATACCCCAGATAGGACTAAAGAGCAGAAGAAGAAGTTATCCCCTCTACAGCAGTGACATTAGAACTGCAAGGATTAATCTACATGGGGTGAAAGCTCAAGATGTAGTCAGCGACAGAGGAAAGTGAAGGCTGATGGAAGCGGCCTAATTCCCCAGAAAGGATTAAAAGCAGAATTAGAAAAACAAGAAACAGCTAAGAAGTGTAATCTATAAAGTCTGAAATTAGTGAAGTTTGTATTGAAATAGAAGTTAGTGGTTTATGACGGCTTATGAACATATTTTTATATATATTAAAGATTCTTTCATTATGGTCTTCTCCCTCCTTGAAAAATATTGACACAAAGATTGCCTTCATGGTGATTGAGTCTCCCTTACTTGCTATTCTTCTCACATGTCAGTTTGATTTGGCAAAACACAACCCTCAAATTTGTAATGATTTTTCAAATGTTTGCCAGGACAAGTCCGGGGACATTGTACAGAGCTGGAAGCCCAAGCTCATAGAAGCCGGTATTGCAGTGGTCATTGGTGGATGCCATCAAGATCAACCAAATGGAGGTAAGAAAAAGATTGTGGTACATTTTCCCCTCTTGATTTTCATTTGAATCATAGAGCTATATTAAATTACTAGAGTGCGGACGTGTGTACAGAGTTTTGCCTGCTGGGCGCATCCTTGTCTGTGCACAAATCTGTGGAAAACACAAAATGTTGTCCATCTTTATTATGTATAACTATTTGCATATATCTGTGTTTATCGAAGCACAATATACGCCCAAAACCTGACACACCTTTCGTAAATGCCCATTTCATCAAGACGCGCTTCTGTTATTAAACGATAATAATAATAATAATAAAAGGAATTTATAGAGCGCAGACAATCGCGAAAAGAATTTCACCTCAAGGCGCTTAAACAAGTATCTAAGAAAGCAAATAAAAATAGATTATTCTACACCATATACTACATAACGAATTAACATTAACAAAGAGATAAAACCAGTAGAAATATACAAGATACTAAAACGATCGCGTGTACATTCATCGAAAGTTATTCCAGGCAAAGTTGTATTGTTCCACAGACACACACACAAAATCAAAATGAATGCGCCCACCACAGCTTCAAAGTGTTTCCACATTACTCGAGAACATGGAGCTAGCGCTCTAGTTATTTAATATAGCTCTATGATTTGAGTATATCTGCATTTTCAAACAGACCCCAATCTGTGATCTCAGAGCACAGCTGCTTGTAAAGAGTGAAGTCCGCCTGGAATTTGGAATATTTGCCGGCGGTATTTAACCATTGTCTTTTATGCCAAGCTCGATTCCCGGGCCTGCACACATAACCCGGCCAGACTGGGACTAGGAATTTCACAGATGACTGTTACTGTATCTTTCTTGATAGTTTTACCCATGAATCTGCATTTTTTTTGACAAAAACCAAAGTATGATATTACCTTTAATAGGCCATTTCGGCTTGTTTTCTTGTGTGTACGGTAGTTGGATATGCCAAGAATCGGGCAATTGCACAGAGTCACGGTGCCTTTCTTTGCTTTCTGGATGCGGTGAGTATCACAACTGCATTTGATTATGGTTTCTTGGTTTTAAAACCTAAGTCATTTGTTCTCATGATTCATAGGAAAAAATCCTGTTGGCATAAATCTTTCATAAACGTAATATTTCTCCAAGTCTCTGTCTTGCTATTAATAGCACTGATGAAGATGAAACCTGCACTCACATTTTCCTTTTGTCTTCCAGGATGATGTGATGGAGAGCCATCGTGTTGAGGAGCAGTTTGCTGCCACAGTGGATCGCCCATTCACAGTAAGTCACTAAAACCCTTGTCTGACTCAGTCTGCGATTTTCAAATCAAGTCATCAATTCAGACCTACTATGTTCATGGTTTTTAATACCTGTGTGGAATCATGTGTGGAATCTTGTTTTTCTTCTTCTCTGACTCTAACCCTAACCCACTCTGCATGTATACCACAGTTTCCCACAAGTTTTTTTTCCTTGGGTTAAGTTTGGTAACCTGAATTCCACAATACACCAGTGTGGTTCGTGTGATGATGCGTGGTTTTAATCCAGTCCCCCTGTGGGGACTGTGGTACGTAGTGTGTGGTAAACAGCTCTTGTCTTTTGTGGTAGGTGCAGAGAGGGTTAATGACTGTTCTTTTTGTATCTGTCTGTCAATCATTGTCAATGTGTGCATTATTGCTACATCTTTCTCCATTATCATCATCATGTCTTCCTGTTTGGCCTGTGCTCGGGCTTTGGGTGTGACTCTAGACAGAATCGAACATCTAGAAGTCGTTTCAGCTAAATTTGTTCCAGCTTGTGCCCGATCCGCACCCATTTGCTTTTCAACATTTAACCAGGTGCCAATTTCATAGAGGTGCTAAGCACCAAAACTTGCTTAGCACAAAAATGTCTCGCCCAATAAAACAAACCACCATTGAAAATTCCATTTGATATTCATGGTCAGGAAACAACAGCCAAAGAACAATCACAAGCATTACATAATACGTGGACATTTGGTTGTTAAACCTGTTTTTATGAAGACAGAAATGTCATGCTTAGCAAATTTTCGTGCTTTTGAGCTCTTTGAAATTGGCCCCAGGTCTTGGTCGGTGTACGTTTATCGAAAAGCACTTGCTTTTTTTTGTAAGGCATCATTTTCCATGCGGCACACATGGCCCATATATTTCAAATATTGTGCTTGGTAAAGTCCTTTATTGAACTGGTATTCGTAATAGTCCGTAATTGTTCGTTTGATATCTTGTAGGCCTAATTGAGGTCCCTTCATGTTACCAGTGGTGGCACTATCATGCACATTGTCTGCTTCTATTTGGGGCAGAATGCAATAGTTTCAGAATTTGTTTGGGAACACATTGAATTTCTAACTTCTCAACGAGATTTAAAGGTAATATCATACTTTGGTTTTTGTCAAAGAAATACAGATTCATGGACATAAATATCAAGGACGATAATAGTTATCTGTGAAAATTTCAGTCCCATACGGTGCCCACTTTTTGAGAAAAACAGTGAAAAATGGTCAAAAATATTTCTTTAGAATTTTCTCTTTTATTTTTGATCTTTTAAAAGATCAAACAGATTTTCGGTTATTGTTTTACTAATTTCTGGATAAATACACCATTTCTGGCGGAACAATTTTAACGGTATGTTTCTACTATCACCATCTTCATACCCTGTAAGTTATACGTAAATCTGTGAACATTTCTGAACTTGGTTTCTTACCAAAGTATGATACTACCTTTAAATATTAAACTATAGACCTTGTTGAATGTCTATAAATAAAGGTCAGTCAAATGTATTGTGTTCTGATTGCAGATAACTGGGTGCCAGTTTTACAGACTACCAGCTGGCTCAACCGAGAGATACGCCCGGTGGGCCAACTCCATCACCCAGGAGCAATTGATGACACAGGTAATAAATTTACTTCAAATACCCAATCATTACTGAATCTGCATGTTTATTCACCTTAAAGGTATAATTATACATGGCTTGCGTATTAATGTCAAGCTTCATGCTAAGCAATTTGTACAAGTTCTTGAGAGCATTTTGTATATCATGTCATCATTTTGGTGAATTAGCAGGTTGCAGCAGTTTGTTACCTGCATTGTCAATTTCATTTTTCAACTTTGGGTTGAAAAACGATCTTTTAGTTCTAAAAAGTCAATGCAAGTAACAAACTGCTGCAAACTGCTCATCAGCCAAAATAATGACCTGAAATTAATAAAATGTTAGGAGGGCCTGACGTGTTTCGATCCTAGCATGATCTTTATCGAAGGCTGAATGACAAGACAAACATATAAGTCAAATGTATAAGTCAAGATTTGATAAAGATCCTGCAAGGATCGAAACGCGTCACGCCCTCCTTTCTAAAAAAACATATGTCTGAATTTGTTTTTGTTCATTTTTTGTTCATTTTTACTTTCTTTCTTGACTTTTTGTAAATGCAGATTTACACAGCTCATGGGCCGACTGTTATCATGCCTACGTGGTTCTGCTCCAGAGAAACATTTAACCGCGTCGGTGCATTCAGTGAAAGTGGCAAGGTAATTTCTCTTGTCCCTTTGCTTATCATGACCATATTAAGCGTAGAATTTTGCCTATGATTTTCCTGCCTTTGGTTGCACAAGTTATGCCCGTTTCATGAAACTTGCACAGCATTTGTATGTTGCATAAGTTACGTAACATTTTGTGAAATCGGCTACTGTATGCCTACATGTTCAACCATCAAGGTCCAGATGAAGCCAGCCTTAGTTGGGGAACACCACACATCAACCTGTATACCTACATATCCAACTAGACCTATATTGGTCCCCATGAAGCCAGTGACAATAATTAAAGCCTTCGATGAAGATCCTGCTAGGATCGGAATGCGTCAGGCCCTTCTAACTCCAATCACTTTTAAATTCTCATCAAATAACCACAAGGGAAACTGACTGAAATTTAAGTGAACAAAGAAAAATGGACTGGAGCGGGATTTGAACCGGCGACCTCCTGAATACCGTACAGGCGCTCTACCAACTGAGCGCCTGTATGGTATTCAAGAGGTCGTCGGTTCTAATCCTGCTCCAGTCAATTTTTCTTTGTTCACTTTTCAATGACTTTAAATTCAGTCAGTTTCCCTTTTGGTTATTTGATGATTTGATGAAATTAAAGTAATTGAAAAGTGAACAAAGACGCTCAAGCCATATCCTCTTTGAGTGATCCCCCTGTATTGTTCCCAGGTTGCAGCATTGCTGAGCCCATCGGTGAAATGATCCTGGGGATATGGCGGTGTTTCGGTGTTTCGGTGGTTTCATGGCTTCTGACTGCCAAATGAACAAAGATAATTGACTGTTGGGGTCACCACCAACATAGGGCTGGATGGCTCAGTTGGTAGAGCACCTGTACGGTATTCAGGATGTCATCACCGGTTCGAATCCCACTCCAGTCAATTTTTCTTTGTTCACTTTTCAATCACTTTTATATTCTGTGATATTCTTCACTGCATTTTTTCTTTGTGTCCTTTCAGGGCACTCCTGAGGACCTCTTGTTTTTCCTGGAACACCTGCGGCTTGGTGGCAAGGTCTACCGTGTAGACCAGTGCCTTCTCATGTACAGATATCATCCCACTTCTGCCACCCATTCAGTCTCCTCGTAAGTATCTGACATTGTGGTCTCAGTCTTTATGAATGAATATTTACTTCATAAGGCCGAAAAAAAAATGGTTGTGTTGCCCTCAAGTGGAAAAATAAAAATTTTGGGTCGGCCGGTCAATTCTTTTTTTTTTTTTTTTTTTTTGGCCGACTTTCAAACATTTAAGAATAAATACAGGATTTTTGGTCACCAGGGCTTATAAATCAACGGTCTTGGGTCGTTTTGAGGAGACACTTTTTTACTGCTAAATCTTACATTTTCGGTCAAAAATTGTGAGTTTTTATACTTTAGGACTCCGGAGAAAAAACAAAAATCCGGACCCAAAGTTTTGGCATTTTCCGGTCGGTCGCTGAGAGCAACACAACAATTTTTTTTTTTCGGCCAAATGTTGGACGAAACATCAAATAGCATCAGATACACTAGTATTGGCATAAATTTACTTCGCATGAAGTATAGTTAACATGCTAATAATGTGTTACCTTTTAGAAAGATCCTGCTAGGATCGAAACGCATCATGGCCCTCCTAACTCCAAGCATTTGATATATTTCAGGTCATTTTGGCTGATGAGCAGTTTGCAGCAGATTATTACTTGTATGGTTAATGTGTTATTATAGAAAAGTTTGTATAACTCATTGAAAGCTGAACGAAGAAAGATTCACTGGAGCAGGATTCGAACCTACGACCACGACCCCCGGAATACTGTACCAGTAGTGCTCTGCCAACTGAGCGATCCAGCCATCATGTTAGTTGTTAGTGGTGTCCCAAATTGTCAATTATCTTCGTTCACTTGGCAGTCAGAAACCTTGAAACCACTCATTATAAATCCCAAGGATCATTGAAGATATGTGCACTTTAAGCAATGCAGCGATCTGAGAAACAGTACATGGTGGATCACTGAAAGAGGATGCAGGTTTTACAAAACATGTGGGAAACATAGGAGAAATGCTTTTATTCTTGTTCCTATAGGAAGATAAACAAATAACAATATAAAACAAAATATGTACTTACCACAATGAAACTCTAAATAGCAACATTTCAATTAGACCTTATTAATAACATGTCAATATGTACAATTATGATTATAAAATCCCAAAATACACATTGCTTACAAATTGATATTTGAATCCCTCTCAGTCAATTTTTCTGTGTTCACCTTTCACATTCAGTCAGTTTCTCTTGTGGTTATTTGATGATTATAATTATTGCTCTTTGAGTGATCCCCCATATACTGAGTGTCAAAAAAGTTATCCCTGGGATATGTCTGTATGTGCGTGGTTTCATGGCTTCTGACTGCCAAACGAACAAAAATAATCGATTTTTAGGAACACCGCCAACGTAGTAGGCTGGATTCAGGTGGTCGCCGGTTCGAATCCCGCTCCAGTCAATTTCTCTTTCTTCAGCTTTCAACATATTCAATGACTTCAAAACAAATTGACTTCCCGTACTAGTCCGAATTTGTTGATGTCTGGCTGCTACAATTGTTCTGGTGTTTTGTTGTCAATGTTGTTGTTGTTTTGGGAACAGGTGATCTTTAAAAGATCAAAAATAATTTCAGTCACTGGTTCTACTCTTTTCTGGATAAATATAGTATTTCAGGCAGAAAACTTAAATGGTATGTTTATACCATCACCATCTTTATACCCAAAGTTATGTATAGGTAAATCTGTGGAGATTTCTGTTTCGGTATGCTGTCAAAGTATGATACTACCTTTAAAGCTCCAGCTCTCCAGCCTTTCAGACATGTTTATGTTTTCTCCCTTGCACTCCTAGAGAGGCTATATGGGCAATCAGGATGGAGGCCCTTGAAGACAGAGTCCTGAGCTCTTGGGAATCCTTCACCATATGGAATGCCGGCAAGCAGGGCAGAAGGTTCTACAGGAGCCTCAGGGAGTGCAGTCGGAAGAAGGTACAGCAAGGGGCAGGAAGGTTTTCCCAGGTTCATTGAAAATCTTGGACAGTCCTGGACAATCCCAGACAGTCCTGGACAATCCCGGACAGTCCTGGACAATTCTGGACAATCCCGGACAGTCCTGGACACTCCTGGACATGAAAAAGGCTTGGGATTGTATTGTTTTTTTGGCTATGGCTCTTTTCCAAAATTTATTTTTGGTGATCATCCTGCATCAACTCTGATTCCTAACTGTATCAGGCAGTGAGGCAAAACTTACTTTACTGACTCAGGGTCAAGATGGTCCCGGAGAGAAACAAAGAAGTCATGGAAAAGTGAAGGTTAAGCCTTATTCGGATGAATAAATTGGTCATTCATTCTCTATCTTCACCTTACAGGTTGTCCAGTTCTGTGACGTTGACGCCAAAAAGATTCAGAAAGGCATATATGTCTACGAAGACTGTAAGGTATGAATTGCCTTTCTGTATGTCAGTTTGTGTATGGAGTGGAGTGGAGTGCCATGGTGGAATGGTGTGGTGTAGTGTGTTGTACTCAGATCTTTTGGTGAATGTGGTCAATCTACTGGTTGTGGGTTCGAATCAAGCCATAGGTTAGTGGTCACATATTTGCTTCTCTACACCCTGAAGTTTGTGGGTACCTGTTAGGGTCAAAATGGCTTTGTGCTTAAAGGTTGTATCATACTTTGGTAAGAGACCAAAACATAAATGTTCACAGATTTACGTATAACTTACAGGGTATGAAGATGATGCTGGTAGAAACATGCTGTTAAAATGTTTTCGCCTGAAATGGTGTATTTATCCAGAAATTAGTAAAGCAACGACTGAAAATCTTTTTGATCTTTTAAAAGATCAAAAATAAAAGAGAAAACACTTAAGAAATACTGTGGCCGTTTTTTGCTGTTTTCTCACTCAAAAAGTGTGCAACGTATGGGACTGAAATTTTCACAGATTACTTTTACTGTATCTTCCTTGATATTTTTGCCCATGAATCTGTATTTCTTTGACTAAAACCAAAGTATGATACTACCTTTAAATGTCATGTGCTTGGCTGGAGTGTATTAAATGTAGCCCATTGACCTGGGATAATAATAATTATGTGCATTTGAATGGCATACCAGATGCTGGCGGTATACAAGTGATGTGTTATCATTAGGGTGATGTCCATTTTTGGAATAACATATTTAAACAAGAGCTCACTTGAGTTGAAACCAGCTCTAAGGTTCTTGAACTACCATTCAACAAAGCCGAAAAGTCAAAGAGTTAATTTTCAATCATTGTTGGAGTTAAAGGTAATTTCATGCTTTGGGTTTTTGTCAAAGAAATACAGATTCATGGGCAGAAATATCAAGGAGGAAAGGGTAACAGTCATCTGTGAAAATGTCGGTCCCATACGGTGCCCACTTTTTGAGAAAACAGTGAAAAACTGCCACAGTATTTCTTAAATCATTTCTCTTTTATTTTTGATCTTTAAAAGATCAGAAATAATTTTGGTGACTGGTTTCACTCTTTTCTGGATAAATACAGCATTTCGGGCAAAAATGTTAACGGTATGTATCTACCATCACCATCACCATCTTTATACCCTGTAAGTTACAGGTAAATCTGTGAAGATTTCTGTTTCAATATGCTACCAAAGTATAACACTTTCGGACTGTCCATATGAATATTTTAATATGAAATTTTTAGTTTTATCCATTTTTCAGAAATTTTTTGTCATAAAGCAAAGGAGCAATTGAGGAATGTTTTATTTTCTCTCTTTGTTTTCAGACAGTTCCAAAGCCTCAAATCCCTATTGTTCACTTCACCAAGGCTAAACCTCCTTTTGTTATCTGCGTTAAAATGGTGTGTACCTTTTGATTTCAATTCATGATTATAATGCTTAATTTTGTGTTAATCTCATCTTAAAGGTAACTTGATACTTCAGTTTTTGCCAAAGAAATGCAGATTCGAGGGCAAAAATATCAGTACAAGTAATAAACTGCCATCAACCAAAATAATGACCTGAAATTTATAAAATGCATGGAGTTAGGAGGGCCTGGCACATTTCATGCCCTCCTAACTCCTAGCAAAAATATCAAGACAGATACAGTAACAATCATCTCTGACCAGAAATTTCCAGTTTCATATGGTGCTTACTTTTTGAAAAAATCAGTGAAAAACGCCCGTGGCATTTAATCAAGACTGATTAAAAGCAGCATTTTAGGCAGAAATATTTTAAGTGTGTTTCTATGTACCATCACCATCTTTATACGTTTTTGTAAGTTTTTGTAAAATTTGTTGAAGATTTCTATTTGTTTATGATGTTACATTTGTACCTTTAGCTGCCTGATTTTAGTCCAACATCAAACACTGTACTGAGCTATCCATCCCCAAGTTGAAGTTTCCTTAATTGTCAATTACCTTTGTTCAGAATATTTTATGATGATATTGATCAAAACGCCGTATCCTCTTTGAGTGATCCCCCATGTACCGTTCCCAGGTTGCAGCATTGCTGCACGTATTGGTGAAAGGATCCTTGGGGTATGGCAGTGTGTGAGTGGTTTCATGGCTTCTGACTGCCAAACGAACAAAGATAATTATGGACACCACCAACATAGGGGCTGGATAGCTCAGTTGGGAAGAGAGCCAGTACGGTTATCCAGAGGTCACTGGTTCAAATCCTGCTCCAGTCAATTTTACTTTGTTCACTTTTCAATGACTTAAACATCAATCCAGACAGTTTCCCTTGTGGTTATTTGATGATTTGTTTTGGTTTTGTTGGATTTGTTGGTGTGCATCATCAGGACCTAACAGGGGGCAGCTTTGAGAGCAATCTGGCTTCTCTCAACCTCACTGAAGGGAAGGATTACATCTTCTTCAGCTGAAAGTGAAACCTATTGGATGCTGGTCATCCAAGTAAGTGATCCCAAACTTTATTTACATTGCCTATGTGTGTTATGGTAACTGTGATCGTTCTTGCAAGATTGTTTTTTTATTTGCTTACCTTTTGGGCTTAGCTTCTACTTTTGAAGGGTGGACAGCCATCAGGCTGGAAAAAAAAAATTGTTGTGTTGCCCTCAAGTGGAAAAATTAAAATTTTGGGTCGGTCGGTCGATTTTTTTATATTTTAATTATATTTTTTTTTTTTGGCCGACTTTCAAACATTTAAGAATAAATACAGGATGTATGGTCACCAGGGCTTATAAATCAACGGTCTTGGGTCGTTTTTAGGAGACACGCTTTTTTACTGCTAAATCTTACATTTTCTGTCAAAAATGGTGAGTTTTTATACTTAAGGATTCGGAGGAAAAAAAAAAATTCTGCCCCAAAGTTTTGGCATTTTACGGTCGGTCGCTGAGAGCAACACAACAATTTTTTTTGTTCGGCCTCATGGCAAATTTCTCTTGATGGTTAGGACATTTGATAGATGTGTATGTTTACATGTAAACATCACACAAATGAAGCCCTGGGTTTGATCTTCAATCCAGGCAATTGTCAATTAGTGACTATGGTTGTTGCCTTGCTGCACTGGCTGTTGGTTCTGCTGCCCATGGTAGGTGCCTTGCTACTATACCTCTGGTCATTGCTGCCCCTGGTCATTGCCCCTGTGCCCTTGGTCATTGCCTCAGTGCCTCTGCTTTTTTAATTTTGGCCCCCTGATGATCAGGTGCCTTGCCTTGGTCACTGCCTTGATGCCCCTGGCCATTGCCCTGTTGCCCCTGGCCATTGCCCTGTTGCCCCTGGGCATTGCCCTGTTGCCCCTGGGCATTGCCCTGTTGCCCCTGGGCATTGCATTGCCTTGGTGTCCCTGGTCAGTGTTTTGGTGCCAGGTGGTCATTGCCTTGGTGCCCCTGGTCATAATCTTGGTGCCCCTAGTCATTGCCTTGATGCCCCTGGTCATTTCCTTAGTGCCCCTGGTCATTACCTTGGTGCTCCTGGTCATTGCCTTGGTGCCCCTGGTCATTGCCTTGATGCCCCTGATCATTGCCTTGGTGTCCCTGGCCATTGCCTTAGTGCCCCTGGTCATAACCTCATCGGTTGTGGTCAATTGCAAGTGATGCCTTTAGTCATTGCTGGTCATTCTTGCAAATCTTTTTTTACCCAATATGGGCAATTAAAAAAAGTGTGCCCGGCGCCAAGTGTTTGCAACTCGTTGGCCAATCACATTGCACAGAATCTGTCAACCCTTTGCGGACGCGCATTGGATTGACAAATTTCATGCATCGTGATTGGCCGAAGCATTGCAAACTCTTGGTGGCGCACTGTTTGGCCAGAATTGCTCATATTTCAAAAAAAAAAAATTACATGTACATAAGAACACTTTAAAGGACCAAAAAAAAAACACATTTAAAAGAAGGTGTGAATTGAATAATGAATATTTTATTAAGCAGGCTCAGTCTAAAAACAGACAGCTTCATACATAAGAATAATAATGTTTTGAGCGCCAAGTTTTTCATTTAATTTGAGCAATCTATTGTTGCGATTTCACATCATATTAGAATTTCTATTGGACTCCGGTTGCGTTTGATATTCACAGAAAAGAGCATTGTTAAAAAACATAAAAAACTGACCTTTTCGTAACATTTTTGTAACACTTTTTGTTGTTGACACCATTTAATATAATTATGCATCAAAAAGTGAACAAAGAAAAATTTACTGTGACCTCCTGAATACCGTACAGGCGCTCTACCAACTGAGCCATCCAGCCCTATGTTGGTGGTATCCCCAAGAGTCAATTATCTTTGTTCGTTTGGCAGTCAGAAGCCCTGAAACCACGCACACACTGCCATATCCCAAGGATCATTTCATAGATACTCGCTGCAATACTGCAACCTGAGAACAGTACATGGGGGATCACTCAAAGAGGATACGGCTTTTCAGCCAGTGTCCCTTGTGGTTATTTGATGATTATGCATCAATATGAGCTTAACAACCATTGTCTAATTGTATACTACATGAGCCTATTTTTGGTTTGTTGGTTTGTTTTTTTAGAAATATAGGGGGCCTATAGCTTTGAGAAAAATATAAAATATAAATGTAAAAAATATAAATGATTCTTTGGCAGTGTACAAAGAATATTACCAGTGAGCTGAAAGAATTAGTTTAATGAAACTGTGCAAAATATACTCAAATTATTAAACCCAAATAGAGCCTTGGGTCGATTTCACCAAACTCATTGTAACGTTTACTTTCAATCATATGACTTCTGATGCATTGCAGCCCTACGTAGGAATACGATGGGTTATTTCCTTCGTAACTCGAGTAACGGTACATCGTAGGGCTTTGTGAAATCGACCTCGGAGCCTGATTTCACTAACGCTTTGCGATCTTTTTAGCTACTTTTTCATAAACCACATCCCTTACTAATAAAAGCATTTGCTAGCTTGTATTATAAACTCTTTAAAAAAAAAGTTTGAAAGCTTTTAAAGACCGGTTAACATGGTGAATAGGCTGTGGCTTGTACTACAGTTAGGCAGGCAGCTTTGGCATTCAGTGGTTGTGGCTAGGGCCAATTCAATTGACTTGTGAATATTTGTTTGTGGCAAGAGAGCCAAACATTTGAAAACATGGCCCTAGCCTTTTCCAAGATTTGCTTGCAAGTATATTCAATGATAATATATGTTTCTCTTCTTTTTACAAAAGCATCAAATTTTAGATTAATTAGATCAATGTTATGCAAATCATACAGTTTTAGTCAACTGACTTGTCATTGATCCGTGAATTTTTGTATCCAAATAAACCAATGTTAACCCTAACCCAACTGCTTACCACAGTTTACCACTTGAGGTGACAGTGGTAATGTGTGGTAAGCAGCTTTTTGTCTTGTGTGGTAGGTGCAGAGGGTTAGGGTTAATGAATGAATGAATAATATCATGAAATTCACCGCTCTAGTTTTAAACACTACTTTAGCTATAATTTAATCCGAACACAAGTTGAGTGGCGCCCTCTATTTGAGTGGCGGTGATGTTTATCGGTCTACATGCACTAGCTTTGGCTCAGTACATGGCGCGCAATTCATTTCCAAAGGAACACAGAGTTTGAGGAATATTCGGCATGGACAACATCTCCCAGATTTCCCCTCCGGTCTTTTGCTCATGATTAGCTTTCCAGCTTCCCAGATTAAAAAAAAAAATTTATTTGGCAGTGTATGAAATAAAATAGACCGATCCAACGGCACGATATACCATCCGCCATTACTGCGGTGTCCCGCTTGCCTTTTGTGTGGCAACAAAAGAATTTACTTCAACCGCACTCTTTACGGCAGGGTGTACGGCACCTGATTAGGGGATGTACACCCTGCAATATAGAGTGCGGCGGAGTGTACATTCTTTTGTTGCCAGACAAAAGGCTAGCGGGACACCACAGTAATGGCTGATGGTATTATATCGTGCCGTTGGATCGGTCTATACCACTGCATTGCTTTTGTAATCAAACGAGGGCGCCACTCAAAAACTTGTGTTCGGATTTATACTTTTATTATGTAGGTGGGATATGCTATTACATGTATTGGCTCAGCCCATACTTTTCAAATTATTCAGACGAGGGCCTTGTCTGAACACCATAATTTAACAGAATGGAAAAACATTTGATGAAATTCCAAACAGATTTAGTTACAATAATTTGTTTATCATAATATAAAAATATTAGCATTATACGTATTCAGCCACCACCACCAAATTAAAAATTTTACAAGTAACCGAGCTAAAATGCATATTTTGAAAATTGGTTTTTATGAATAAACATGAAGGTACCAAATCAGGGGCTAAGAAAGTTGCTTAAGCATAAAAATTTGCTTGAGCATGAAAAGTATTCCTTGATCAAACAGGATTACAACCAAATTTTCATTTCATGTTTATAACTGCTTTTGACTTTTATTCGGCCATTGTTAGTCTGCACATGCGATACAAGCCTCAGCTTTAAGGATGTTACACTGTTAAAATAAATGTCATTGAATTGAATTTGTTTTCTGAGCATAACATTAACATGGAATCTTGGCTGGCATGTACTGATTTTATTTACCAAAGATTTTGGTGCTTTAACAAATGTTGGTGCTTAAAGAGACCAAAACAGAAATGTTCACAGATTTACGTATAACTTACACGGTATGAAGATGATGCTGGTAGAAACCTACCGTTAACTTGTTCCCACCTGAAATGGTGTATTTATCCTGAAATTAGTAAAACAACGACCGAAAATCTTTTTGATCTTTTAAAAGATGAAAAATAATTTAGAGAAAACACTTAAGAAATGCTGTGGCCGTTTTTCGCTGTTTTCTCAAAAAGTGGGCAACGTATGGGACTGAAATTTTCATAGATTAATTTTACTGTATCTTCCTTGATATTTTTGCCCACGAATCTGTATTTCTTAAATTTTCTTTGGCAAAAACCAAAGTATGATATTACCTTTAAGCAGCTCTATGAAATTGGTCCCAGGAGTGTAAAGCCCTAACGATAATTTGTATTATAATAATCCAAAAGGCCTAAAAATTTGCAAGGGTCTGGCCTGCTTTTTAGCGCCCTCAATATTTAAAATTGTGAAACATGTATTTTATATTGGACCACAGTGCAAAAAACCTGGTGCAAATGAATGTTTCTTTATTTTTTATTTTTTTTTTCACCAAGCACTAAAATATTGACTTGTGAATCAATCTTTATTGCTAAGCAATGTGTGATGATGTCATCACAATACAAAAATCTCAAATAGAGTTGAAATTTATCTTAGTGTTTTGTGAAAATCAGTCCCTTTCGACTTCTTGCACACAGTGCTTAAAGTTAATATCATACTTTGGTTTTTGTCAAAGAAGTACAGATCCATGCCCAAAAATATCAAGGAGGATACAGTTACAGTCATCTGTGAAAATTTCAGTCCCATACGTTGCGTACTTGTTTTTAGAAAACAGTGAAAAACGGTCGCAATATTTCTTAAGTATTTTCTCTTTAAAAGAACAAAAAGGATTTTGGTCACTGGTTTTACTCGTTTCTGGATAAATACAGCATTTCAGGCAGAACAATTTTAACGCTATGTTTCTACCATCACCATCTTTATACCCTGTAAGTTATGGGTAAATCTGTGAAGATTTCTGTTTCAGTATGCTACCAAAGTATATGAGGGGTTATATGGTTTATTTAAGTGCTCCCCTTCCTAAACTGAGTTGCTGACACCGTTCACGCGGACTCAGTAGTCAGGGGCACAGTATTCTCCCACGTTGCATTGAACTGTACATAGCAGGGTTTAACGTAGCCAGTTGTCTCGTTGGCAAGGGCATAGATGGTGATGGCAAGAACGGCCACCATGATCACCGGGGTAACGATGATGAGGATGATGCAGACAACAGTCTCAAAGATGTGCATCTTCCTGTGTATGAGACAAGGGGGTAGGGATGGAAGAGGTTATACAGGTTGTCCCTGAAAAAAACGCAGCACTGTGTCAGGAACCATTGTGTTAAAACTAAACTGTTTATCACTTCAAGATTCAGGTATATGATACAACCATGTCTTGGCAATCACCCTGTAGAATTTAAGCGCATTGGGCTGAAATTGGCAAAAATATGACCAATTGAAAGAGTACTCCTTAAAAACAAATTTGCAAGGATAACACGCATAGTGGTCAATACACACATGAACAATGCGTATTGAAAGAAAGATGAAAATCGGGTTTCGAGGTTGAGTAATTCAGTCTTAGTTTTTTCCTCAATTTCAGTCAAATTTTGCTCAAATTCTACATGGTGATAGCCAAGACATGTATCTGTATATTTTATCTGAAATCTTGAAGTGATAAACAGTTTAATTTTAATATCTGTTCTCGACACAATGTGTTCCGGTTTTGGGGGGACATGCTGTATATGTGACAAGGGGAGGTTTAAGAAACGGAGGCTCAGGCTCCGGCTTCATTTCGTGAATTCATTCTAAAATAATAGGTATCAAAATAGAGGCTTATGGCTGCAGCAAATAGAGGCTTTTGGCTGCAGTTTGGAAGTAGATTCTCTGGTTTGAAAAACAAAACACAGCTTCAGCTTCAATGAAAAACCACAACCTATACTCCCAGCATATGGATGACAGAGCTGGAGCCTGAGACTCGGCTTCATAAACCCCCTATACATACAGTCCTCGGTTTTCAATAGAGGAATTAGTGAATGTGCACGTCATTCATTTATGGTGTTTTGTTTTGTTTTGTTCTTTTCAGAATCACGTAGTTAGACACCCCTGGCCTGTTGGCTGCAAGGTTTAGGACCTCTCAAATACAGCCAGAGGAAAGTGCTCTTACCAGGATAGGTAGACTCCTACAGCGCTCCACAAAAGACGGTGAGTACATGAGAGAGACAATAAATGGACAACTTACGGGCGATCAGAGAAGCTATCTGGCATGTGCATCTCTCGCAGTCTCAGATACGATGCAGCCGGAGCCAGAAAGGTCAGTAGGGGAAGGATGACGCCCCCGACCAGGGCCACGATGACCGCAAACTCGTTGACGGTCTCGGCGATGAAGACGATGAGTACGATGGCTGAGGTACGGAGCAGGACCCGCTTCCAGCCCATCTCTGCTTGGAGAGAAAATAGCAATGTGAGCCTTCAAATAAACACATCAGCAGACAAACTTCTCTTTCGATACTTGCCATCACAAAATGAAGGGGAAGTCTTTACTAGACTCTGACTGAAATGTTGTTACTAGTTGAACTTGATTGGCCAGCCGCCCTTCCAACTTTCTTCCTGTTATACACAGTGTTGGAGGTTCCAAGACTGATATTGTAAGGTCTCAGAATTGGCGTCTCAGGACGTGGCCTCGGTCTTGGGCTCAGAGGTTGTGGCCTATTAAGTCTACACCAATTGGAGGTTGTGGCCTCAACCTTGGCCTTGGCCACAGAAGATGTGACATTAGCCTTGGTGTTAGAGGTTGTGGCCTCGGTCTTAGCCTCATCAGAGGTTGTGGCCTCAACCTTGTACTTGGCCGTAGAAGATGTGATATTAGCCTTGGCGTTAGAGGTTGTGGCCTCGGCCCTAGCCTCATTAGAGGTTGTGGCCTCACCCTTGGATTTGACGACGGAAGATGTGACATTAGCCTTGGCGTAAGGGGTTGTGGCCTCGGTCCTAGCCTCATTAGAGGTTGCGGCCTTGGCCTTAGCCTCATCAGAGGTTGTGGCCTCAACCTTGTACTTGGCCACAGAAGATGTGACATTAGCCTTGGCGTTAGAGGATGTGGCCTTAGCCTTGTACTTGGCCCCCGTTATGCCCTAGACTTTGGCCTCATGAAGTCGTAACCCAGACTACCACCGGACTACTGGTAGCGTACCTTCAGGGATGCCGAGCACGTGCTCCAGATGGTGAAACATTGGGCTGATGATGATCAGCAGGACCGGTGCACTGCTGATGAGGAGTAGGAGTCCGGGAATCACCACCATACTATCCCTGGGCAGGGCAGCCAGCAATCCAGCCTGCAGGCCCACGTCCTGAGGGAGAATGATCTCGCCGTAGGTGAGGAAAATCACCAGCAAGGTGGGGAAGAGGAAAATGACGATCACTGTGGAAAGAGGTATGCATTAATTAAGACTAATTTTGAACAAGTTGTACATCTTTTGTTCTATTCTCAAGGAGAGTGTATTCCATTTTTTTGTAAGAATTTGTGTAATTTGTCAGCAATGGGAGACTTTTGAGAACCGGTCTTGAGTCAACAGCGCTCGCGCAAACCATGCTTGCGCAATGGTGAGCATGCGCGCCTTGTTTTGCGTGCGCATGCGCTGTTGACTTGAAGACCAGTTCTCCAAAGTCTCACATTTGGACTTGTTTTGTACAGTTTCTGAGATGGGTGTGCAATTTACATAACGAATTAACATTTTGGATACTAAGGTAGTACCTTAAAACCTCAAAACTCAAACCTTACATATTACTGTCTCATTTTCCCAGATTCCATGTTCATTAAAGCTTAGATGTAACTTCTCATTAATCAGAAAATCAGCTTTCCTTAATAATTGGCATTGAGAGGCTAGCTTTAAAGGCTTACTGTAATCAAAACTCTATGAAGTACTTAAATACATCAGGTATTGTTATAAAAAACTCAACCTGTCTATCATTGTTTGTGATAAAAAATAAATTGTACATTGAAAAAGGAGCTATTTTAGATCATTTCGCACCCCACTTATCGTGATGAAAACCCTTGCTTATGTCACATGCAGAACTGTGATGCAAATCTATACTATAGTTCTGTAGGTCACGTCACACACTATTGTTGCGTGTATCGGTTCCAAAGGGGACTTTTTGAAGGCAGATGTACATATGTACTGATTTTGTAACTTTTTGGTCAAAATTAAGCACTAACATATAGATATAAATTTATATACCATGTAGTCATTAATTATGTATTAAACAATTATTTTTAAAGCACTTTCTCAACCCTTTCCCAAATTTGATTACAGTAAACCTTTAACATTAGGGGCGATTAATTTGCGGCATTATGCCATATATAGCAGTGTGAGTGCTGTATGCCACATTTCGAAGCTCTTTCCATGAGCTGCATGGCAGCGGGTTTTTTTTTCGTAGGAACTCGGATTTACTGCAGAATACACTGCAAGCAACGCAAGCAAGAAGCAAACTTGTTTCCATTGGGAAATTATTGACATTTCTGAAGTGATTTTTAACCAAAATTAGAATTTGCGTTTGTTTTGTGGCAGTATATACATACTTTCAAAATGACTGACCATCATTTACAATTAAAGGTAATATCATACTTTGGTTTTTATCAAAGTAATACAGATTCATGGGCAAAAATATCAAGACAGATACAGTAGCAGTCATCTGCGAAAATTTCAGTCCCATACGATGCCCACTTTTTGAGAAAACAGTGAAAACTCACAGAGGAATGTCGTGAGGGCGCTCCGGTCGAAATTTCCCGGTTCCTTCATGGCCCGCTGGATCTCCGGGTAGACGAAGTGACCGCCCAGCAGGAAGATGGTAGCACCGATGAGCTTGCCGAAAGCCCAGGGGTGGATGGGCGGTGCGACGTCGGACAGGGCCTCGCCGTTACCGTGGAGGTAGATGGCGGCATCGATGAAGATGATGAAGATGGCCAGTAAGGTAGCGACGATGCTCAGACCTCCCATCAGCCTGCAATTAATGAAACATTACAACGACTTGATGACCAATTACCGGTACCGTGGATTATGATGGGAACGAATGACCCTCCTTAAAGGTAGTATCATACTTTGGTAAGACTCCAAAACAGAAATGTTCACAGATTTACATATAAATTACAGGGTATGAAGATGGTGGTGGTAGAAACATACCGTTACATTTTTTCCGCCTGAAATGGTGTATTTATCCAGAAATTAGTAAAACAACGACCAAAAATCTTTTTGATCTTTTAAAAGATCAAAAATAAAAGAGAAAAGACTTAAGAAATACTGTGGCAATTTTTCACTGTTTTCTCAAAATGTGGGCAGCATATGGGACTGAAATTTTCACAGATGACTGTTACTGTATCTTCCTTGATATTTTTGCCCATGAATCTGTATTTCTTTGTTAAAATCAAAGTATGATACTACCTTAAATGACCATTGGCCTAATACACGAATTTTGGTCCACATTATGTGATGGGAAATATTTGCCCATCCAATGGCTCCATTTCGCGAATTCATTCTAAAATACCAGGTACCAACATAATTAAAGGCTTTTGGCTGCGGTTCGGAAGTAGATTCTCTAGTTTGAAAAGGGAAACAGAGCTTCAGCTGCATTGAATAACCACAACCTATATTTCCAGCATTATGGATGATAGGGACGAACCTAATCCGGAGCCGAGGTGTGGGAAATGCCCAAGCTGAATTCTTGGGAGCAATTATCGCTCAATATTATGGCGATATCTGCTATAATATAGGCATATAGGCCTATGTTGTTAATTCGCTTCAAATTTTGTATTCATTTTAGGACTTCATTGATGCTGTATCATACTCGGAGTGGCTTTGAAGCAAATTAAAACAGCAAGCAGCAATACGTCTGTAGCCATGCAACTTGGACTTAACAAAAAAAGAGGAAATTCCAATCTTTACCATATTTTGTACAGTGTTTTCTACTTTTCAATGGCATAGAGTGAAGTGAAAAAAGAGGAAATCAGCTGATCCGAGGAAAGGTTGCATGCCTGAGCAATGGCTGCCATTGCGTGTTATTATTTCAATACTAACATGCAATGGCTACATGGTAGTTGGTAGACTAGCCTACCCCAGCAAACAGTATAGGCCTACTTGTACTTAAAATGTATCGTATTAATATGATGATGACAAATCCTTCATTAGGCCTATAGTAATGTAATATAGGGGGCCTATACACTTTTTTTAACATAATCGACATTGGAAGAAATTGATGGATTGGTTTTGGGGGGGGGGGGGTTTCTTTATAGGAATCGGACTTCCTGAAAAAAGAAATTCGAAGCAAATTACACCGTGGTCTTTTATAAGCGATACAGGTGATTTTCAGCAGTTTCAAGTACAAAAATCAACATTTATGGTAATTTTGAATCTATATTATAAAAGTGCTATATCCAAAATGATTGTCATACAGAGCTATTTCAGTTTATTTTCTTTTAACGAGAGACAAGTTAAAAAAGTGATTTTCAAAAGATAAGGTACGTAATTAGTAATTAACGTCATGGGCTTACCAGAAATGTTTGGGCATGCCCGCCCATATTGCTGGGCACATGATGGCGCCAATGATGATTGGCCAGTAGCAGTAGGAATCATACAGGCTGGGACCAATGACCACGAGTACCAGTTCCGAGGTGGCCAATACCATGGCGACGCTGCCGCCGAAGCTCGCTACGTCCACCAACACGTTCACTGTGTGCCTGCGGGTTGTGTTCATTGGACACATTTGAAATACATACTTTTGG
Source organism: Astropecten irregularis (assembly GCA_963971285.1). Lineage (NCBI taxonomy): Eukaryota > Metazoa > Echinodermata > Asteroidea > Paxillosida > Astropectinidae > Astropecten > Astropecten irregularis. The sequence goes on from OZ020248.1 coordinate 11,379,809, forward strand.
TTTTGTACCTTTTGACAAACAATGGCGTGTGTATTCATCAGTATATATTGAGTCCGTGGCATCAAGTAGGGTATCAAAATGCAGCTTAAGGTGTGCTCTAAACACTCACTACTCATATTACCTTCAACCGATTAGATTCAAAGGGGTCGGGCGTCAAAATCAACGGAAGTTTCTTTTTGTGGACCCCATATTGTATCAATTACATGTAATCTCTGAAACTGCATATATTCAGGACGTATGATTATTTAGTTTGATACCTTGCCCAATTTCCGCACGCCTCGTAGGCTATGGCACCGTACGGGTTAAGGTCCTCAAACCACGACACTCGCACCATATTCCAACAGTTGCCCAGCAGAATGGCAGAGTAGGCCAGTAAAAAAATCAGACAAGCGAAGACCAGAAACCCAACCCATCCTGTAAATGAAAATGAGAAACTAGAACTCAATGTATGTCAATCTTCTTTACGTTAAAGGGGGCATATAGGATTTGCAAGGCCTCAACAATTTTGGATCGAGTTTGAGACAGAAAACGGGACTCAACAGTTCGTAAACAGTGCAAACAGTCACCATGGGAAATCTTGGTTCATCAGATGCTGGGTTCTTCAAGCAAATCAAGATTTAGTGTCTTTTCCAAAGATCGTTCGTCCGAACGATTTTTGGAACAAACATTAAGTAAACTATTCTTCATGTTTTCTCGTGACTCAGATGTCCGATTGAGCTCAAATTTTCACAGGTTTATTATTTCATGTACATGCTTGATCAGACAAAGTATGAGTGCAGTACTGTGACCTTTACCAATCATGTATTGTACCTTCAATTGTGGGGATTAGCTGTAGAAAAGAGTAGTATAGGTGAATGATTTCGTCATTCTTGATATTTCTTAAGGAATTAATTTATTGATCATTTTTGTTTGCGTCTTTATTTATTAATTCATTTATTTTCATAAGTATGTATTATTCTTCATTTCATTGGTAACTCAGAAGTGTAACTAATTCAGACTCATAGTGATGGCCCTTTAAAAATTCTATCTTTCAGTAAGTTCTGTGATAATTATAAACTTGTGAACAAAGTGAACAAAGAAAAAAAAATTGACTGGAGCGGGATTCGAACCGGCCGTGACCTGAATACCGTACAGGCGCTCTACCAACTGAGCTATCCAGCTCTACGTTGGTGGTGTCCCCAATAGTCAATTATCTATCGTTTGGCAGTCAGAAGTCATGAAACCACGCACACACCGCCATACCCCAAGGATCATTTCACCGATACGCACAGCAATGCTGCAACAATGCTGCTCAGTCAGTTTCCCTTGTGATTATTTGATGATAATATAAGCTTGTTTGATTTTTCACATGCAGGGCCCATATGAAACCAGTTTTATACTGTTGAGAATACCTTGGGAAAATAAATAATAATAATAATAATCCTTGATCAACTGCTTTGGGATCTACTTTTTTGGCAAGTGACACATCCCCCTCCCCTCATGTTGTTGTTGTTGTTGTTGTTGTTGTTGTTGTTGTTGTTGTTGTTGTTGTTGTTGTTGTACTGTTTGGAAAAGGCAGGAGCTAGGATAAGTTTTACCTACAAAATGACATTGAATTACCTGTGTTGACGATGGCTACCATCATGATAGTGGCGGCGAAGCCTGGGCAGTAGCCCGCAATAAGGAATATAGTCTGCTCGAAGCTCAATCCCTGAGTTTGCTGAATAATAAAACGGATAATGGTTAGTTTAACATATTATGCTTATCGTGGCATTCAGGAAGATGTATAGACCTACCCTTAGGGCGTTTACGAGACGGAGGCACAGGCTCCGTCTCGCGGTTCCGGCTCCATTTCATGAATCCATTCTAAAATAACGGCTATCGAAATACAGGGTAGATGCTTTTGGCTGCGGTTCGAAAGTAGATTCTCTAGTTTGAAAAGGAAGACAGAGCTTCAGCTTCAATGAAACACCACAACCTATTATTTTCAGCATAATTATGGATGCCAGAGCTGGAGCCTGTACTCAAGGAGCAAAGTTCTGAAAACCCTCTTATTAAGGACTTAGCTTAACACCCACTATGGTTTATGGTCTATGGTTTGACTTCATAAAATGGAAGTTTATACCATTAACAGCTTTGCTATAGGTAGTATAATGTGGCTTCAAATTGTGGTATCACGTTTGAGAAAATGTGGTATCATTTTGAGGGTCAACAAAAAACAAGATTCACTTTCCCACAATGCAACTGAAAAAGGGGGCGTGGTCGTATTTTCTTCCACCCCCAAGTCCTTGATATGTATTTTGGCGAATGATTATGTGATTATATAATTCATAATCCATTCACAGAGAAATAACATTAAAAAAAAAATAGGCCAGAAGCAAGAGCTTAAACCCATTTGTTGAATTTTCTTTTGTTTTTCTAAAAAAAAAATGGGGGGGGGGATATTACAATACTTTTGGGGATATTACACAAAAGTGCTACCACAATTTGAGGCCACATAGTACCTAGAAATGTTCCCTGAGGTCTGCTCCATCAATTTCTGAAGTCAGACCTTAGATGTGGTCGGAGTTGAGAACTCTAATTTTAGTCATGGTCCACGCTCCTTGTCTATTGAGCCTGAGCCTCCGTTTCGTAAACGCCCATAAATTCATTCAGCTATGTTGAATATACACGGGTTTACACTTCGAAAAAAGCGCATGCGTGATAGTGCCTCGTTTTGAAGTCGCGATCAAAACCGCCGAAGTGTAAACCCGTGTTTTGTCTTCGACAATGGACGGGCTTACACTTCGAAAAGTGCGCATGCGTGGAAGTGCCTCGTTTTGAAGTTGTGATCAAAATCTAAGATGGCCGCCATGGTGTAAACCCGTGTATTAAAATACACTGTACTGCCCTCTGTTGATCGGATTAAGAACCATTTTGGGTGCGGGTTTCCAAAATACACAGGTCTGAGCTTCACAGCAAGTGGCCAATTTACAGACCTATTGCCATGTTCCTTATGAACTACAACTACTTTCGTTCATGCTTTGACAAACTATGGCAGAGCAAGCTGAAGATAATAGGGCAAACACTATAGACAGCTACTTTGCTTTGGCAATAGCGCTCCGCACTAATGACGTCACAAAATACCCGGATGTCAGACAAACATTGACTCACACACGCTCCACCCTGACGGAATAAACATCGAGTTCAACGCCTTTCCATTCCCCTGAAGAAGGTGCATCGCACCGAAAGCTTGGGTGAACTATAACTTCATTGTGCACTGTTTTAACTTTATCTTCTTTGTTATCATATGATTCCAGTGCAACGCAGCAACTTTTTCTTTTTTGTCACCATTTATTCCGCTGCGAATTTTGAAGATCTTTCTACAGTATGGCTCATTTGATCTCTGAGCTTCATCTCCGTCAACGTCTTTGGCACGCTCCACCCTGACGGAATAAACATCGAGTTCAACGCCTTTCCATTCCCCTGAAGAAGGTGCATCGCACCGAAAGCTTGGGTGAACTATAACTTCATTGTGCACTGTTTTAACTTTATCTTCTTTGTTATCATATGATTCCAGTGCAACGCAGCAACTTTTTCTTTTTTGTCACCATTTATTCCGCTGCGAATTTTGAAGATCTTTCTACAGTATGGCTCATTTGATCTCTGAGCTTCATCTCCGTCAACGTCTTTGGCACGCTCCACCCTGACGGAATAAACATCGAGTTCAACGCCTTTCCATTCCCCTGAAGAAGGTGCATCGCACCGAAAGCTTGGGTGAACTATAACTTCATTGTGCACTGTTTTAACTTTATCTTCTTTGTTATCATATGATTCCAGTGCAACGCAGCAACTTTTTCTTTTTTGTCACCATTTATTCCGCTGCGAATTTTGAAGATCTTTCTACAGTATGGCTCATTTGATCTCTGAGCTTCATCTCCGTCAACGTCTTTGGCACGCTCCACCCTGACGGAATAAACATCGAGTTCAACGCCTTTCCATTCCCCTGAAGAAGGTGCATCGCACCGAAAGCTTGGGTGAACTATAACTTCATTGTGCACTGTTTTAACTTTATCTTCTTTGTTATCATATGATTCCAGTGCAACGCAGCAACTTTTTCTTTTTTGTCACCATTTATTGTACATACACGCGCACACCCACGCACGTGTGCATGTTTGCAATGTTTGTCTGAGGTCCGTTGCTATTTTTAGCGTAAGTGCGGAGCGCTATTATTGCAAGCTATGCAAAGAAAGTTGAAGCATTTTCAAGGACTGTAACTTTTTTAAGTGCAAACAGATGAAAAGCGACTGAAAGTGTCCCCGAATCGTAAGTCAGTCACCATTGTTCAAATGCTAAAATTCATGAAACCGCGCCGCTGTTTTATGAAAACGACCAAAGTTCAGAATGCTCGCACAGTTCTCGCCAACGCATGCAGCTGCTGCAAACATGTAAAACGGCATTGTGGGTGTTCAAGCTACATAGTTCTCAAAAGTTATACCGTGTTGGATCCGCGAAACATGTTAAATAGTGATTCTGTTGTGTCAAGGTTGGGGTTTTAGGTGCATGGTGTGCGCACGTTACTTTGTTGTTTTTGTGTCGATTTCACCAAACTCATCGTAACTTACTATACACATTCATGCAACTTTTCCTCGGATCAGCTGATTTCCTCTGTTTTCACATCACTCTTATGTCATTGAAAAGTGAAAAACACTGTTCAAAGAGTGCATGGTAAAGATTTGAATTTCCTCGCTTTTTTGTTAAGTCCAAGCTGTATGCCTGTTACTATCAATCGTAGGACTTATGATGTATTGCAGACCTACGTATGATACAATGGGTTAGTATCCTTCATAACTCGAGTTACGATTGATCGTATAGGGCTTTGTGAAATCGACCCCTCGTTTTCTTGCGGGCGGTTCAGCCGCTAGTCATTTTCCTTCCATCCATCCTATAAGTAAGCTTTTTACACGTACTGGCTTTATTGTTTACCAGGGACATTTCTTAAAGCTTGGCTTTGGCTCAGACTCCGGCTACGGCTCCGGTTCCGGTTTCGTCCCTGTGATCAATATGCTGAAAATATAAGGTTGTGGTTTTTCATTGAAGCTAAAGCTCTTTTTCCTTTTCAAACCAGAGATTCTACTTCTGAACCGCAGCCAAATGTCTCTATTTAGCGACACCCGTAATTTTTCAATGGATTCACGACATGGAGCCGGAGCCGAGCTTTGAGAAAGGCCCTTGGTCTGTATGGGCCTATACCGGACGTCTTTTGAACGTTTGGACGTCTTAATTATAGTTTAGGGGACGGTAATAAATTATGAAGGCCTAGTCGTAATCTGTGCTTACTCATTAATATGCACGACATTTCTACTTCGTCTTTCGTTTTTGTTTCTGTCTGTGGTCATTGTGTGGCAATTAATTATAGGTGCATTCGTTTAGCTAACTTGGGTCAGCCCTTATTGGGAATGGTCGTGTTTTATTGCACTAAACAAACGAGAGAATGGGGACGAGGTTGACTGGTGTCGACCCGGGGGAGCTAAACGAAATGCACCCAATATTTCAGACTTTGGGCAGGCCATAAAATTGGCGACACGGGCACTCAGCTGAGTGCATGGATCCGGCAGAACTGCATTGCACACCGGCGGGGCGGGGCGGGGAACGAACGTACTCCGGTCAAAATTTCACTTAAGTTCCTTGGTCTCATGATAGACGTACCTTCCGATCATCGTCGGCGTGGTCGTAAGAATCGTCAATACTAAGCTCCACCAGTTCACCATTATCGGTCTTGGTATACAATGCAGTCTTGTACTTCTGCAATTAAGTAAAGGAGTGCCCATGCATGCATATACAACCCTGGTTGTTTGAGATCAAACTTATAGAGCGGCCGTCCGTGCATGCTTTTGCAGCGGCGGCCTTTTACTGTACACTGTATATGGTGATGTTAACTAAAAGGGTCTATGCAATAGCAATATTATGGCTTGAACATGTGCCAAAAATAAATTGTTACATGGGCCTTTGATTATACCCACTTCCTCACACTGTTTCAGGGTTAACAACACTGTTTTTGTATGCTAATTAGAATTTGCATATTCATGAGCAAAACTGCGATGTCATCTGGGTAACTGGAGCAGTAATCCAATTGCTTTGTGCACAAAAAGTGGGGGTTGTTTTATAGGTTTTCGGACAAACCTTCCTCCTGAATGGGTTTTATTGAGCTGAATATGTTCCTTTCACTCAACTGGTGGTGCAATTTTCTTGACCAACCATTTCTGTGGGTCATGATTTTTCATTGTATTTTGGCTGTTGGTTCCCTACATGAGTATATGCATGAAAATCCCCCATTTTGCAAAGCCGTTCAAAAGAAAACCAAATGCTGGTGTGAAACCAAAATAAGACTTGCCATTCATTATCTGTCAGTATATTCTCTGTATGAAGGCAATAAAAAACCTGACTGAAAAAAGCACTGCACGAACCCTTTAAGCGAAACGAATCCCCAGCATGGTTTCGGTACATGACGTGAGCTTTCATACACCAATGTTTGTTTACCGGTAGCGTGAAGGAATGCCTTCGATTCGGCGGGATTATGATATGGTAGAGGAAAACGTTAATATGCGGAAAACGGTTAATCCGTATTTATATGGAAAGAAAATAAGCAAGATTTGATATCGTAAGGGCGTAATATCGGCTGATCCAGTATTTGTATCTGCTTATTTTGAGTGTATTTTTGCGTTGGGTTATACCTCGTATGGACATGAAGGCTTTAAAGGTAATACTTTGGCTTTTGTCAAAGAAATGCAGATACATGGGCAAAAACAGTCATCTGTGAAAATGTCAGTCCCATACGGTGCCCACTTTTTGAGAAAACATGAACGGCAATAGATTTTTTTTTGTTTAGTCTTTTCTCTTGTATTTTTGATCATTAAAAGATCAAAAATATTTTTGGTGACTGGTTTTACTCTTTTCTGGATAAAATACAGCATTTCAGGCAGACAAATTTTAACGGTATGTTTCTACCATTACCATCTTTATACCCTGGAAGTTATAGGTAAATCTGTGAACATTTCTGTTTCTGTATGCTGCCGAAGTATGATAATATATTTCAATCTGATAGATGTGTGGTTAAGACTGAGGGCAATTTGAGATTGACCTTTTGGTAATGTGTTTGCCGATTGGCTATGTCCAGAGAAACGATCAGTCGAAGAAAATCATTACCCTTCAACATTCCTAGTATAGGGGTGCACCCAAGTAAATAGAGCCAAAATCCGTCCGCCGAGCTCATTAATAAAAGTTAAGCACTCAATATATTTTAAATAAGAGTGTTGTGAGAGCTATGAAAATGAAGGATTGAAGAAATATGACACTGGACCTCCTGCCTGGACTCCTGCCTTCCATTTATGACCATTTTTGATGCAATTGGGTGAGAGAAAGTGTGTCTATACCAGCCGCTTTGCAGGGGGATGTTTTTTTGAAAATGGCTTCTTTGATTGGAGTGATCCATACCTTGTTTTAGGGGTGGTCAGCTGAGAATGAGTATAACTCAAAAATTCAATGGTCACCCTACCATAAAATGAAAAGAAAATGAGAGGTGACATGTTCATCATCATTCTTTCTGTGCAATTTGAACAGCTGTGAGAGTTCTGTCTATTTTTAAATGATTTTTGAAATTGGAGGATTTACCACTGTTGTCTATGGGAGTTTATTTACTTGGGTGCAACCATAGGCCTATATAGGGTTATTATGATCATCATGGATTAATGTTTCATTGCGTATTATTATACAGAAAGCTCGAATGGATGTTTTCTTGCTTTATGAACGGAAAGACGCAATGCAGCAATAAGAATCATTGACACAATTCAATGAATGGGAGACTTTTGAGAACCGGGGCCAATTTCACGGCGCTGCTAAGCACGAAAATTTGCTTAGCATAGAAATGTCTTGCCCAATAAAACAAACCACAGTTAAAAAAAAATAATTTTATGTTCATGGTCAGTGAACAACAGCCAAAGAACAATCACAAGCGATGCAAAACACATGGATATTTGGTTGTTAACCCTGTTTTTATCAAGACTTAAATGTCATGCTTAGCAAATTTTTGTGCTAAGCAGCGCCGTGAAATTGGCTCCCGGTCTTCGAGTCAACAGCGCACGCGCACGCACAACAGCGCAGGCGCAAAACAAAGCGCGCATTCTCACAATTGCGTGCGCGTGCGCTGTTGACTTGAAGACCGGGAGCCAATTTCACGGCGCTGCTTAGCACACAAATTTGCTAAGCATGACATTTCTGTCTTAATAGAAGCAGGGTTAACAACCCAATTTCCATGTGTTGTGTATCACTTGTGATTGTTCTTTGGCTGCTGTTAATACTGACCATGAACATACATTGAAATTTTTAACTGTGGTTTGTTTTATTGGGCAAGACGTTTTTGTGCTTAGCAGCGCCGTGAAATTGGCCCCGGTTCTCAAAAGTCTCCCAATGAGCTAATGCAGTTAAACTGTTACAAGAAAACACTCGAAGCAATGAAATGCATGTTGGCTGGAATGTCGTGCGGTCCAGGGGGTGGATTTCACGAAGCCCTGCGATCAATCGTAACTCGAGTTACGAAGGATAACTCATCGTATCTTATCTTATGTATCAATGCACCTATACAGTTGTCCTCCTGAGAACAATATTGATAGTAAGTTACAATGAATTTGGTGAAATGGCGACCTCTGATCTGCCTCGCCCCCTAAAAAGAATGGTGTTTTCACTGTACTTTGAGAATGAACGGTGCATCAACTAGAAATATCCTGTACAGACATCATAATTTACCTGAAGCCATTTTGAAGTTGTAAAGGTGTGCGTTTTTCTTTTGCGACCCATTTCCCGGCATGCCTGTACCGGAAACAGTGAATCATATTTTTAGCGGGTATTCGTCGTAGTTTGGGAAGGACAATGCCGAAGAAACTTTCCGGAGAACGGCAATAGAAAACGACATCATTCCAGCTGACTGTGCGTACCGCCTTGTCACGTCCCTTGCATTTGACCCGATGCGTGGAGTCGATTTCCGAAGCCCTACGATCGATTCGCGTGAGTATAACCCATCGTAGCATACGTATGGCTGCAATGCATCGCAAGTCCTACGATTGATAGTAAGTTACGATGAGTTTGGTGAAATCGACCCACACAGGGAGTAGGCCCAATTAGCCTATATCCCGGACACTGTGTGTCTGCGCACAAGGGCAACCAGACACAATTGTACGTGACTGCATGCGGCCCGCAGTTATAAGTTGTAGGTCTGGGACTTGGTATTTATGTGTCAAAACTCAAGTGAAGGTTGCCTATACTCCATGTACGATCTCCATATCGGCACGAGTGAAACTTCAATCTGTATATAATTGTGTTTTTCGGCATTAAAAACTCACACGGTTAGGCCTGCATAATGATTTATAACTCGCGAATTTCACTCGTTTACGTAAGTGGTTATTAGTTAGTCAGTCTGTGTCACCCTGTGTTAATGCGACATGATATTTTCATGGAACCAGATGAAAAGGGTTGGGTTTTTTTACGAACCGGCGTTGGTTGAAGCTTTTCCGGTACATCATCGCCGTTCATATACAGGGTTGTCCTGTATTTCTGCAGTGGTATGGATTGGTCCTCTGTGTCTGCAACATCAGCCTTAGGACCCCCGTTGGTCTCCATCTTGAATCCAAGTCAGTAGAGGGACTTATACACCATCAACCGCGCTCACCCTAACCTACTCGACTGAGTAAAAAGCACAACCCTCGATCTTTATAATACATCAACACACCCACAGCTCGCAAAAGAAAAATACCATACATGTATGTATTGTTGAAATCCATATAGAGGTGCCTCGGTTTTTTTCTTTGGACCCAGCCAACCTTGCTCGGTTTAGGATTAGAGGTTCGTTTATTGATTAACATATCAATACTACAATACTTTGGCAAGGTTACTGGTGAAAAAAACTGCTGTTTATGGCAAGGTGAAGTGGCTTGGTGACCGAAAGTTATGTACACGGGGCGAGTCAAAAAGAACTTGATCGTAATGACCGCGATTGGTGATGTTTTTCAAAACAAAGATGACACTCAGAAGTTCAGTAAAGCATACATTTAAACAAGCATTCTCTCTTGCTTATTAGAAAAAAGAATGAAATAAAATAATTATTCCTAAGAGGAGTTATATGTCTATTTTAAGGAAGGTTCTCATTTTAATTGCAAGCTGTCCGTGAAATGCTTGACACAACTAATGTATAGAGTACGCATTTTAGCTGATAAAATCACTCTAAAGGTACGTCGGAACAGAAATCTTCACAGATTTACCTATAACTTACAGGGTATAAAGATAGTGATGGTAGAAACATACCGTGAAAAGTTTTCTACCTGAAATTCTGTATTTCCCCCCCCCCCCCCAAAAAAAAAAAAAAAGAGAAAAAAAAATAAAGATGAAAAATAAAAGAGAAAAGACTTAAGAAATACTGTGGCTGTTTTTCACTGTTTTCTCAAAAAGTGGGTAACGTATGGGACTGAAATTTTCACAGATGACTGTTACTCTATCTTCCTTGATATTTTTACCCATGAATCTGTATTTCTTTGACAAAAACCAAAGTATGATATTATCTTTGCTACTTTCAGAATGTTTCAGTCAAGCATTGACTTCTATTTATGGCTTACAAAATGAGTACCTTTATTATAGACATAATTAACTCATTTTAGGAATGATCAATCTGTTATATTCCTTTTTCCTAATAAACGGGAGACAATGTTTGTTAAATGTATGCTTTTTACTAATTCGAGTGTCATCTGTTTCTTTTGAAAAGCATTTCCAACTGAATCTCGGTCTTTTTGAGTCACCCTCTTTAACCAAAAAAAACAACTTTTCCCTGTCCCCCTGGTGATTATTTCACGTCCTGTATACAATAGTAACTGTTTGTTGGATTGATTGATGGCTGTGTATACATAAACTCCGAATTCCCTATTTAAATGCAGTCTTTGCCTACCTCTTTGTATACGAAGTGAACACTTTTTGAAGCAAAATTCTATACAATTATTTTATGCGCGTGAACCGTGGGCCTGTATAGTGAAGCTACATGTAGGCCACCTAGTGACCTCGGGTTGGCAACCAGACCGTGTAAATCTGTCTACGGAACTCCACGGGTGCCATTCTTCTTATCCAGATAACCAATAATGACCGATAATAATAACCGATAATAATGACCGATAATAACATCTCGCCAAGTCGACTAATTAAAGGCAGCTTACAGGATTTGCAAGGCCTCCAAAAAAATATATTGAGTTTGAGACAGAAAATGGACTCAACAGTTCGTAAACAGTGCAAACAGTCACCATGGGAAATCTTGGTTCATCAGATGCTGGGTTTTTCAATGAAATCAAGATTAAGTGTCTTTTCAACGATCTTTTTAGCATTTCGAAAACGTGGTGTAACCGTGAAGGATTCGGAGGGGGGCAAAATTATTTCGGCCGTATTTCTGCTATCCAGATTAACAAAGCATAAAAAGGTATGCATGAAACAACGTACATATTATGTAACGAAGTTTAAGGCCTTCACTTCTGTTTAAGTACCGAATTCTGCCAAAACGCATATCTTTGCAAATCCTATATATGCTCCCTTTAAGCCCTAAAAGTCAACTTATTGAGATAATTTATCCGTGCATCGATGACTTGATGAATACCATAGTCCCCATTTTCTTATGACGTATCTCGCCAAGACGACTTACTGAAAGAAGGAAGTCGACTTGCCCTGATAGTTTACCTTGTAAAGACGACTTACTAAAACTGAGGTTACTTAACAGGATCTAGGATAAGACGACTTTTTAGATTCACTTTGTTGACTTGGTCAGATAAATCATCAGGATAAGTCGACTTCTAGTTTTCGCTTAAAGTCATCTTGTTGAGATGATTACTGAGACCATGCATGCTGAGACAAGACGAGTTTTACCACTCCCAAAGTCGACTTGGCGAGATAGATTATGTGGTTATCTGGATAAGTGGAATGGCACTCAATGGAGCTCCGTACATATCTTTTAGGGGAGTGTAAAAAAGTTTGATGGCTTTTTCCTCTTTTTGTCAGGCTATTCTAACCGTGATGGCGTTTGTTAGGGCCAGCTCCACTAGCGGTGAAGCTAAAGGCACGGACGGGGGTAGGAGAAGGCCTACATTTGGTCGGTCGTGTATGACCAATCTATAAAAATCACTGCACAATGAACATGTCTGTCACATAGGCCGCGCGCCGGCGTGTGATACCAAAATACATGTATGTGTAGGCCTGTTATATAGTATAACGTCATCTGGGGTCGATTTCACCAAACTCATCGCAAGTTACTATTAATCGTAGGACTTGTGATACATTGCAGCCCTACATAGGATACGATGGGTTATCCTTCGTAGCTCGAGTTAAAGGTAATATCATTCTTTGGTAAGAAACCAAAACAGAAATGTTCACAGATTTACGTACACTTTCAGGGTATGAAGATGATGCTGGTAGATACCTACCGTTAAAATATTTCCGCCTGAAATGGTGTATTTATCCAGAAATTAGTAAAACAACGACCGATAATCTTTTTGATCTTTTAAAAGATCAAAAATAAACTAAAGACTTAAGAAATACTGTGGCTGTTCAATGTTTCACTGTTTTCTCAAAAAGTGGGCACCGCATGTGACTGAAATTTTCACAGATGACTGTTACTGTATCTGTCTTGATATTTTTGCCCATGAATCTGCATTTCTTTGATAAAAACCAAAGTATGATATTACCTTTAAGATCAATCATTGGGCCTCGTGAAATCGACCCCTGGTGTGTCTGACCCGAAAGCATGCAGTTTGCTGGGTGCACTACACGAAATTGCTCGAAAATCAATGCGCCGAGCTGAATATTATATTAATGTGTACCCTAAAATGTTTTTTAATAATATGCAATTTGAAATCATGCAATATATTGTGTAATTATGACCGGTTATCACTACCTGAGGGTTCAGTGCTTCAGCCTGTTGTGGAGACTTGAGAAAGTTTGGCTTAAAATCTGGCCCTACATTGTTTTGAACGTGGGGTGTCAGTGTTTCATGAAAACATGGTAGCAAGTCGGTTACGGAAAAAGGACATTTCGGGGTTTTAGCAAAACAAAACATAATTGGCTACCAAAGACAAAATTGAAAAAGAATTGGGTAGATGAGGGTTCAAACTACCACAGTATTGCACCAAAAACTGAGAGACTCCTGGATGAGGTTTTTTGAACTGTGAAGTTGAGGTATTTTACACTAAAGGTCAATGGGAGTTTTATTTGTGTTAGTGTGGTGCACCCCCATCTTTGTTGTTTGGAGACAAACGCCCTCTGCCGAACAAAATGGCCGATTTGTCGTCCTTTACCTCCGTCAAACTCAGTTGAAAAACAACAAGTAACGAACTTGGAGTCAGGGATACAGTGCAGTAAGTAACAGCCGATTTCACGAAACATCAAAGGTTGCGTAACTTACGCAACATCTTCCTGCCTTGACTTAAATGCTCAAGAGTTACGCCCGTTTCACGCAAACGTACGCAACATTTGTACATTGCGTAAGTTACACAATATTTCGTGAAATCGGCTGCTGGAGGCACTTCAACCATAGGTAGCTCCTATGATAAAGATCTGATTGAGGCAAAAACCTAAATTGTATACGCAAGTATTATTTTTATATAGGCTCACGATATGCTCTCCCACAAGGGTTGGGAGTATAGTCATCATGGGTGTCGATCCCGGAGAGATGGTGGGATATATTCCCCCCAATATTTGAGGTAGAGGGGATGGCATGTATTATCACCCCCCCCCCCCCCCCCCCAATATATCATGTTTATTGTAGAGAAATATTACTTCATCCTTGTTATTTTTTGTGTTTTCGCAGTGAATTAATACTTCATGAATGTATGTTTAATTCTTTTAAATATCTTTCTTAAATGATCTGAAATGTGACTTTTCAAGTCTGTTTTTATCAAAAAGTCCCTGGTTTGGGAGGGGGTATCCCACCTCCCACAGCCTCCCTGGCTCGGTGGCTTCACTAGAACTGTGCTCCCTTGCATAGGACACCAAATCACCAATCATCCCCCAATCATGAAAAGAAATCGACACTAAACTCTCAACCTTGAGAGACAAAAATCAAACCAGTGAGTGGAACAGCGCGGACATAGCCTGGAAATCATAATCGTATCCCTTGTATATCTGAAACCGTGTGGAAGTTTACGAAACGGAGGCTCTATCAGGCTCGAGCTCTCGCCGGCTCCATTTCGTGAATCCATTCTAAAAAAAGAATACGGGTATCAAAATACTGATTTTGGCTGCGGTTCGGAAGTAGATTATCTGGTTTGAACAGGAAAACAGAGCTTCAGCTTCAATGAAAAACCTTACAAGTTTATTCATCAAAACTCAAAAGAAGTTAAATACATCTGTATTGTCTGTGCTAAAAAATATTGTATAGAGAAAAAGGAGGTATTTTAGACCCATAATTTAGCTCCCCACGTTTCGCGACGAAAAACCTTTAATACTTAATTATGTCACATGCAGAACGCCACACAGTACTGTGGTGCAAGCTGTACTAGTTATGTAGGTGACGTCATATGCTATTGTTGGGGGACTTTTTGTTTCCAAAATGGTCAAAATGAAGCACTTGCATAAAATATCAATTGACATAGTCATTAATTATTCACTAAGCAAAAATGTTAAAGCACTTTCACCCCTTTCCCAAATTTGATTGCAGTAAACCTTTAACCTATATTTTCTATATTTTAGTTTCGTATAAACCTGCACAGAAATTTATTATAGAAGAGTCGCTCCTTTCTTATCTTACTGAGAAAATATCACGCACTAAACTGAAACAAGGAAATTTCCCGAATTCATTGAATAACTTGTAGGATTTCTGCATTCTAGTTGACTACGGGAAGTCGAGCCACCATCGGTGTTTTGCACTCAGAATTTGTCGAGTCAACACTTTCACTCTTTCTAGAGGTGGTAGGGTCACTACAAATATAGACGGGGGTGGTGGAGGGGGTTCGGAGAAATGTAATGGCTGGGGAATGATGGGGATTTCCCCCCAATGAATCAACCCTCAATCGGAACATGAGTTCATCCTGTCATCAAATCTGTATAACACATTTCTTGCAAACTTCCCTGCTGTTGGGGTATGATCCTGTTTTCCTGTAGCTGGGTCGCACTTCCTATATAGTACGTTTGTGCGCAAAATCATAGATAGATATATATTAAAAAAAATGAGACCCTGGGAGGTGAAGTCACCCCCCCCCCCCCCCCCCCCACCCAAGTGATCTACGCTCCTGATATGGGGGTTCAAAAGTGGACATCTGCTTTTCTGCTCTCCAAGTAGCAGAAATGCGCTTTTCAACTTTTCTACTTTCCTACTTTTCTGTTAGCAGAAAAGCAGATCGAACGTTTTGGTAAAATGCACTTTTCTGCTTCCGGTGCCCTACTGTAAATACTCACTGTCACGATGCCAAAAAAAATGCGGGTTAAAGGCCAATAAATGTTGAAGCTTTCGATTTTGACGTAGTCGTCACGTGACACCTGACTTTATAGTATTATGAGCCGTTTACGTGCCCTGTTTGCATTCGGCCACACACACACACACCGGAGGTACGTACTTCCAAACTTCTCAAGTTCAGTTTTGCAAGTAAGTATGCTGTATATTTCGTATGGCTTCATGTATATAGGCCTAGCTAGCATGTTGAATCCACATACATGGTTTGATGGGATATGTTCTTCATGTACATTGTCATGCAATGTTTCGTATCAGTGCTGTGTGTGATTGATAATGGTGGCCCGCTATAGGTATAGGCCTACTTCTTGAACTTGAAGTCCTCCTAGTTCGTGCACCTTTTAGCAATAATATGACAAAGGTTTACTGTAATCAAAACTCATTATGAAGTTAAATACATCTGTATTATTATAAAACTCAACCCGTCTATCATTGTTTGTGCTAAAAGATGTTGTATATAGAAAAAGGAGATATTTTAGACCCATAATTTACCTTGCTTATGTCACATGCAGAACGCAACGCATTATACTGTGGTGCGAGCTTATACTAGTGTAACACTTGATTTGTGCTAGGTATTATGTTGTGTATAGACCTAGGTTTGGTGTTACTAATTACTGATGATAAGAGTACATGTAGGTATAGATGGAAGAAGGTTCACTCCGAACACGAAGATAGGGTCAATGGGAAGCTTTGTTTCTTACCCAGACTAACTTTAGTGCAGGAGGCAACCGGTGGTGGTCTTAGGTCGATGGAGACGACCAGGTAGAACCACGTAGTAGTAGAAGAGGAAGAGTAGAGTGATCTTACACTGTAACCATAGGGGTTTTTATACAGAAATAATGGTGACATAGATGGTTGGGGTTATTACCTAAAAAGGACTTGTTTGTGAGACTTAATGAATATTCTATAACATACAAATTAATATTTATAAAAGAAGGGATATGTTTGGACGATTCAATATATGGGCTGGGGCAATGCAAATTAAAGTTATCAGTGGTTTTCCAAATAAGGCGATGTAATAGTCTTGGACCCACTTTCTTGGAATGGTGACCAAGGCCTTGTGGGGGCCAAAACACATTCCTAAGAAAAGGAGTCACTACTGGACTTCCTACTACTGGACCATTCATGAAGGTCATGCATACAGAGTTACCAAACAGTATTGTCTCATGGGGTGGACGATTGGGGGAACTGTTCACTATAAGGTGACCATAGAAAATTACATTGAATATAAGGATTAATATATGGATTGATAAATAAAGATAAAATCCATGCTTACACTAGTTCTGTAGTTGACGTCACACGTTAGTGTTGCGTGGATCGGTTCCAAGGGGGACTTTTTTTTAGGGGCGGGGCATACATGTACTGATTTTGGTCGAAATTAAACACTTATATAGAAATATAAATTCATTTAGTCATAAATTATGTATTAAGCAATACTTTTAGAGCACTTTCACCCTGAGTTCCCAAATTTGATTACGGTAAACCTTTAATATGTTATGGGGTGCCATATGAACATATGCCATTGAAAATAACAGATACTGTAGTAGGAATTGGTGAGACGTTGCTCGTCCATTTTCCATTGCTTCATGACTGAGCCTCATATATACAGTGTATAATAAAATGTTGCCAAATTTCACTTTGAATTTTTGCAGAGTCTTTCCGTGAGTATAGGCCTAATGATTACATTTCACATTCGTTAAATTTTGTTGTCTAATTAGCTACAAAATAATCGGGAGATGATTAATGTAGTTGACTGGTGGATGGGGATAGCGGATTAAATCTTGTCCAAAATTCCTAGAGTATACCATGTATAAGAACTTGTGCGTTTAGCGATTAGAGGTACAGTACAGGATTGGTAGCATCCCCAAACAGATATGTTCACCGATTTACGTGTAACCTTCAGGGTATGAAGATGGTGCTGGTAGAAACATACCGTTAAAATATTTCCACCTGAAATGGTGTATTCATCCAGAAATAAGTCAAACAAAGTCCGAAAACAGTTTTGATCTCGGGGTAAACATTTCAAAAGCATTGTTTATTTTTTTATTAGGAAAACTGAGTCGGTTATTTTCTAGTGACTCATATGTCCGATAGAGCATAATTTTTGACGTGTGCTGGTTCATGCACATGCTGGATTAGACAAAGCCTGGGTGCTGTTCTGTGACCTTAAAAAAATCATGTATTATACCTTTAAGTTAGTACAGTTCATGATTTCTTCATTAAAATGCAGATAAGACCTGTTAGTCGGCAGAGGGCGTTCAGTTGTCTCCAAACAGCAAAGATGGCTACCGTGACGTCAGACGCACCTCATGATGTCAGTATACACATGTTTTTGAAAACTAATCAGATAAATTACAAAATAAGTTCAGGTTTAAATTGAGAATTTCAAATTCGTGAGATATTTATGTGTTATTAATATTTGTACCAAACAACCTTTAATTTTTCGTCAGCTGATTTTCTTGGGATGTTTCCTGAATCTTTTCTGTTTTTGTTGAAAATCAGCAATTTTGACCGTTCCTATTTTGTTTTTCAATAAAAAAAAAAGAAATAAGGGCTATACGTATGTGTCATGTTGACATAAATGTGATAACCATATTGCAATCTTTTGACTTTAGGAGATATTTCTTCCCAATTCTGAAGTATCAGACCGACATGTGAAATTTGGTGCAACCTTGAAGGATATTGACGGCAAGAATGTGCTTCAAGACGTCAATGAACATGGCCTGGCTTACTCTGCCGGCTTCAGGTAAAAATAAATCAAGTATCCACTTGTTACGACTTATTGTCGTAAGAACGACTTATTGTCGTAAGACGGAAAAGAAGCCTACTGAATTGATATACTACGGAGCTCTAGAGATGCCATCCGACTTATTGAGAACCCGAGATAGGCCCCTATAATTATTATCTCGGTATGACGACATCCCGAAATCAAGATGACGTCATCCTGATATAATTTTTTACGGGATGACGATCCTCGGATAATTAGGTTTTTCTTGTCATGAGTACGAACGGTTCGGCGTATATGTTCACAAATTAACAGGAATCTTGATTGTTAGAATGTCGTCATCCCTCGATAAATTATCCAAGATGTCGTCATCCCGTGATAAAATATCTTAGGATGTCGTCATCCCGTAATAAAATATCTTAGGATGTCGTCATCCCGTGATAAAATATCTCAGGATGACGTGATCCCGTGATATATTAATATCTCAAAATGTCGCCATCCCGTGATAAAATATCATTAGGATGTCGTCATCCCGTGATAAAATATCTCAAGATGTCGTCATCTCGTGATAAAATAACTCGTGATGTTGACATCCTGGGGCCAATTTCACAGAGCTGCCTAAGCACAAAAATTTTCTTAGGCATGAAAAGTCTTCCTTGATCAAACAGGATCACCAACCAAATGTTCATGTGATGAAAAAACCGACTCAATTTTCGTATAAAACATATAGAATAAAATGTTGATCTGACCCCCATATCAAAGCTGTTCTCGGTCTTTGTTTTACTAATTTCTGTATAAATACACCGTTTCAGGCGGAAAACCGGGAACATTTCTGTTTGGGTTGGTTGCCATGGTCCTGTAGAAAAATTGTGCCATGAAAGTTCAACTGTAATGAACATCCGCGATACCAAATGATTTATATATTTGTTTCTGTATATAAGGACTGAAGACATCTTGCTGACAGTGAATGATATAAGCACTGAGGGGAAAGACCTTCATTTCCTGTTGGATTATCTACGACGTGACAGATGGGCAAATCTGCTTCTGGTAAGTCCACAATCTGATTTGGACGGGGGGAATCAACTGTTGCAAACTGATCATGGGTGTCGATCCCGGGGGGATGGGGGAATATACCCCCCCCCCCCCCCCCCCAATATTTGAAGTGGGGCGGATGGCGTGTATTATCATCCCCCAATATTTTGAGGTTGAATGTCATTCAATTTTATTGTATAGAAATATTACATGACCTTTGTTGTTTTGTTAGTCTTCGCAATGAATTTATAATGTTTAATTCTTCTGAATATCGTTTTTAAATGCTTTAAAATGCGACTTTTCGACTCTGTTTTTATTAAAAAGTCCCTGGTTTGGGAGGGGGGTATCCCCCCTCCCACAGCCTCCACCGGCTCGGTCGCTTCGCTCCCTCGCATAGGACACCAAATCACCAATCATCCCACCCCCCAAATCATGAACAGAAATCCACGAGAGTGAAACTGATAAAATAATGAACACCAGAATGCTTGGAATAAGTATAGCTAGACTAGAGCACAACGTTCCCTCCACTTCCATTGCCTTTCACAGAAGTTGAAATGACACAAATATTACCGGAAAATACACAAAGAAGGGACAAAGAAAACTGTACACCATTAAAAAGAACAAGTCAAGCCTCTCTGAAGAATGAGAGTACGGAGCTACACGAGTGCCATTCCACTTATCCACAAAATAATCTCGCTGACTTTTGGAGTGGTGGTATATAAAAGTCGTCTTGTCTCAATAATCATCTCAACAAGATGACTTGTAGCGAAACTTAACGAGAAGTCGACTTATCCTGATAATTTGCAGGGTGTACGTCCCGTAATCATGGGACGTACACCCTGCATTATAAAGAGTGCTGCGGACGTAACTATTCACTTTTGTTGCCGGACAAAATACGGGCGGGAACACACCAGTAATGGCGGGTGTTTTCTACCTCCATGTTCGCGCCGTCGGATCGGACGTGTATACTGATAAACCTCAGTTTTATTAAGTCGTCTTTACAATGTAAACAATCAAGACAAGTTGACTTCCTTCTTTCAGTAAGTCGTCTTGGCGAGATAAATGATGTGGTTATCTGGATAAGTTGAATGGCACTCGTGGAGCTCCGTAATTATCAGTATGAGAGAAAACAGAATATTGCTGACGGCAGTTATCAAGGCAGACTGTTAAACGTTCAAATGCCGGTTGTGTAACGTACCCGGAATGAAACATTATCATCCCAGTGTAAATATCTGTTCATTTCATTTCCTGGAAAATTACTGAACCTCAAACCATTTATGATTGCTTAAACAGGCAGTTAAGCGGGAGCGAGAAGAGGAAACACCGATATTTAAGTGGATCATCTTCAATGTTATCGTTCAAGGTAAACAAGAGAAACAATAAAAATCCATAAAATCCGTGAAGTTAATGTTGAAGCATTTTGAATTATGAAAGTTGTGTTTTGGGGTATAAGTATACTTGTCTGTAGTCTTTTAAAGGTAGTATCATACTTTGGTATAGGGAACCAAAACAGAAATGTTCACAGATTTACCTTTAACTTACAGGGTATGATGCTGGTAGAAACATACCGTTATTTTTCCGCCTCAAATGCTGTATTTATCAAGAAATTAGTAAAGCAACGAGCGAAAATATTGTTGATAAAAAAATAATAATAATAATAATGGTGAAAATATTAAAGAAATTCCGTGGGCGTTTTTCAATGTTTTCTCAAATGTCGGCACCGCATGGAACTGGGAATTTCACAGATGACTGTTAGTGTATCTTTCTTGATATTTTTGCCCATGAATTTGCCTTTCTTTAAAAAAACAAACAATGTATGATATTACCTTTAAAATTAATATCATACATTGGTTTTTATCAAAGAAATACAGATTCATGGGCAAAAATATCACGACAGATACAGTAACAGTCATCTGTGAACATTTTAGTCCCATACGGTGTCCACTTTTTGAGAAAACAGTGAAAAACAGCAACAGTATTTCTCAAATCTTTTCTCTTTTATTTATGATCTTTTAAAAGATCAAAAAGATTTTCGATCGTTGTTTGACTGATTTCTGGATTAATACAACATTTCAGGCAGAACAGTTTTAACGGTATGTTTCTACCACCACCATCTTCATACCCTGTAAGTTAAAAGTAAATCTGTGAAGATTTTTGTTTTGGTTTCTTACCATAGTATGATACTACCTTTAAGTAAAAGGTTACACTTTATAGTACTCCAGTCACAGATACCATCTACAGTATGGACGATTTTCATATCTGAAGTGGGCTTCACGTAGGCCCTGTTTCTTTAACGCACAGGATCCCAGATTAGGGGATCCACGTCCTATGCAAGGTACGCTATTTAAGAGCTGGATTAGAGATCTTGTGCGTTAAAGGTAGTATCATACTTTGGTAGGAAACCAAAACAGAAATGTTCACAGATTTACGTATAACTTTCAGGGTATGAAGATGGTGCTGGTAGAAACCTATACCGTTAAAATAATTCCGCCTGAAATTGTGTATTTATCCAGAAATCAGTAAAACAACGACCGAAAATCTTTTTGATCTTTTAAAAGATCAAAAATAAAAGTGAAAAGACTTAAGAAATACTGTGGCCGTTTTTTTTTTACGATTTTCTCAAAAAGTGGGCACCATCACACAGAGAAAAATTTACACAAGATAAGAAAAATCTACCCTGTTTTACATGTAACGGGCGCACATGCGACATTACTAGGTAAAACTTACATAACAAGTGTTTGGTAAAATGTTACACAATAGTTAGGTAAATTTGTACTTGGAAATTGTGTAACAGATTTTACCGAATTTTCTAGGTAAAACCCTGTTATGTAAAATTTTACACTGATATTAGGTAATTTTTTTACCACTATTCTGTGTAAGATAAATCAATTTACTTGTTAATTAAGTAAACATTTTACCATTTATCTATGTATTTTCGGCATTGTTTTTACATGTTAGATATGTAAATTTGTTTCTCTTACCGAGTTTCTCGGTAAATCCTTTTTTCAAAATCACAAACCGTTAAACATAAATTAATACACACGTAGAAATGTCACATTTCAAACTTGAATGCTGTTAGCTTTATTTCTATTTCTGACAAACTTTAAAAATTAACATCATTCATGGGATCAAGCAAGGTGTATTTGTGAAAAATACAAGGCCTCCCAAATTCCTCTCTTATATAGTAGAAAAGAAACCTTAACACTGGGAGGTAGTGAAATAAATCAATAAGATGGACGCTTGCATAGACCTTTCTATAAATTATACTTGCCAAATGAAACAAATGTCAGCATAATAGTTGAAACTGAACTGTCCCTTCATCTTCACTGTCCTACTCATCCACTGCAGGATTCGGGTATATTGTTTCACCTCTGTGTCATTTGGAAATCACATTTAAGAATCGACTGATAATTAATTTTTATGGCCCTTTGATTTTCAAGTTTAAAACATTTTACTGAACCTGCAATGGAATACTTATTAACAACAAATGTACATGTTGTAAACATCAATATAAGACACAAAACATCTATTGAAAAGTGCAGGAGAACATATTGACCCTTGCCTGTCTGCTACTGGTAAACAAAACCCAGATGTAAATTGAAAAAGAAATCTGGCCATTTACATGTAAATATTTCATTTTAAAGCCATAGACCTTCTCTTGATTTAGGGAAATGAGACATGAACAATGCAATGATGATTACCAAGAAATGTGAAATTTCAGATAAAACACTCACTATCCTCAAGAATGAATATGTGCTTACATAATACTGCAGCAGAATATCAGGAAATCTCTGATGGCACATCCCTTTACATTGTCTTTAAGCTCAAAGATGACAGACTCCATGAAGTCACATATACCTGAACAATTTTGTCTTGTTAGTGTTACTGCAAGTCTCAGACGAAGTATGTCTTAAAAGAAATGTCTTATTCTTCCGATAAAGATACATATGTGGAGGTGCTTGGCGTTCTTTAACTAGGAGCAGTTGTTGAAGAGCTATTGGTGTCACCACAGGACAAGAATCAGAACGGCTGTGATTTTGTTGTTCCATCTTCTTGGTGATTGTTCTCCTGAAGAAATGGAAACACAAATTGAAAGCAAATAATTAGACCACGTACGACTGTATTTATCAGAGGCACTATGGAATAATTATTTGAAGACAAAAAAAAACACTTCAGGGTCAATTTTCATTCAAACCTGGGACACGTGAATCCTCTGCCGCATATGTAGTTTTCTATGATTCATAATGAGCTTAATTACATCCAGATCCTATGAGCATTCCCGAAGTTTATTGTAGGTCTTCATATTTAGCGGTTTTCAGTCATGGATCCTGTTGTTACATTGTAATTTTGATATTTGAATTCATGTAAAAAAAGACTCTGCAACATCTAAGTAAAAATTGGTACTTACCGAGTGAACATCGATAAAAAAAACTGATGAAGTCTCAGTGAAGGATTATATGATGTCGTACACATTTCGCCTTTCGTCGGCCAGTGACAATTCCAAGTTGCTTTCATCTGAAGAAAATGTAAAAAAAAAAACACAAAAAAAACATAATTATCTTCTGTGAACAATACTGGTTTGCACCACCACCATTATCAACTGTCCGGAAAATGGGCCCAACTAGATTCTACCTGATGATAGTTCCCCCACATCGACGTCCTTATCCTTCAGAAGATGGGTTTGCCAGGATGGAATAAATTTAAGGACGAAGCTTTAATAGAAGCTTTTCAGAGACCTCTGCCCATTTAGGTTGTCCTCAAATTACTACACAGAAATCAACGCATATGAATGTGATTGTCACATTTTGTAACGGACATAGAACTTCCATGGCGTAATGTATTTGACATGTTATAAATCCATATTAAATGTAGGTAAACCATTCACAAGTCAGCCATCCGTACCTTAATATTACACAAATTAACATGAAAACATTAACTAAGGTTAATTACCTTCACAAGATGACCAAACCTCCAAGGCTTCAGTGTGTTGTCCATTTCCATGCTGTTATGTACGTCAAGTGAAGCCACGCATATTCGAACTCCCGAAAGTACTTGTTTGTTAGTGTAAATTGAATGTCTGTCATGTATGTATTGGAAAACTTACCATGACGTTATGAACTCTAATTTCTTACCACTTGATACACGTAAAGTACTTACTTCACTTATGTAAACTTTACACAATCATTGTAAACTTGTATGTTTACTCCCAAAAATATGAAAAATTATTTTTACAAAACAAATGTGTATAGGTTTTTCATGGGATTTTACATAAATTAAGTATTTTTTTACACAATATTCTTTACATATTTTATTTTTTACATTCGTTTTCTGAGTGATGGGACTGAAATTTTCACAGATGACTGTTACTGTATTTTCCTTGATAGTTTTGCCCATTAATTTGTAATTCTTTGACAAAAACCAAAGTATGATACTACCTTTAAACAAACAAGCCCTAGAAGTCACCCCATATGCTCACTATTTTTTATTTTGCTTCTAATATTTTGGTTTGTTTCAGATGGAACACCCAGAGTTAACGTTCATCGTTCGCATGAAAATGACACATTCAATATGCCGGAATTTCCCCCCCTCACGAGCAGCATGGATTTCCTGTTATGTTCGGACACCAAATACGACATTGTCATCGAAGAAGACGGTAATGAACCGTATCTCAAAATTCTTAAGGATAAAGTCAAGTTTGGTTCATACGACAAGAAACTTGGTAAGTGATGCGATGGCTATATTGATGTCCAAAATTGGCGGTTCTTGTATAAAAAAAGGGGACCAGTAAGACTGATTTCCTGAATTCTCTATTCACTCGTGTGTTGTCGTGTAATTCTGCCCTGCTTAAAGGTAGTATCATACCCTTTGGTACGAAACCAAAACAGAAATTTTCACAGATTTACGTTTAACTTTCAGGGTATGAAGATGGTGCTGGTAGAAACCTACCGTTAAAATATTTCCGCCTGAAATGGTGTATTTATCCAGAAATAAATTAGTAAAACAACGACCGAAAATCTTTTTGATCTTTTAAAAGATCAAAAATAAAAGAGAAAAGACTTAAGAAATGCTGCGGCAGTTTTTCACGGTTTTCTCAAAAAGTAGGCATCGTATGGGACTGAAATTTTCACGGATGACTGTAACTGTATCTTCTTTGATATTTTTGCCCATGAATCTGTACTTCTGTGATAAAAACCAAATTATGATACTACCTTTAAAGGGTTCCTGTAGTGTTTTTTTTTCAGTCAGGTTATTTTATTGCCTTCATACAGAGTATATGACAGATAATGAATAGCAAGTCTTATTCTGGTTTCAAACTAGCATTTGGTTTTCATTTAAATGGCTTTGCATGCAAAATGGGGGATTTTCATGCATGCTTATGTGAGAAACCAACATCAAAAGTATATTGTAAAAAAACAACAACATTTTTTTTAAATGACGAGGCAAACTTACCCCACAGAAATGGTCTGGGAAAAAATCACCAGCAGTTGAGTGAAAGGAATATATTCGGTACAATAAAATCCATTGAGGAGGAAAAACCTGTCCGAAAACCTGTACAACAACCCCAACTTTCCGTGCACAAATTTGGTTACTGCTCTCAGTTACCCAGATGACATCACAGTTTTGCTCATGAATATGGACATTCTAATTAGCATACCAACCAAAAAAACAGTTGTTAACCCTGAAACAGTGTGAGGAAGTGGATAATGTCACGGGCCCCATAAAACAGTTGCTTTTTTGCACATGTCAAAGCCATAGTATTCCTATTGAACAAAGATAATCACGTACAGAGTTGAAAACTTTGAGGTGAACAGTTTTTGGTTAGGCTTTGCTCAAGAGGGAAGACCAAAATTAAATTTCTTATTTATTTTGTGCATGTTACATTCAGGTACGTTCTACAAATACACGTATTCCGGAGGGGATCCATCTAAAGGCAGTGTAGTAGCTTTTTCATTAGTCAAGATGGATCCTCCCCCTGATAGCAACAAGGCAACGAAGGATAAGACCTGCTTTGGTGTCAGGCCTACGCCTAATAAGAATTTGAATTTGAAAGCAAAGGTGAGAAACAGACATACATGTACAGTACTAGGCATAATTATACACTATTTGCCACGAAAACAATAATAATAGTGTATGCGACCAATTCTAGACCAATTCTGTTGTAAATTATTTTACATACAGCAATAAATAAATGAATGAATGAATGCCTATACAGGGTGTCCCAGAAAAAAACGCAACACTGTGTCGGGACCCATTATGTTAAAATTAAACTGTGTATCACTTCAAGATTCAGATATGTGATAGAGCCATGTCTTGGCTATCACCATATAGAATTTAAGCATATTGAGACTGAAATTGGCGAAAATATGACCAATTAAAAGAGTACTCATTAAAAACAAATTTGCAAGGATAACACGCATATAGTGGTCAATACACACATAATGTGTATGAAAGAAAGATGGAAATCGGGTTTTGAGGTTGGGTAGTTCAGTCTTAGTTTGTTCACCCAATTGTAGTCCAATTTTGCTTAAATTCTACACAGTGATAGCCAAGACGTAGCTGCACCACCTATCTGTATCTTGAAGTGATAAACAGTTTCATTTTAATGTAAAAGTTCATAATGATATGAATGCTCTGTGGTTGAAGGATTCCAATGGAACCAATAGTGTGGTTTCGTACCCAGAGCGAGATGTGGTGGTCGCCATGACACATGACTCCCGGGGCTCGCATGACATTATGCATTACATTACATAAGTGCTCAAAATCGCACTAATAGTCGCGATTATTTGTGTCCCCACACAAATAAGCGCGACTATTTGGGTCGCGCTGCAAATCGCGACCCAAATAGTCGCGCTTTTTTTGGAGTGTGAGAACATGCCTATTGTCAATCGGCTACAGCCTTTTTTTTTTCTTTTTTTTTTTGGGGGGGGGGGGGAGTTGTAAACGCTTCAATATAGGCCTATTTTTTGTACATTGCCGCGACTTATTTCCTATCGAAAGGCGGCCTCCAATTCTGACGTGTTTACAAACGAAAAACACATTCAGCGGTTACAGACTTTTCTTTATAAAACATAATGAATGGTTCTGATCTTACCCCGAGATCAAAACTTTTTTCGGTGGTTGTTGGTCTAATTTATGGATAAAAACGCCATGTCCGGTGGAATATTTTTCGAACGGTATGTTTCTACCACCACCATCTTCATACCCTGAAAGTTATACGTAAATCTGTGCACATTTATATTTGGGTATGTTTTATATCAATCCTGTACTGTACCTTTAACATCAAAATGTCAAGTTATCCGATATAAAATTGCGGTATAACCTTAATTTCCCGACACCAATTATTATTGTTTATTTTTTTTCATTATCTGTTTTTTTTTTTTCTGTAAAGAAATTTCCGACTTACATGGTTGGACAAAACATTGCTCCGGATCGACGGTTTTGGTATCAAAAACTCGACGTTAACAGAGCCAACTTTACCCTGGAAAGCTATCTGGTGAAAGGTGGGTAAATGTTCCTAAAGAGTCCACGGTGACTCCAGTCCCAGTCTGAGTATA
Source organism: Astropecten irregularis (assembly GCA_963971285.1). Lineage (NCBI taxonomy): Eukaryota > Metazoa > Echinodermata > Asteroidea > Paxillosida > Astropectinidae > Astropecten > Astropecten irregularis. Next base: position 11,407,599 of record OZ020248.1, read on the forward strand.
GTCTTTTGCCACTGTGACTCCAGTCCCACTCTGAGTAAAGCCATTTGCCACTGTGACTCCAGTCCCAGTCTGAGTAAAGTCATTTGCCACTGTGACTCCAGTCCCAGTCGAGTAAAGTCATTTGCCAATGTGACTCCAGTCCCAGTCTTAGTAAAGTCATTTGCCACTACATGTGACTCCAGTCACAGTCTGAGTAAAGCCATTTGCCACTGTGATTCCAGTCCCAGGCTGAGTAAAGTCATTTGCCACTGTGACTCCAGTCCAAGTCTGAGTAGAGTCATTTGCCACGGTGACTCCAGTCCCAGTCTGAGTAAAGCCATTTGCCACTGTGACTCCAGTTCCAGTCTGAGTAGAGTCATTTGCCACGGTGACTCCAGTCCCAGTCTGAGTAAAGTCATTTGCCACTGTGACTCCAGTCCCACTCTGAGTAAAGCCATTTGCCACTGTGACTCCAATCCAAGTCTGAGTAAAGTCATTTGCCACTGTGACTCCAGTCCCAGTCTGAGTAGAGTCATTTGCCACGGTGACTCCAGTCCCAGTCTGAGTAAAGTCATTTGCCACTGTGACTCCAGTCCCACTCTGAGTAAAGCCATTTGCCACTGTGACTCTAGTCCAAGTCTGAGTAAAGTCATTTGCCACTGTGACTCCAGTCCCAGTCTGAGTAAAGTCATTTGCCACTGTGACTCCAGTCCCAGTCTGAGTAAAGCCATTTGCCACTGTGACTCCAGTCCAAGTCTGAGTAAAGTCATTTGCCACTGTGACTCCAGTCCCAGTCTGAGTAGAGCCATTTGCCACTGTGACTCCAGTCCCAGTCTGTGTAAAGTCATTTGCTACTGTGACTCCAGTCCCAGTCTGAGTAAAGCCATTTGCCACTGTGACTCCAGTCCCAGTCTGAGTAAAGCCATTTGCCACTGTGACTCCAGTCCCAGTCTGAGTAGAGCCATTTGCCACTGTGACTCCAGTCCCAGTCTGAGTAAAGCCATTTGCCACTGTGACTCCAGTCCAAGTCTGAGTAAAGTCATTTGCCACAGTGACTCCAGTCCAGTCCCAGTCTGAGTAAAGTCATTTGCCACTGTGACTCCAGTCCCAGTCTGAGTAAAGTCATTTGCCACTGTGACTCCAGTCCCAGTCTGAGTAAAGTCATTTGCCACTGTGACTCCAGTCCCAGTCTGAGTAAAGTCATTTGCCACTGTGACTCCAGTCCCAGTCTGAGTAGTCATTTGCCACTGTGACTCCAGTCCCAGTCTGAGTAAAGTCATTTGCCATTGTCACTCGAGTCCCAGTCTGAGTCATGAAAATTATTACTCCAGTCGGACTCGATTCGAAATCGCCAATCGTGAAATAAATGAATGAATTATCTTACTACTTATGTTTACAGATTGGTTCCTTGGGAAGAATAACCAGAACAGAGCTGTGTTGTCAAATACAAAGACTTGGCTGAAAATTGGCGCTGGGAAACCACCTTGTGGAGAGGATAGGGCCCACACAAAATATGAGGCATGAAAAGCCCCTGGTACATGTTATGCATGGTCAGATATAATGGTACCACTCTAAAGGTTTTTAGAATGATTCAAAAAAATATTCAAACCTTTTTGGCATTTTTCAAAATGGTGTATTAAAGGGAGCATATAGGATTTGCAAAGATGTGCGTTTTGGCTGAATTTGGAACTTGAACAGAAGTGAAAGTCTTAAACTTCCTTACAGACGTTGTTTCATGTACTTTTTATCTTTGCTTTGTTCATCTGGATAGCAGAAATACGGATGAAATAATCTTGCCCCCCCCCCCTCCGAATCATTCACGGTTACACCACGCTTTCGAAATGCTACTAAATCGTTCGGACGAACGATCTTTTTAAAAGACACTAAATCTTGATTTCCTTGACCCAGCATCTGATGAACCAAGATTTCCCATGGTGACTGTTTGCACTGTTTACGAACTGTAGATTCCATTTTTTGTCTCAAACTCAAGAACTTTTTGGAGGCCTTGCAAAGTCCTGTACGCTGCCTTATAATTTTAGGGTGATGTTGGTTTGGGTCCTGGGTGGGATGGAGGTGGGGTACAATTGTGTAAGCCACTATTGCAAATGTGTAAGTAGATAACATGAACCGGGTGGAAACACTCGTGCGTAAATCGCTAATGGAAATATTTTAGAGGTACCGGTTTTTAGAAACCTCTTTTTCCACATGAATTACTACACTAATCGAAATAGCCTTTCTAGTGGCAGATGCATAATGTTAAAAGAGATTTCCGAGTTTTCTAACATTGTTCCTTAATGCACTTGTTATCATTGTAGACCATTTTGTAACGGAGGCCTGTTCGATCGTGATGGATTTGAAAATTCCATAAATATGTGAATGCTTTGCATGTCAGTAATATTCAACAGAACAAGAAAGCAGGGGCGGATCCAGGGGGCGTGGGGGCGCACGCCCCCCCCCCCCGCCTCCCTCCTCACTACAACAACAGAGAAGAAAAAGATTAGAAAAGAGAAAGAATAAAGCAAAACAATATATAGGGAGGGAGAAAGTAAAAAGAGAGGGAGACCAAATTACCTAGCTTTGATCGCCCTGAAATGCATCCGTCGCTATTGAATTGGCGCGTTATATTTCTTTATTAGCCTTTTTGCGTGTTTTTATAATGACAACGATTATTAAGAAGGATTTACCTATATACATTTACCACGGTACAAAGATATGATAGAAATCCCCCTGTTAATTTTTTCTGCCTGAAATGCTATATTTAGTTTAGAAAAGAGTGTTAAACAAATAATTTACGTCTCGGCGAGATCAAAAACTTTCTTTATGTTTTATAAGAAAAACATTAACGTTTTCTGCTAGGTTCTCGTGACTCAGATGTCCGATTGAGCTCAAAGTTTCACAGGTTTATTATTTCTTACATGTTTGATCAGACAAAGTGTGAGTGCTGCTCTGCGACCTTTACCAATCAAGTAATATACCTTTAAAAGGCAACAATTAAAATTGCTTTTAATCACATAAATCGAGTGCTGTCTTTTTCCACTTATTCAAGTTTACTAACGTTTAAAAATAACGTTTAATTATATTAATTAAAAAGCCGTATCCTCTCGAGTGATTCCCCATGTACCGTTCTCAGCTTACAGCATTGCTGCGTGTATCATTGAAACGATCCCTGGGGTATGGCGGTGTGTGCGTGGTTTCATGGCTTCTGACTGCCAAACGAACAAAGATAATTGACTATTGGGGTCACCACCAATGTAGAGCTGGATAGCTCAGTTGGTAGAGCTCCTGTACGGTATTCAGGAGGTCACCGGTTCGAATCCCGCTCCAGTCAATTTGTCTTTGTGCACTTTTCAATGACTTAAGAATTCAGTCAGTTTCCCTTGTGGTTATTTGATGATTGTTTAATAATAGCAATGGAAATTACATTGTAGACATTCCACTGGTGTCGATTTATTTTCATGATTGGGGGATGATTGGTGATTTGGTGTCCTATGCGAGGGAGCGAAGCGACCGAGCCGGGGGAGGCTGTGGGAGGTTGTTTTACCCCCCTCCCAAACCAGGGACTTTTTAATAGAAACAGAGTCGGAAAGTCGCATTTTGGAGCATTTAAATCGATATTCAGAAGAATTGAACATAGGCCCCCTAGTATAAATTCACTGCGAAGACTAAAAAAACAAAAGGAACATGTTATATTTTTATACAATAAACTTGAATGACATTCAACCTCAAAATATTGGGGGGGGGGTGATAATACACGCCATCCCCCCCCCCCCCCCCCCAGGGTGCACCCAAGTAAATAGGGCCAAAATCCGTCCGCCGAGCTCATGAATAAAAGTTAAGCACTCAATATATTTTAAATAAGAGAGTTGTGAGAGCTATGAAAATGAAGGATTGAAGAAATATGGCACTGGACCTCCTGCCTTGACTCTGGGCTTCCATTTGTGACCATTTTTGATGCAATTGGGTGAGAAAGTGGGTCTATTTCAGCCGCTTTGCAGAGGGATGTTTTTTTGAAAATGGCTTCTTTGATTGGAGTGATCCATACCTTGTTTTAGGGGTGGTCAGCTGAGAATGAGTATATCTCAAAAATTCAATGGTCACCCTACCATAAAATGAAAAGAAAATGAAAGGTGACGTGTTCCTCATCATTTTTCTGTGTAACTTGAACAGCTGTGAGAGTTCTGTATATTTTTAAATGATTTTTGAAGTTCGAGGATTTATCACTGTTGTCTATGGGAGTTTATTTACTTGGGTGCAACCCCCATCCCCCCGGGATCGACACTCATGATATAGGCCTATTCGGCTAACTATTGACACCCGTGAGGTCGTCGCGTTCAGGACGACGCGCTTGCTGCAAGATCTGAGCATACGCACCCCGGGAAAAAAATGCCCGCTCGGCCGAGTCGTGGTAGTCTATGGGCCTGTTTGTTTAATGCAAAGGATCACGGATTGTACTAATCCGGATCCCATTTTAGCGTACCGTGCATAGGAGGTGGGTCCTATGGGATCCTTTGCCTTAAACAAACAGGCCCTATGTGATAGACACAATACACGGGTTTACACTTCCAAAAGTGCGCATGCGTGATAGTGCCTCGTTTCGAAGTCGCGATAAAAACCGCAGAAGTGTAAACACGTGTATTGTCTTCGACAATGGACGGGCTTACACTTCGAAAAGTGCGCATGCGTAGAAGTGCCTCGTTTTGAAGTTGCGATAAAATCCAAGATGGCCTCCGAAGTGTAAACCCGTGTATCGCCGTACAGCGAGCAAACGTCTATCACAATGGGCCGTATGCATAAAAAGTAGCAATTGCTTGCAAGCAATAGCTTCAAGCACAAGCAATTGCTTGTCAGGCAAAAGATCAAGTTCAAGAAATTGCTTAAATCCGTATGCATAAACTTTTGCTTCTGCTTAAACCTTTTGCTTGCTTTCAGCAGGCAGTTGCTTGAGGTTTCAACAATAAGGACGCCACGCCGGCGCGAACACCATTCATGGGAGAGCAAAGGCGAGTTACGTAATATGTGACGTGGGTGGGGAGGCGATCAGTACAGAATGCAAAACAATCATATGTGCTCTACAGCAGGCAAAGACCACCATCATGACCAGTATTGGCAAAAGGGTGGATGGAAAACAAATAATGAAAAAAATGCCAAGACAAGTGCGAAAACAAAACACAAACGGAATAATTTCAGATAGGTCGCTGGAGCCATTTCTTCTCGATTTATTCTACTCCTGTACAACTTCGGGGTTTTTTCGTACGATCATGAACATGATGACTAAACCCAAACATCATATTAAGCAAGAGCTCAAGCTGGTATGACGGAGCTTCAAAAAACGTAAGCAATTGCTCATAAGAGCAAGCAAAAGATTCGTTTTATGCATACGTTTTTTTAAGCAATTGCTTATCTTTAAGCAATTGCTTGCTGCCCGCAAGCTATTGCTTGTGCTTGCTAGCAAAAGCTTTAGCTTGCAAGCAATGGCTTATTTTTATGCATACGGATTCAAGTAAAAGGCTAGTACAAGCAATTGCTACTTTTTATGCATACGGCCCAACAAGCTTGCAGATTTCCTGATTGATTATGCAAACCAACCCAGCACTGACCTCTCTAAGTTTTGACCAATCAGGGGGCATCTACTATCGTACCGTTTGGCGAGCGCGTCTATCACGAAGATAGCTGCTGCCGTGCGGACGCGCGAAAATGACCAAGTCCGTCATGATCCTGTGGGAAATGTTCTCAAAACAGATCTGATTGGCTGATATTATGTCGCGTTGCATAAAATGTGCATGAACGCATGTACGTATCAGACGTTCATCGTGCGTAGTGTGGCACGGAGTGGATAGAATGGCTGATACTCAAGACTAGCGTCTTGGTGGCGTGTCGTGAAATGTTAACTGACTCTATTATTTTTAAAGTTGAACCCATAAACACAACAGGTACGTGCATGTCCTCAACTCAATGATGCTGTCATATGTAAATGGAGTGACATGAGTTCCGGGGGGCAGTTGCAGTTGTGTATGAAAATGTATGGGGTGAACATATCATTTTTGGTCCCCCTACAAACCCCCCATCGTTTGCTTCGTCTCAAACGCACATGTCCTCCACGTCCCCCCCCCCCCCGGCTCCCCACATCCTGAAATCCTGCTTGTGAAATAGGGGGAGTGGTGTCTACAGCCTCATCCTCCATAATTCCTCAGAATAATTGGAGAAGAGTAGGTGCTATATAGGACTTTTGTGTTTATCGATTTCCACTCCTGGTGCATAATTTATAGGCCTACATGACTGTGTGTGGTAGAATAATTCTAAAAGGATAATCCCATTGTGAAGGGTGTATTAATATACCAAATAAATTCTATTATAATGGAGATGTTTTTAAAGTCACATGGCAATTGGCGTCATAATGTGGCGTTCCTTATTTTAGCATCATGGATCACAACGCCATCAGTTGGTATGTTTGCCATACACCTACTTATATAATGTCACCCTTACCCTGACAGCGCCAGTATGGCCATTACCCAGTAGTATACCCCTTACCCAGCATGCCAGTCCAGTAGATTACCACCCATTACTCAGTAGTGTATCCCTTACCCAGCATGCCAGTCCAGTAGACCGTACCGCCCATTACTCAGTAGTGTATCCCTTACCCAGCATGCCAGTCCAGTAGACTACCGCCCATTACTCAGTAGTGTATCCCTTACCCAGCATGCCAGTCCAGTAGACTACCACCCACTACCCAGTAGTGTATCCCTTACCCAGCATGCCAGTCCAGTAGACTACCACCCATTACCCAGTAGTACCCCTTACCCAGCATGCCAGTCCAGTAGACTACCACCCATTACCCAGTAGTGTATCCCTTACCCAGCATGCCAGTCCAGTAGACTACCACCCATTACCCAGTAGTGTATCCCTTACCCAGCATGCCAGTCCAGTAGACTACCGCCCATTACTCAGTAGTGTATCCCTTACCCAGCATGCCAGTCCAGTAGACTACCGCCCATTACTCAGTAGTGTATCCCTTACCCATCCCAGCATGCCAGTCCAGTAGACTACCGCCCATTACTCAGTAGTGTACCCCTTACCCAGCATGCCAGTCCAGTAGACTACCGCCCATTACTCAGTAGTGTACCCCTTACCCAGCATGCCAGTCCAGTAGACTACCGCCCATTACCCAGTAGTGTATCCCTTACCCAGCATGCCAGTCCAGTAGACTACCGCCCATTACCCAGTAGTGTATCCCTTACCCAGCATGCCAGTCCAGTAGACTACCGCCCATTACCCAGTAGTGTACCCCTTACCCAGCATGCCAGTCCAGTAGACTACCGCCCATTACCCAGTAGTGTATCCCTTACCCAGCATGCCAGTCCAGTAGACTACCGCCCATTACCCTGTAGTATCCCTTACCCAGCATGCCAGTCCAGTAGACTACCGCCCATTACTCAGTAGTGTATCCCTTACCCAGCATGCCAGTCCAGTAGACTACCGCCCATTACCCAGTAGTGTATCCCTTACCCAGCATGCCAGTCCAGTAGACTACCGCCCATTACCCAGTAGTGTATCCCTTACCCAGCATGCCAGTCCAGTAGACTACCGCCCATTACCCAGTAGTGTATCCCTTACCCAGCATGCCAGTCCAGTAGACTACCGCCCATTACCCAGTAGTGTATCCCTTACCCAGCATGCCAGTCCAGTAGACTACCGCCCACTACCCAGTAGTGTATCCCTTACCCAGCATGCCAGTCCAGTAGACTACCGCCCACTACTCAGTAGTGTATCCCTTACCCAGCATGCCAGTCCAGTAGACTACCACCCACTACCCAGTAGTGTATCCCTTACCCAGCATGCCAGTCCAGTAGACTACCAACCCATTACCCTGTAGTACCCCTTACCCAGCATGCCAGTCCAGTAGATTACCACCCATTACTCAGTAGTGTATCCCTTACCCAGCATGCCAGTCCAGTAGACTACCAACCCATTACCCAGTAGTACCCCTTACCCAGCATGCCAGTCCAGTAGATTACCACCCATTACCCAGTAGTGTACCCCTTATACCCAGCATGCCAGTCCAGTAGACTACCAACCCATTACCCAGTAGTACCCCTTACCCAGCATGCCAGTCCAGTAGACTACCAACCCATTACCCAGTAGTACCCCTTACCCAGCATGCCAGTCCAGTAGACTACCAACCCATTACCCAGTAGTACCCCTTGCCCAGCATGCCAGTCCAGTAGATTACCACCCCATTACCCAGTAGTACCCCTTATAATTACCCAGTATGCAAGTCCAGTAGAATACCACCCATTACCCAGTAGTGTACCCCTTACCCAGCATGCCAGTCCAGTAGATTACCACCCCATTACCCAGTAGTACCCCTTACCCAGCATGCCAGTCCAGTAGACTACCAACCCATTACCCAGTAGTACCCCTTACCCAGCATGCCAGTCCAGTAGACTACCAACCCATTACCCAGTAGTACCCCTTACCCAGCATGCCAGTCCAGTAGACTACCAACCCATTACCCAGTAGTACCCCTTACCCAGCATGCCAGTCCAGTAGACTACCAACCCATTACCCAGTAGTACCCCTTATAATTACCCAGTATGCAAGTCTAGTAAAATACTACTCATCAGTAGAACTACCAGTTTACCATAGATGACAGCATGGTCATGTTCGGTTTTACAGCTTTTACTGCGCAATACAAAGTAGTTCCATTTTAGCTCGCAAATATCGGTTTATGTCCTTTTTGCCCCTCCGTAGTAATTTTAGTAGTTATCATTAAACTTTTGTTAAACTTGCTAAACAATAAAATAAGACTCTGCTTGGTTTAATTCATTCAAAGTGATTTAATTGTTGCCTTTTTGTTTAAACTGATCACATTAATCTCTACAATGATTATTTGCCATTGCAGATTTCTTTTTATTTGTTATTAATTAAAACATGAAAAAAGTCTGATTAAAGGTAGTATCATTCTTTGGTAGCATAACGAAACAGAAATCTCCCCATATTTACCTATGACTTACAGAGTATAAAGATGGTGATGGTAGAAACATACCGTTAAACTTTCAGCCTAAAATGCTGTATTTATCCAGAAAAGAGTCAAACCAATGACCAAAAACAATTTCGATATTAAAAATTAAAAAAAACCGGTGAAAAACATAAGAAATACTGTGGGCGTTTTTCACTGTCTTCTCAAAAAGTGGGCAATGTATGTGACTGGAAATTTCACAAATGACTGTTATTGTATCTTCCTTGATATTTTTGCCCACGGGTCTGCATTTCTTTGACAAAAACCAAAGGATGACATTACCTTTAAGAAGATAACTTTGTGTCATAACGTCTGAGTATTAATTAGCAATGGAAATTGAACATAATTATCTATAAAATGATATGAATTTAATTTCTTGACATAATGGTTTTTTTTTTATGTTTATGTATCTGCGTATACAGACATTCGAGCACACGTTTTTGAATGTCGCCCTCTTTTGATTAGAACAAGAAACTGCGGTGGTGTTTATCGATTTAGGGCGTTTTCGAAACGGAGGCTCAGGCTCCGTTTCAGGCTCAGGCTCCATTTCGTGAATTCATTCCAAAACAACGGGCATCAAAATAGAGACTTTTGGCTGCGGTTCTGAAGTAGATTCTCTAGTTTTAGCTTCAATGAAAAACCACAATCTATATTTTCAGCATATGGATGTCAGAGCTGGAGCCTGAGCCTGAGCCTAAGCCTCCGTTTCGAAAACGCCCTTAATGTACAACTCCGGCTCAGTACGTGCATGGTGCGCGATTTATTCCTGAAAGGAACACGGAGTTAGAAAATTATTTGGCATGGACAACATCTTCCGGATTTCCACACAGGTCTTTTGCTCTTGATTAGCTTTTCAGCTTCCCAGATTTCAATAAAGATGATCGGCGGTGTACAAAATAATATACTGACACTACCGTAGTTTTTCTTTTTAATCAAAAGAGGGCGCCCTTCAAAAACTTGTGTTCGGAGTATTGTTCGTCCATCCATAATGGACCATTTTGGATATGGCCCAATTACAAACTCTGTCGGTTTCTGCGCGAAAGCTCCATGTATAATTATTATTATTGATAAAACAAATTATATTAATACCAAACTGCCTAAGGGGAAATTCCCCTCGAATCGTTAAGAAAGCGGCTGTTATGTTTTTTTAATACTTAATACTTGGTTAAAAGTCAACAACTCGACTATAAAAGGCTTGCAAAGCAACTTAAGGTTTCAATTCCAGGTTATGGCGAAGTATGGTCTGATTACTTTCCTGTTCTTTTCAGAAACGTTCCTAGTCAAGAAATGACAACATTTAGAACTGTACCATTTATCAGATTCGATTTAGGTATAGACCTTTCTTTTGCAACGTCACAGACCGAGTTTTAACCAACCAGCATGGCGGAAACTATGGCGAGCCGTCAATGCCAGGCATATAAAATAACCACAATTTGTTTACAACGGTTCATAAACATTGGAAGATAATGCTGAATGTAATGGAAACACCACAGCCAATGCTGGTATGTATTTTGCACATAGTATGGAAAGTTTACAAAAACGTTGAAATTAGTTACGCCCTCTCTCCAGAAGACGAAATCATTTGTAACATTTCGCCGCCCATGCCTTGCCAACCAGTGTTTGTAAACATAAAAAGGTTTATAGTAGGCCATTTGTTACAAGTATGAGCGCAGAATGTATTTCAGATAACCACAAATCTTATTTGAGATCATCTGCCACTTGATAATGTGTTCGGTCAAATGTGACAAAAAGGAACGGTTCCAAAAACGGATCTTCTGAATTGAAAAAAAAAAATGGTGTCATTGGTAATTTATGTATTGAGGTTTCGACCATGCTCACCACTATTTTTACACTTCCAATGGTGGCAAATGGTTGATCCCCCCCCCCTTAACCTTTCACCCCATCACCCTACACAGGGTGTCCCAGGAAAAACGCAACACTGTGTCGGGACCCATTATGTTAAAATTAAACTGTTAATCACTTCAAGATTCAGATATGTGATACAGCAATGTCTTGGCTATCACCATGTAGAATTTGAGCATAATCGGGCTGAAATTGGCAAAAGAAATATGACCAATTGAAAGAGTACTACTTAAAAACAAATTTGCAAGGATAACACGAATAGTGGTCAATACACATTGTGTATGAAAGAAAGGTGAAAATCGGGTTTTGAGGTTGGGTAGTTCTGTCTTAGTGTTTTCACCCAATTGTAGTCGAATTTTGCTCAAATTCTACATGGTGATAGCCAAGACATAGCTTCATCACATATCTGAATCTTAAAGTGATAAACAGTTTCATTTTCATAATAGTTCTCGACACAGGTGTTGCGTATTTTTGGGGGGACACCCTGAAAAGACGCATACCAACAAGCTTCCACTTAAATACATAAATACATAAAACCGTACGCCATTATGAGAACAAACAAAAGTATTGGAAATTATTTGAAACATTCTAAAGATATTACTCAAAAGGAGTTGTTATTTTTTTCCTACTTCACTGACGACATCAACAGGTACCAGGAGCTTTATCCGGTTTTGCCGGGGCTTCATTTTCCATCACTCTCGGTAATTGTGAGCTCTGTCTTGGTCTTTGACAGCACAGCTTTGTCCTGGTTTTTATTCTTCCCAAGGAACCAATCTATAAACATAAGTAGTGAGATTTTTAATTATGTTTATTTCAAGATTGGCGATGTAGAGTCGAGTCCGACTGGAGTAATATTTTCCATGACTCAGACTGGGACTGGAGTCACAGTGGCAAATGACTTTACTCAGGCTAGGACTGGAGTCACTGTGGCAAATGACTTTACTCAGACTGGGACTGGAGTCACAGTGGCAAATGACTTTACTCAGACTGGGACTGGAGTCACAGTGGCAAATTAATTTACTCAGACTGGGACTGGAATCACAGTGGCAAATGACATTACTCAGACTGGGACTATAGTCACCGTGGCAAATGGCTTTACTCAGAGTGTAACTGGAGTCAAAGTGGCAAATTACTTTACTCAGACTGGGACTGGAGTCACAGTGGCAAATGACTTTACTCATACTGGGACTGGAGTCACAGTGGCAAATGACTTTACTCATACTGGGACTGGAGTCACAGTGGCAAATGACTTTACTCAGACTGGGACTATAGTCACCGTGGCAAATGGCTTTACTCAGAGTGTAACTGGAGTCAAAGTGGCAAATGACTTTACTCAGACTGGGACTGGAGTCACAGTGGCAAATGACTTCACTCAGACTGGGACTGGAGTCACAGTGGTAAATGACTTCACTCAGACTGGGACTGGAGTCACAGTGGCAAATGACTTCACTCAGACTGGGACTCATCTCAGACTTTGGATCCGTAAACATTATACTGTGGGACAGTGGGACTCCATGTGTGTTCATCGAATTACAATGCTTCCCTCACCCTGATGACGCATGTTCACAAAGAGGACCAGCAGTACATGAGCTTCCTGGAATCAGAATGAAACCCCTAAGATCCGTGACTCACTTTTGTCCTTATAGCTTTCCAGGGTATAGGTGCTTCTTCTGTTGTTGAGTTTTTCATACCAAAAGCGTGGATCCGGATCAATGTTTTGTCCAACCATATAACTTGGAAATGTCTTCAAAGAAAAAAGAATAGAGAGATAATGATAATGATTGCAATAATAACTAGACATTTATGGCTGTTGTTAACAACTCATCAGGCTTTTCCCCATGTTATATAAATCGCTTGTCAATTAGTATTGTGTCACTAATTAAGATCTTGCCTAACATTGACATTTGACGAAAGAATCATGATCCTAGCTCATTCCACTTTAAAATGAAGAGCTACATCCTATTTGACCGGATGTAGAGGTCACAGAGGTCAAGCAATGTTCCACAAAGAAAGACCTCCCCTAACATTGACTTTTGGCGAAAGAATTATTATCATAGCTCTTACCACTTTTGAAATAATGAGGCGCTACTTCCTGTTTGACCGGACGTATAGGTCACTGAGGTCAAGCAATGTTCCACAAAGAAAGACCTCCCCTAACATTGACTTTTGGCGAAAGAATTATTATCGTTGCTCTTACCACTTTTGAAATAATGAGGCGCTACTTCCTGTTTGACCGGACGTATAGGTCACTGAGGTCAAGCAATGTGTCACAAACGTTAGGTTTCGGCATACATTGACGGTATACAGTGGGGTCTACAATGACCCTGTACAAAGTCTATGGGAATTCCGGCGACAAGAAGAGGAAGGAAGAAAAAAATAAATAGATAACCACGCCAAAAAGACGTGTTCGTGTTGTTGTGTTATCTAAAAAGCATTCTTGAACATTCTTTAAACGTGAAAGACCGATCAGTTCTTTGGCTTATATTGGTTCCATTACAATCTTTCGACCACAGAGCTTTCCAATCATTCAGGCTTGTATACTAATTATTGGTTTCGTTTACAAGTATATGACTAGTATGTACTCACCATTGCTTCCACTTTCTTATTAGACGCACCAGCAAAGCAGGTCTTATCCTTGGTTGGCTTGTTGCTACTAGCGAGAGCATCCATCTTGGTTTGTGAAAAAGCTACTACGGTTCCCCTAGATGGTTCTCCACCGGAATAAGTGTATTTGTAGAACTTACCTAGATGTAACAATACACAAGAAATAACTAATAATGTTTCATCTTTATGATTGGGCAAAGGCTCAACTAAAAACATCAGCAAAACTACTAGGGAAGCAAATCTTAAAAATCGTCGTTTGCAAGTCTGTTCATGATTATTTTTTAGCATAACGAGAAACACGAGTGAAAGTTCTGGGAATCAGTCTTAGGTAACTGGTCCTCTTTTTTAATACCAGAACACACAAATGTATTATTGAAAAGGTGAAAAATAACTGGAGTGGGATTCGAACCGGTGACCTCCTGAATACCGTACAGTCGATCGCTATATACCAACTGAGCTATCCAGCCTTACGTTGGTGGTGTCCCAAATAGTCCATTATCTTTGTTCGTTGGGCAGTCAGAATTAGCCATGATACCACTCACATATATCCCAATGATCATTTCATCTATACTGGCAGCAATGTTGCAACTTGGGAACGGTAGATGGGGGATCGCTCAAAGAGGATATGGCTTTTTAATTAATAAAATCATCAAATAACCACAAGGGAAACTGACTGAATTATAAGTCATTGAAAGAGTGAACAAAGAAAAAAAATTGACTGGAGCGGGATTCGAACCGGCGAACTCCTGAATACCGTACATGCGCTTTACCAACTGAGCCATCCAGCCCTACGTTGGTGGTGTCCCGGTCGCCGGTTCGAATCCCGCTCTAGTCAAGTTTTTCTTTGTTCACCTTTTCAATGACTCATTATTCAGTCAGTTTCCCTTGTGACTATTTGATGATTACAATTAGCATTGCTATAGCTACATCACTTACTACTGTTTCCGCCGTAAGAACCAAACACGACTTTTTCCTTGTCGATTTGAAGATACGATTGGTTGGCGTTGCTATCGATATAGATGTCGTATGTGTTGTTGGAACGTGCTAGGAAGTCTATGCTGCTCGTGGGATCCACTCCCGGCATATCGAATGTGTCATTTTCAAGCGAATGCACAACGTCAACTCTTGCTGTGCCATCTGAAACAAGCCAAAATATTAGAAGCAAACAAATAGTGAGTTAAGCCCACCGCACACTATACGATCCGACATTCCGATTAGGACCCGACTGGTTTTGGGGAGGATCGCAAAGCATTCTGGGAGTCTTAACCGTGATTGTTCCCAGTCGCAGACCCACTCTGATGGCCAGTCGGCAAGATTCGACTGTCGAATCACGGTTAAGACTCCCAGAATGCTTTGCAATCCTTCCAAAAACCAGTCGGGTCGTAGTCGGATCGTATAGTGTGCGGTGGGCTTTAGTCTATGTGATAAACGCACTCGCCGTACAGCGAGCAAGCGTCTATCACAATGCGTGCAGATTTCCTGATTAATATATGCAAATTAGGCTTGCCCTTCACCGACGTGGATGAGCACTGTATACTCAGTGCTTGTGAGAGCACGTGAAAAAATCACATGCTGGCTCAGGTGGGATTCGAACCCACGACCTCCTGCTTACTATAGTGCAGATGCCTTACCTGCTAGGCCACCGAGCTAGCTGGGGTCTGCAGGGTGAATCGAATCCAATATCTAAGTATACAGTGCTCATCCACGTCGGTGAAGGGCAAGCCTAATTTGCATATTATCTATTTCCCGACCAAAATCATTTAATATTCCTGATTAATTATGCAAACCAACCCAGCACTGACCGCTCTAAGTTTTTACCAATCAGGGGGCATATCGTACCCTTTGGCGAGCGCGTCTATCACGTAGACAGCATAGATTACAGAACTTAAATATTATTTAAGTTCTATATCTATAGATAGCTGCTGCCACTCGGACGCGCGAAAATGACAAATTTTTAGAGACAAGTTTACCCATGCACTCAAAATAATTACAATTATCATATTATTTCAAAGCGCTATAGTTTATTAACTTGTTGTTGGTTTTTATTTTCTCTTTCTTACCTTCAGTGATAACATCGAAGATGATCCACATAAACGTCACCTTTTCGGCTAACGTCCGCTCAACTGCCTGTTCAAGCAATCATATTATGGTTTGATGTTCAGTTATTTTCAAGGGAATGAAATGAGTTAATATTTACAGTGGGATAATGTTTCGTTGTGGTTAGTACACGACCGGCATTTTTGGGGGTTTGACTCAGCAGTCTGCATTCAAGGCAGCGTACGGGATTTGCAAGGCCTCCAAAAAGAAATTATTGTGAGTTTGAGACAGAAAATGGACTAAAGAGTTCGTTAACATTGCAAACAGTCATTATGGGAAATCTTGGTTTATCAGATGCTGGTTTTGGTTTTTGTTTTCAAGGAAATCAAGATTTTGTGTCTTTTAAAAAGATCGTTCGTCCGAACGATTGAGTAGCACGGTGGTATAACCGTGAAGGATAGCAAGATTATTTCGGCCATATTTCTGTTATCCAGATGAACAAAGCGTAAACATGTACGTGAAACAACGTCTGTAAGGAAGTTTATGACCTTCACTTCTGTTTAAGTACCAAATTCAGCCAAAACACATATCTCTGCAAATGCTGGCCCAACCAAGCACAATCATTTTGTTTTCTCTTATTTTTTTTTAGACATGGACTTGTTGTATAATGACTCTTTTTTTTGTATATTTTCCGGTAGTATTTGTGTCATTTCAACCACTGAGGAAGGCAATGGAAGTCGTGGGGTCGATTTCACGAAGCCCTACGATCGATCGCAACTCGATTTACGAAGGATATCCCATCGTAGGGGGTATATCCTACGTAGGGTAGCAATGCATCATAAGCCCTACGATTGATAGTAAATACGTTACGATGGGTTTGGTGAAAACGACCCCAGGAACGTGGGGCTCTAGCTCTTTATTCCAGGCATTGTTTCAGGTCATAATTCTGGTGTTCATTTAGCAGTTTGCAACCGTCTCTTCCTTCCGTCCAAGTTGAGATTGTGGACTTACCAGAAGCAGATTTGCCCATCTGTCACGTCGTAGATAATCCAACAGGAATTGAAGGTCTTTCCCCTCAGTGCTTACATCATTCACTGTCAGCAAGATGTCTCCAGTCCTTATACAGAAACAAATAATATAAATCATTTGGTATCGCGGCTATAGAAACAGACTGATGAACATTGAATTTGGTCGAAATAGGAATCGGCGAAGTCTAGGCTATTTCGAATAATTTAGCCACGTTTTTACCACCATATTGTTCTATGCTCTGTGTCCCGATTTACTTTGTTGAATTTTGTTGGATTGAATTTATGACATAATTCCTTTTTAAGGTTTTGAGAAGATCACTTCAAGTGTAAATCAGCAGTTATGGGGCCCCACCATCGTTCCTGGAAAAGTCCAATCACGCTCTTGCCTTTATGGGGGACATCGGGTCCATTTCAACAAACTCATCGTAACTTACTATCGATCTTTCGATACATTGCAGTCCGACGTAGGATACGATGGGTTATTCTTCGTAACTCGAGTTACGATCGGTCGTTGGGCTTCGTGAAATCGACAAAATATCTCTCTGGTTATTTGTCAAGCCTTGGCATGTACAATAACCCAACTATTGAAACAAGTTGAAACGTTTTAGTCAAGGAGAAAAGTTATGAAAACCCTTTTATTAAGGAGTTAGCTCAACACCCACTACATCTAAGGTTGAATTCATAAAATGGAATTGTATACCATTAACAGCTTTGCTAGGTAGTATGTGACTTCAAATTGTGGTATCACTTTGGAGAAAATGTGGTATCATTATTTTGAGGATCAACAAAAAACAAGATTTACTTTCCCACAATGCAACAGAAAAAGGGGCGTGGTCGTATTTTCTGCCCCCCCCCCCCAAGTCCTTGATATGTATTTTGGTGAATGATTATGTGATTATATAATTCATAATCCATTCACAGAGAAATAACAATTAAAAAAATAAGTCGGAAGCAAGAGCTTAAACCCATTTGTTGAATTTTCTTGTGTTTTTCTTATTTTGGGGGGGAAATATTACAATAATTTTGGTGATATTACACAAAAGTGCTACCACAATTTGAGGCCACATAGTACCTAGAAATGTTCCCTGAGGTTTGTTCCATCAATTTCTTAAGTCAGACCTTAGATGTGGTCTGGGTTGAGAATTCCAATTTGTTCATGGTCTGTGCTCCTTGTATACTTGTTCGTAAAGAGTATTATCAATTCAGTAGGTTTTCTTTCCGTCTTACGACAATAAGTCGTAACAAGTTGGTACCTAATTGTTTTACCTGAAGCCAGCAGAGTAAGCCAGGCCATGTTCATTGACGTCTTCGAGCACAAACTTGCCGTCCATATCCTTCAAGGTTGCACCAAAATCCACATATTGGCCCGGTGTTTCAGAATTGGGAAGAAATATCTCCTGAATTCAAAAGATTACAATATGGTTATCACAATAATGTCAATATGACACACGCGTATGAGTTTTACATTTTTATTCAAAGACAAAATAGGAACGCTCAAAATTGTTGATTTTCAACAAACAAAAACAATCGAAAAGATTCATGAAAGGTTTTTTTTTCAATCCGCTGACGGAAAATAAATGGATGTTTTCAAAACTTAATCTCTCAATTTGACATTCCAAAATCAAACCTTGAATAATTTTGTGTAAAAGTGTGTTAAAGTTTACGAAAATCAACTACGATTTATCCTAATTGTAAAGACATGCTGTAAAAACAATTTTTAAATTTTAATTGTAAAAACACTGAACAAGTTAATATTTCATCATTAAAAAGTTTAAAGTTAGGAGGGCCTGACGCGTTTCGATCCTAGCAGGATCTTTCTCAAAGGCTTTGAGAAAGATCCTGCTAGGATCGAAACGCGTCAGGCCCTCATACTTTCAGCATTTGATATATTTCAGGTCATTTTGGCTGATGAGCAGTTTGCAGCAGTACTTGTATAATTAAAAAGTCGCAATGGAATATAAAAAACGTGTATACTGACATCATCAGGTGTGTTTGAAGCGGAAGCCATCTTTGCAGTTGGGAGATAAACGCCCTCTGTCGAACAGGTTGGGAGATAAACGCCTTTTGTGGGATCTTTTAAAAGATCAAAAAGATTTTCGATCGTTGTTTAACTAATTATTTCTTGATAAGAAATCAGCACCATATTCATACCCTGAAAGTTATACGTAAATATGTGAACATTTCTGTTTTGGTTTCTTATTAAAGTATGATACACAATAATGTGTATGAAAGAAATATGAATTTTTGAGGTTGGGTAATTCAGTCTAGTTTTTCCCACTAAATTTCAGTCCAATTTTGCTCAAATTCTACATGGAGATAGCCAAGACATAGCTGTATCACATATCAGAATCTTGAAGTGATAAAAGTTTAATTTTCATATAATAGTTCTCGACACAAGTGTTGCGTTTTGGGACACCCTGTGTAGGCCTACATGGTGATATACGAATTATGCAGCATTATACTTACGTGCAATGAAGAGATGTTTGGACGTGTACAGGTACTATATAACCTCCGGCGAGTCTGGATCGCTGTATGCGAAAGTGGGAATAATATATGAACGGCTCAACATATATAGCCTTGGTGTCACATGACGACTAGTTAATATTAAAAGGAGGGTACTGTCCCGGCATGGAACATAATAGTTCCATGCTCCAGTGCACCATACATGCAACAAGTACAAAGTGTTCATCCTAAAAATAATTTGTGACAGAGTGCCCCCCCCCCTTACATTGTGTTCCGGGAATCTGGAGGGGCTTTTGTTATTTCCCGACACCCAGGATCGATTTCACCAAACTCTTCGTATTAAACTAACTATCAATCGTAGGACTTTCGATGCACTGATGAAGTCCTGCGTGGGATAGATCCCCTACGATGGGTTATCCTTCGTAAGTTACGATCGACTTCAGGGCTTCGTGAAATCATGGAGCTCTGTTTATAGCTCCATGGTGACAAATCGACCTCATACAATCAATTATACTTTTATTGTCGTACTGAGCTGTGTCTGCCACGAATTTCTGTGTTTAGTCCTACGGGGCAAACACTATAATTTCTTTACATGATTGTCAACAGATCCGGGTTATTGTGAATTATTATAGGTAATTATAGTTAGTCAACAATACAATAAATAAGGTTGAAAAGTACGTCAGAAAGTTTCGGGGAAAATATTTGTGAGGTATTTCCCCGGCAGTATTCGGGAATTACCGGTACCGGTATTAAAATTCGGTTGCAGACTTCAGACACGGTTCAGAAAAGTACACATTATTGAACTTATGATACGGGTAATAATACTTGTTTTTTGTCAAAATAATTGCGAATTCATGGGCAAAGGTATCAAGGAAGATACAGTAAAAGTTATCTCTCAAATTCTCAGTCCCATACGGAGCTATGGCTTTTTGAGAAAAACAGTGAAAACGCCCACGGAAATTTCTTTAATCGTTTAACCGTTATTATTTTTATCTTTTAAAGGTAATAATTATCATACTTTGGTTTTCATCAAAGAACTACAGATTCATGGGCAAAAATATCAAAACAGATACAGTAACAGTCATCTGTGAAAATGTCAGTCCCATACGGTGCCCACGTTTTGAGAAAACAGTGACAAACAGCCACAGTCTTTCTTAAGTCTTTTCTCTTTTAATTTTGATTTTTAAAATATCAAAAAGATTTTCGGTCGTTGTTTTACTAAATTCTGGATAAATACACCATTTCAGGCGGAAAAACTTTAATGTTATGTTTCTACCACCAACATCTTCATACCATGTAAGTTATTCTTAAATCTGTGAACATTTCTGTTTTGGTCTCTTACCAAACTAAAGTATGATACTAATTTAAACCAGATCTGTTTTGCGGCCTGGTTTAGAGCTTCTACCTCCTGCAGCTCTTTTATCCAGCCTGTTGTTCTGTTCTTTTTCTCCTTTATACAACTTCCGTTTAATTGAGGTTCACACTTAAAATAAAGTTTATAGAAAAGTCTATGCTAGGCTTGGGACTTATATATTTCGGTACCACCATTTTGAGACCGGCAGACAAAGGAGTTGGGTCACGTGACGAAGCCGAATAATGTTCCAGCATGGAGGAAGGTCCTTCATAATATTTTATGTGTCCTCCAATGCTGAACTTTGTTGAATATGCATTTTTTTTGGGGGGGGGGGGGGGTCATGCCATTATGATTAATTAGGCAGATACAGTAACAGTTGTCAGTGGAAGTTTCAGTCCCACACGATGCATGCCCACTTTTTGAGAAAACAGTGAAAAATTGCCACAGTATTTCTTAATTAAAGGGTTCCTGCAGTGCTTTTTTCAGTCAGGTTATTTTATTGCCTTCATACAGAGAATACTGACATATAATGAATGGCAAGTCTTATTAAGGTTTCAAACCAGCATTTGGTTTTCCTTTGAATGGCTTTGTAAAACGCGGGATTTTCACGCATACTCATGTAGCGAAGCATAATGAAAAACATAATGAAAAACATAGAGAATGAAGAGGCAAACTTGACCTACAGAAATGGTTTGGTAAAAAAATTACACCACCAGTTGAGTGAAAGGAACATATTTGGCAAAATAAAACCCATTGAGGAGGAAAAGGTCTGTCAGAAAACCTATAAAACAACCGCAACTTTTTGTGCACAAATCAATTGTTACTGCTCTCAGTTACCCAGATGACATCACAGTTTTGCTCATGAATATGGAAATGCCAATTAGTATACAAACCAAAAAACCTGTTTTTAACCCTGAATCAGTGTGTGGAAGTGGGTAAAATCACAGTCCCCATATAACATGTACAGTGTTTTTATTGGCACATGTTCAAGCCATATTATTCCCATTGCAGAGACCCTTTAAAGGTAGTATCATACATTGGATTTTATCAAGGAAATACAGATTCATGGGCAAAAATATCAAGACAGATACAGTAAAAGTCATCTGTGAAAAGTTTAGTCCCATACGGTGCCCACTTTTCAAGAAAAAAGCACAGTGAAAAACAGGCACAGCATTTCTTAAGTCTTTTCTCTTTTATTTTTGATCTTTTAAAAGATCAAAAAGATTTTCGGTCATTGTTTCACTAATTTCTGGATAAGTACACCTTTTCAGACTGAAACATTTTAACGGTATGTTTCTACCAGCACCATCTTCATACCCTGTAAGTGATACGTAAATCTGTGAAAATTTCTGTTTTGGTGTCTTACCAAAGTATGATACAAATAAGTCTTTTCACTTTTATTTTTAATCTTTAAAAGATCAAAACCTTTTCGGGATAAATACAGCAGAAAAGTTTTTTAAGTTATGTTTCTACCATCATCATCTAATACCCTGTAAGTGTGAAGTTTTCTGTTTCGGTATACTACCACTCCAAGTGTGATAGTACCTTTAAGTTCAACAGAAATTGACGGATTTTTATTGGGTGTGGTGCGCCCTCAAGCGTTTGAAATTCCTCAGTTCAACAAAATGGCAGCACCCATATCTCTGTTTATTGACAACGGTAAACTCTGTCTGTGTCTTCATTTGAAAAACTAGATGAAAATATATGTGTTCGCCCAGTAAAACCCCTTGCCATGGCAGCAGTCAAACCCCTCAGCATTCCAACAAAGACTAAACTGAAACCAATTCAGTCCAGGACGGCACAGAGCGCTGAATATCGACACGGGAAAGTCAAACCCGAATCAGGTCGGAAAACCAGTGCACCGGCAGCTACAGCCTCGCAGAAGAATCGCAGCCTGAACAGTGGACAGCAAGCAAGATATCGGGCTGAAAATACGAGAACTTTGACGGGCCAAACACGCCAAAGGTAGATGGGTTGAAAGCAAGATTTGGGGTTACCTCAGTTTAGTACACTCAGCCTGGTACTGCTATAGCCCCACACATAGGGCTGTGATGGCTCTTTTTTTAAATCTGTCTCTCAGCCTGGTCGCCATTCACAGCCCTACTTCAAGGCATGACTTAAACGCCCAATATCCAAAGTGCAGAATTGTCACAAACTTTCGATTTGAATATCTTCTCAAATAAAGAAGACTGGATAATTTCACTTAGGCCTAGGCCTACACTTTCGTATTCCTCAAACTTTGATTTTTCACACCAGCCCCTTAAAGTTTTCCAAAACTGTACAATTTCCCATGAATTTCACCGTAAAAATCCAGGCTGTAGAATTGAATCCCGACAGTGGACGTCGCCATCTTGAAAAATGATGAGCAATGCTTCGTGTGTCAGAAGTCTAGGTACCCGACAGGCGATCACTCCATTGGTTCCTGCTCATCCCTTATGCAAGAACGGTTTAAATGGGGACCAGTTTTGTATGTCACAAAATTAACATGTGCATGTCTCGTCGGGTGCCCTGAAAAGAGATGTATGGACGTCATTTTTCAAGATGGCGACGTCCACTGTCGGTAATCAATTCTACAGCCTGGATTTTTACGGTGAAATTAACGGGAAATTGTACAGGTTGGAAAACTTTAAGGGGCTGGTGTGAAAAATCAACGTTTGAGGAATACGAAAGTGTAAGTGAAATTATCCAGTCTTCTTTATTTGAGAAGATATTCAAATCGAAAGTTTGTGACAATTCTGCACTTTGGATATTGGGTGTTTAAGTCATGCCTTGAAGTAGGGCTGTGAATGGCGACCAGGCTGAGAGACAGATTTTAAAAAGAGCCATCACAGCCCTATGTGTGGGGCTAGTACTGCTAGTGCTACTGACATGAGGCCATGACTGGGTAGTGGACTACTACCACTCACTAGTACTAGTGAGTGGTAGCTGGTGCTGGTACACGTACCCATAAGCTTCTAGTTCTACAGTAAACTAACTTACCTAAAATACGACTTGGTCTTGGTACCAGCTAACCTAAGTGTACTAAACTGAGGTAAGGCCCAAGATTTCCATACATGGACAATAAAATAACCATACCATTGACTGCCTACATGTTATTGTTATACAAGCCTAGCACCTAGCCTAAGTTCCTAACATTAATTAATAGTAATTAAAATCGTCAAGGATTGTGTTAACAATAAGTTACATGGTTAAGACCGGTGCTATACTACCGGTAGTACGCCGAGTAACGTATAGGAAAGGAAAACAATTTTTTGGATAGTTACTTAGGCCCTACCTAAATATACGTTTGTGGAGTCCTCTTCCACATTATAAGTATTACCTTTAAGGTTAATTTTGTGGAAAGAGGGCAGCAGTAGCTAAACACATCTTCAGACCTGGGGGTATGATCATGTAGAGCGGGGTTGTACAAGTTTCTACGTTATGCGCACAAATACATGTATAAAGAATGAAAACCTGGGTTTGTATCCCCCCCCCCCCTCATAGTCACTTTATTGTCAAGATGTAAGCACTTTGAAAATGGCTCAGACAAATTTGGCTTTTACTGTAAAACCATGTGTCCAAATAGATTTTTTAATAGCATCATTACACTGCAATACATCTAGCCTTTATAAATGTTACTTTACTCCATCATCTGTATAAATACGCCTTGCCGTTTCTTGGTAATTTGTACCCTAAATTTTCACTTTCAGGAAACTTGATGGCTCCTTCAATAACAATGCAGAATCACACGAGAGTTCAGATGATGGACAGGATATAAGATTCATTGACGTGGCCTCGGGAGGCGAGAAAGCTGGACAGTCTCCGGCTAAATGCTCAACTCTCTCCCCAAAAGAAATAGTAAGTTTGTCACCAAAAGAGAAAGAAATTTAATTGCAGCATTGCGAAGATTACACTTGTCAGACTGCCAAACAAACAAAGATTAAATTATTAGGGGGCATAGGTGACAAGTGTGTTAGGCACTCGCCTCTCACCAATGTGGCCTGGGTTCGTTCCCAGCTTGGGTCATATATATGAGTAGAGTTGTGCGTTGTTTCTCTCCTATGCTACAAGGGTTTTTCTCCAGGTGATCCGGTTTTCCTCCCTCCACAAAAATCAAACACTTTCGATCTCAGGCTGTACTCCGTGATCATATATGGGTTGATGTGGCTGGCAGCCAAGGGCGCCCATGAAAGCCTGCTACTCGATCACGTTGAAGTCGCATCCTTCGCAATTCAGCACCCCAGCTGCGAGTAAGGATGATTAGCCTCCCAAATTATTATTTATTACTGTTAGGGACACCACCAATATATAGGGCTGGATAGCTCAGTTGTAGAGCACCGGTATGGTATTCTGGGGCTCACTGGTTTGAGTCCTACTCCAGTCAATTTTTCTTTGTTCTCTTTTCAGTGACTTAAGATTAATCAAGTCAGTTACTCTTAAAGGTATAATACATGATTGGTAAAGGTCACAGAACAGCACTCATACTTTGTCTAATGCAGCATTTGCATGAAATAGGCCTAACAAGCGTGTTAAAATTTAACCTCAATACGACATCTGCGTCACAAGAAAGCAGCGAAAACCCGACTCAATTTTTCTTATAAAACATAAAGAATAGTTCTGATCTTACCCTGAGATCAAAACTGTTTTTGGTCTTTGTTTTACTCATTTTTGGATAAATACACCATTTCATATTTTAACAGTATGTTTCTATCAGCACCATCTTCATACCCTGAAATTTATACGTAAATCTGTGAACATTTCTGTTTGGGTTATATGTCAACAATCCTGTGCTGTACCTTTATTTATTTGATGACAAAATGAAATGAATCTATCAATAAAATTGTCTCCACTCAAATAACTGGTGCAGTTTACATCTATATTAAAAAGCATTTACTTTGAGCGAATTCTTCTTAAAATCCTTATTAACAGCTGGAGAAGAGCCTAGAGTCCAAGTACGAGAATGTGTACGAAGTGAATCTGCACACATCTAACATTGGCAAAATACCTAGCCTGGAAAAGGTAAAGTAATAATTGTTCTGATAAATTTCAATGACTAGTCTTTATTCAAGACTAGTTTTGCATCATAAATGTACAAAAGCTAGCATTCCTATCCATGCCATAAATGGCGAAGTGTGATATTAGGAGGTCAGCTTGGAGTCTGGTAAAATTAATTACAGAACCTAGCCTTGAATGAAATCTGTAGAAGTTGCCTTGTGCACAAATTAATAATCCTGCTGAATGTTCCAAATTAAATGTAAAGTGCAACATCATTTTAAAGGTATAATACATGATTAGCAAAGATCACAGAACAGCACTCCCACTTTGTCTGATACACCATGTACATGAAATTATAAACCTGTGAACATTTGAGCTCAATCGGACATCTGAGTCACAAGAAAATAGAAAACCCGACTCAATTTTTCTTATAAAACATAAAGAATGTTTTTGATCTTACCCCAAGATCAAAACTGTTTTTGGTCATTGTTTGACTACATGTAAGTTCTGGATAAATATTTTAAAGGTATGTTTCTACCAGCACCATTTGCATACTCTGAAAGTTATACATGTTATACTTAAATCTGTGAACATTTTACCTTTAAGCATCATTGCTAATTTTATGATTTTAGTTGCAATATTTGTATTAATTTTTTCTTTCAGTTCAAGAATCTTCGTCTCTTGGATCTTTCCTGTAATTCCATCAAGCAGATTGAAAATCTGCAGCAAAACACGGTAGGACTTTCATATTCTGCAGGACTGTTCATTGTCTCACTGTGTCTGGACATTGTTGCGGTGCCCCTGGTCATTGCCTCGATGGATCTATTCGTCGCTTCATGTTGCCCTTGCTCATTGCCTTGTTACCTATTTATCATTATTACTTGAAGGGCCTTGTCAATGCCAAGGTGCCCCCTTTTTTGGCTGTGTTACAATGTGGAGTGCTGTGGCCTAGTGGTCTGGCATGTAATACTCAAGATTTTGTGGTCAATCTACAGATTGTGGGTTCGAATCCAGCCATGGGCTAGCGGTGCTTGCATCCTTGGGCAAGATGCTTTGTCACATATTGCTCCTCTTCACACAGGTGTAAATGGGTACCTACTGTGAGGATAGAGATGGCTTTGTGCTTGATATGGCTTTGTGCGCTTATAGCGGCCGGGCCTGCTGTATACTCCCCAGGGAGTTGAGATGGTTTCAGGAATGTTAATTAATGTAGCCCAATGACCAGGGATAATAATAATGTACATGTAGGCGCCTTGAGCAGGTTTCCAGATTTAAGTGCAGCATTTAAATATCTAAATTTTTAAATGATCAATTATTATTATTATTTTCCCGTTTAGACTTGCCCCTACCTGAGGGGCAAAAGAATATGTGTCCCAAAAAAAATGCAACACTTTGCTTCAGAACTATTGTATGACAATTATACTGTTTATCACTTCAAGATTTAGATATGTGATGCAACTATGTCTTGGCTATCAACATGAAGCATTTGAGAAAAATAGGACTCAAATTTAGTGAAAAAACTAAGACTGAATTACCCAACCTCAAAACCGAATTTTCATTTTCTTTCATACACATTATGTGTGTATTGACCACTCTGCGTGTTATCTTTGCAAATTTGTTTTTAAGGAGTACTCTTTCAATTGGTCATTTTTTCGCAAATTTCTGCCCGATTTTGCTTAAATTCTACATGGTGATAGGCAAGACATGGCTGTATCACATATCTGAATCTTGAAGTGATAAACAGTTTAATGTTAACATAATGGGTCCCGACATAGTATTGCATTTTTTCTGGGACACCTTGTATTATGTGCAAGAGAGCAATAAGATGTCTAGAAGAAAAAATAACCTGCATGTGTGCAAAGGAGTATTGCACTCACTTGATTTTGGTTACTGGTATATTTCTAGCGACTAAATCTGGGCATTGTTTGCATTTTGTTTTTTTGCAGAGTCTGAAAGAGCTGAAACTATATGGTAATGGAATCTCTTCTCTGAATGGTTTGGAGAGGTAGGTTTTGGTTTGGTTTTTGGTTTTTTTAGTACAGGCATTCAACTTTTCCTCAGCAAATTTTCTCTTTTTTTTTTTTCACTTCACTCTTATGCCATTGAAAAGTAGACCAACTAGGTATAAGCCATTAAAGACCGGTTAAAAACAGCTTTAAGACCGCTTATTGCAATCCACTCCTGGGGCCAATTTCATAGAGCTGCTTAGCACAAAAAATTGCTTAGCACAAAAATAAAACATACCACCATTGAAAATTTCATTTGATATTCATGGTCAGCGAACAACAGCCAAAGAACAATATGTATTGTGATATACTACACACAGAAATTTTGGTTGTTAATCCTGTTTTTACTAAGACAGTAATGTCATGCTTAGCAAATTTGTGTGCTAAGCAGCTCTATGAAATTGGCCCCTGGTGTTAACATGAACCTGGATGTCATTGAGTCAATACAATCAGTACAGGCTTCAAGAGTGAATATCTCTATCTAGGACTTCACCATATCAAATGTAAAGTTATTTTATTACCTATTCCTCCTGCTTCTTTCATTTCAGCTTGGTTGAACTTCACACTCTGCAGCTTCAGCACAATAGAATACAAAGTCTGGGTAAGTCCATTTATGAAGCCGCCTTTTCCACTACCGGTACAAGACCGTTGGTTCATCAGCAGCAGCAGTAGCAAAATCTATCTTGAATCAGTGTGTTCTAGTCGTCTAGTCCCAACTTGCTTGTCAAAATTGTTTCTAGAAAGATTTGAGGCTTTGCATGGTGACAATTGGTATGTGGATCGGTTTGCTGAAACACCACGTAAGAATCGTTTGTACTTTCACACTTCTATTTCGTTTGCACTTCTTGTAAGGTCTCAACGTTTTGACTATCCTCATCAGGAGACAATATTGTTTCTCTCACACAGGGCAATGTTTAGCGTGTCTGAAGAAGCTGAAGGTCTTGAGGCTAGACAGCAACCACCTCAGGAGACTGGAGTCCCGAGAAATTGCTCCTTGCTCTCAGCTCACTGTTCTGGACATCAGCAGCAATCGGATCGACAGCCTCACCGTGAGTGACATTTTTCTACTTTTGGTTGATCTTTGAGTGTCCTTTGAGTGTCCTTGCAGTGTCCTTTCAGTGTCTTTGAGTAACCTTTCAGTGTCCTTTCAGTGTCCTTTCAGTGTCTTTGAGTATTAAACCTTTGAGTAACCTTTGAGTGTCCTTTGAGTATCCTTTGAGAGTCCTTTCAGTGTCCTTTCAGTGTCCTTTCAGTGTCCTTTCAGTGTCCTTTCAGTGTCTTTGAGTATCCTTTCAGTGTCCTTTGAGTGTCCTTTGAGAGTCCTTTCAGTGTCCTTTCAGTGTCCTTTCAGTGTCTTTGAGTATCCTTTCAGTGTCCTTTGAGTGTCCTTTGAGAGTCCTTTCAGTGTCCTTTCAGTGTCCTTTCAGTGTCTTTGAGTAACCTTTCAGTGTTCTTTGATTAACCTTTCAGTGTCCTTTGAGTGTCCTTTGAGTGTCCTTACAGTGTCCTTTCAGTGTCTTTGAGTGTCCTTGCAGTGTCTTTGAGTAACCTGTCAGTGTCCTTTCAGTGTCCTTGAAGATTAAAAGTCCTTAATATATCTCATAGTGTCCCAACAGCCAGCCATATAAAGGCTTATTAAAAGCAAATATCATTCTTCAGTTTTTGTCAAAGAAATGCTGATTCATGGACAAAACTATCAAGGAAGATACAGTAACAGTCATCTGTGAAAATTTCAGTCCCATACGGTGCCCACTTTTTGAGAAAACATCGAAAAACACGCACGGTATTTTCAAATCTATACACAGAAGTTTTGATCTCCCTGTACTGAGATCAAAACTATTTTGGGGGTAATTAATTTTACTCTTTTTCTGGATAAATATAGCATTTCAGCATGTTCAGGCAGACAAATTTTAATGGTATGTTTCTACCATCACCATCTTCATACAAAGTTATAAGTAAATCTGTGAAGATTTCTGTTTTGGTGTGTGCTACCAAAGTATGATACTACCTTTAATATCTTGGTTTAGTATCCATCCACTATACATTACAGAATGTGACTCTGTCTAACTGTACTAAGCATCTTGATGATTAGATGTGTTTATTCTTTTATTCTGTGTGTGACAGAGTTTGAATTGTTTATCAGCGTTAGAGGAATTGCATGCCACACACAATGGCCTCAGAGCAGTCACAGACCTCAGCAGATGTAAAAAGGTTTGTAGTCTAATATCGAGTATTTAAATATAGAATAATAAATATTACGCGATATCAAGTGATATTGAGTATAAATATCAAGTGATATCGAGTGGCTGTATCACATATCTGAATCTTGAAGTGATAAACAGTTTAAGTTTAACATAATGGGTCCCAATCGACACAGTGTTGCATTTTTTATGGGACACCCTGTATATCAAGAAATATGAAGTAAAATTGAGAAACCCACAAATTATATCAAATACTATCGAGTATTAGTAAATGAAATCAAGTAACATGAAGTCATTTTGTTATATTATCGAGGAACATCATGCATAACGAAGTGAAATGGAATATTATTAACTAATAAGTAATAAGTAATTTCAAGAAACATGAAGGAATTACTATGGAGTATCAAGTAATGATGTAAAACCAAGTAACATCAAGTCAACTTTTTCTCTACTTAACAGCTGAATGAAGTGAATCTGTCCTACAACAAATTGACCAATGTATCCGGTTTAAAGGGACTCTCCCATTTAGCAGTAAGTTCCTTCCATAGTTTGCACCTGAGAACCACAAAGTGTAATTGTTTCAAGGGTGTTAATTTTACTGTAATTTTTCTTCATTTTGTTGTTTGGATAAGAGAGAGAAACTTTGATACTGGTTTAGAACCAGTCACTGAAAAGCCAGGCCAGGTCCAGGCTTTGCCTGAGGACAGTATCCTGAAGCCAAGCTTTATTGATGTTAAGCAGCTCTATTGTAGTGAAGTTCAGGGTTGGGCGAGAGGAGGATTACAGGCCAGAAGGCCCGGGCCAGGCCAGGCTTTTCAGTGTCTGAGCCCGACCAGTGTAAAAGGTAGTCTTTGTGATAGATGCACTCGCTGCATTATGTTCAATGAGCGAACGTCTATCACATGTTATGCAATCACATATTATGCAAGCCAACCCAGCACTGACCTCTAGGTTTTTACCAATCAACATCCTCGGCCTCCATCACGATCCTGACGGAAACGTTCTCAATAAGGATCTGATTGGCTGATGTTTCTGCGTTGCATAAAATTTGCATCAGACGTTCGTTCATAGTGGCACGGAGGAGAACGGGATGATACTCAGACTAAGGGAAGCATGGCGGATAGGCCAGTAAGCGACAAGACACACACAAGTAGGATTTGAAGCTTTGTGCATTGTGGAAGTCATGTAATAAAAAAATGGTTTGAGGAGACCTCTCTAAGTTTTGACCAACCAAGGGGCATCTACTATCGTACCGTTTGGCGAGTGCATCTATCACGAAGATAACTGCTGCCGTGCGGACGTGCGAAATTTACCAATCAACATTCTCCGTCACGATCCTGACGGAAATGTTCTCAAAACAGATCTGATTGGCTGATATGCCGCGTTGCGTAAAATTTGCATGCACGCATGTATCAGACGTTCGTACGTAGTGTGCCACGGAGTAGAAAGGGTGATACTCTGATTTTATAAGAGTTTCTTTCCCTTTACAATGCGCTGGCTGTCTGTATAGTTTGCAGTCTTGATAATTTTACGGAATTTTGTTTGCGTTCCTTTCAGATTCTTCATCTATCCAATAATTCCCTGACAACTAGTTGTCTGAAGGCTTTGGGCAAATTAAGGTAAGCATCTTGGTTTTTTGATCTAGATGTGATTGGGTTTTAAAAATACCTAGACCTTTTTTAGTTGAATCACTTTTGAAGCGGTGTTTTTCCTGGTCAGTATTGTTCTGCGTTTACCAGTGAGCCTGATCACTATGACTTAATAATTAGTATTGGGCACCATAGATACTGGGGTCGATTTCACGAAGCCCTGCAATCGATCATATCTGGAGTTACGAAGAATAATCTTTGTTTGCTTAATAGTTACAGTACAAAGAACTATAAAAGTGAAATGTTAACAAAAAGTTATTATAACAGCGGTCAACTGCCACGACTTGCACAATAACGGGGTGCAGTTGGTGGTTGTGATTTGCCCATAATGTCATATGTCATGGCAGCCACAAAAATGCGGGATGGACACTATGGGTGCATTCGTTTAGCTCCCCCGGGTCGACACCAGTCAACCTCGTCCCCATTCTCTCGCTTGTTTTGTGCAGTATAGCACGACCATTTCCAGTAAGGGCTGGCACGTGTTAACTACCGGTAAACGAATGCACCCTAAATTAGCTTTGGTCATTGTTGACTGCAGTCGGTCCTGCTCAGTAGAAGTCCAGTGAAACATAAGTCCATGCCATTTTTGGTAAACACTATTGGTCTATCACTACAGTATTACATTCCTGCGTTAATGGTTACCAAAATCTGAGTTTAACACAGCAGTGAGTAGCTTGTGATCTTGACTATGGTTTGTTCATTCTCGTAGATCCTTGCAGAATCTTGACGTTTCCAGTAATCAGCTGGTAGATGTCGACTGTCTCCCAGAGCTGTTCCCATCGCTGGAGGTGCTCAATGTCAGTAACAACAGGATCAAGGCTTGGGCCACAGTGGTAAATCTATCCAATTTTCCGGTCTAAAATCTGTCTTATATCACCATTATTGTGATGTGATACCGTAGTGCAGTGCAAGAACTAGTCTTGGTTCACGACGTAATTATTACTCCAATGTACAAACCGATTCCCCTCACTGACCCACACACAAATATGTAAAGACCTCTCTGAAACAACATCTTGGGAATCCTGTAAAGGCCGTGAGTTGCGTGCGACATCGTCTCCATGACACGCTGTTGAATATGTATGGTTACATGCACTGGCCTGCATGCATGGACATGTACGTGTATGTTAATTGGCTGTGCCTGACTTCGAAAGTAACGCTTCCGCAGTGTGTTTCCCCCAGTTTTCGGGGGGAGATTTTACAGGATTCCCAAGACGTTGTTAGTGACAGTTCCGTGTGTACGTGCGTGCGGATCATCTGTGAGTACATGTACATGCATGTGGGTCAGTGCGGGTAATCGGTTTGAGTATCCACACCAACAACATTGTGAACCAAGACTATGTAAGAACGTGTAATCTGACTGATAAGATTTGACAATCATGATGTAAAAACCATGAGCAGTTTTGACTGTTTTCTCAAAAAGGAGACACTGTAATAATGGGACTGAGAATTTTACAGATGGTTGCTACTTTCTAATATTTGTGTCCGTGAATCAGCATTTCTATGAGAAAAACCAAAGTACGAAGCTACCTTTAAAAATGTTTGAAAACAGTCCATACGACAAGGTCATAGCTTTTCCACCAACATTGTTCCAGAAACTTTAAAGGTAGTATCATACTTTGGTAAGAGACCAAAACAGAAATGTTCACAGATTTACGTATAACTTACAGGGTATGAAGATGGTGGTGGTAGAAACATACCGTTAAAAGTTTTCCGCCTGAAATGGTGTATTTATCCAGAAATTAGTAAATCAACAACCAAAAATCTTTTTGATCTTTTTAAAGATCAAAAATAAAAGAGAAAAGACTTAAGAAATACTGTGGCTGTTTTTCACTGTTTTCTCAAAAAGGGGCCACCGTATGGGACTGAAATTTTCCCAGATGATTGTTACTGTATCTGTCTTGGTATTTTTGCCCACGAATCTGTATTTCATTGATAAAAACCAAAATATGATATTACCTTCAAATGGATTAATGGAACAATGTGGAGTTGCACCAATTCAGTATTGTGAATCTTTGAGGCACCGTAATCCTCATGTCCAATGTGCTGGACGATCATGCTCTACATGGGAAAGTCAGATGGCCAGTGCCCTGTATGGCAGGCTTCAGAACTGACACTAAATTCATAGTATTGCTGAGCACAATAAAGGGATAATTGGACAGCAAACTGATCTGAGAAGTGACAGGTAGTTTAAAATTCAGTCATTAAATTCAGTCATTAAATTCAGTCTTTAAATTCAGTCAGTTTCCCTTGTGGTTATTTGATGATTATATTAATTAAAAAGCAGTATCCTCTTTGAGCGATCCCCCATGTACCGTTCCCAGGTTGCAGCTTGCTGCGTGTATCATTGAAACGATCCCTGGGGCATGTCGGTGTGTGCGTGGCTTCATGGCTTCTGACTGCCAAACAAACAAAGATAATTGACTATTGGGGTCACCACCAATGTAGGGCTGGATAGCTCAGTTGGTAGAGCGCCTGTACGGTATTCAGGAGGTCGCCGGTTCGAATCCCGCTCCAGTCAATTTTTCTTTGTTCACTTTTCAATGATCTGAGAAGTAATAAACTACTTTCTTTACCAATTTTTTCTTTATTTATAAGTTTTCTGTCGCAAAGGGGAAGTCAACAGAAAATTATAAAATGTCTAACGATAAAAAAGATGTTCATTGTGAAAAGTGACAAGAAGTGACTCACAGCTATCTCTGTTTATTTACAGTACAGGATTGGTATTAAAAAACATACCCAAACAGAAATGTTCACAGATTTACATTTAACTTTCAGGGTATGAAGATGATGCTGGTAGAAGCATACCTTTAAAATATTTTTGCCTGAAATGTTGTATTTATCCAGAGATTAGTCAAACAAAGACCGAAAACAGTTTTGATCTCGGGGTAAGATCAAAACCATTCTTTATGTTTTATTTTAAAAAAAATTGAGTCGGGTTTTCACTGTTTTCTCGTGACTTCTATCCATCCCAGCGTTCACTGTCCAGGTGTGGTAGTTTGTCGGAGCTCTATCTGGTAGGGAATCTTTTTTGCTCCGAGGAAGGAGAGAAACCAAGGTAAGCCTTGTCCGCTATGTAAAGAGAAAAACCTGTGCCCTAAAAACGTAGCATTATTGGGCTTGTCCTGACTTGTGTGAAGCAGGAACCGGCCAAAATCACACTCAGATGGTGGGTGGGATGGGCGGGGGGGGTATTGGGGTGATGCTACCAGTTTTGTATCCGAGCCCACAACCTCCGAGGCCGAGTCCGAGAAATGGGTCTCAAGGCCGAGGCCGAGCTTCTCGCGAGCAGCCGAGGCCGAGTCCGAATCATGGGTCTCCGAGGCCAAGGCCAAGGCCGAGTCACACACGAGCATATCATTTCACTCCACGAGAGACTGTTTGCTAGTCTAGACACGGTACCCGAACTTCCCAATGCAGTTTATTATAACCACATTACCTCTCATTAGATTCGATGCATTACATGCTACACAATAATGTCACAATG
This sequence comes from Astropecten irregularis, assembly GCA_963971285.1. NCBI lineage: Eukaryota > Metazoa > Echinodermata > Asteroidea > Paxillosida > Astropectinidae > Astropecten > Astropecten irregularis. The sequence continues at coordinate 11,442,257 of OZ020248.1, forward strand.
TAGGTGAGCGCTATTCACGTGATGTTTTAACTTTCTTTCGAAAAATTGAAAATTGTCCCCCTAAAATGTTGGGAAATTAAAATGAAATTTTTCCCAGCCTCGAGCTGACCAACGAGGCAGCAATTTTCCGGCCTCGAGGCCGAGGCTGGCCTCTAGTCATACAACACTGATGCTACTATACAGCGAGCTGGTCAAGTGATCCTGACATTGGCTCTCTTGAGAAGGAGGTTGTGTGTGTCCACTGGGACACTGAATCCTCCATCTGATTCTTTTGATCCCGGTTATGCAACTCTTTCTGTTTGCGCCCACAGCTACCACCAGGATTTGCAAGAGGTGATTGCCAATCTGGAGATTCTGGACGGTGCCCACGTGAAGAGAAACTCCAGCAAGTCAGCTCCTATCATGAGACCCATGTCGGCTGCCTCAGGTACGTCCAGTCTTGTTCTAGAAATAGTTGTGATGCTGGTTGTTCTCCGGCCACTGAAAAGCTAGTCCCAGGCCTGGGTTTTGCTTGGGGTTTGGGATTTGTATAAACCCTAGCCTTGAACTATCAACCGCAAGCTAGCCCCTGCTGTCAAAATTGGCATAAACCTGATTGACAGATTGAATCCACAATGATTATGGACAGTATCCCAAAAGCTAGGTTTTACTGATTTTCAGCAGCTAGATCTATGGCATGTATGGTATTGAAATCCAGGGCTGACAAGAGAATTTCAGGTCCAAAGGCCCGGGCCTGGCCAGGCTTTTCAATGGCTGCCTGACCAGTATTGAAGTTATCCAGAAAAAAAGTAAAACCAGTGACCCAAATTATTTTTGATCTTTTAAAGATCAAAAATAAAATGGAAAAGGCTTTAATAAGAAATATTGTGGCCGTTTTACACTGTTTTCTCAAAAAGTGGGCACCGTATGGGACTGAAATCTTCAAAGATGACTGTTATTGTAAATACTGTACTAATAAGCTATTGTATCTTGCCTTTTGTTAAACTTCCTTCTTTTTTATTTGTGTTTGCCGATCAGCGCTTAGTTCCAGACAGGTTGAGAACCAGCTCAGGGGTGTGGAGCAAGATCTAGCATCTTTTGGAGCCAGTCTGGCTGCCAGGTAGGACAACATACTCAAGACACGGCCATTCTCATAGTCTTGACAAATCTTGATAACACTATTTCACATACCGGTAGATCTATGCCAATGGCACTCATCATTCCATCCCGTCCTCCAAAGATTATTGCTGCGTGTATCATTGAAACGATCCTTGGGGTATGGCGGTGTGTGCGTGGTTTCACGGCTTCTGACTGCCATACGAGCAAAGATAATTGACTATTGGGGTCACTGCCAACGTAAGGCTGGATGGCTCAGTTGGTAGAGCGCCTGTACGGTATTCAGGAGGTCGCCGGTTTGAATCCCACTCCAGTAAATTTGTCTTTGTTCACTTAATTCAATGACTCCAAAGATATTGTGACCTAAGGTGTTTTCTTGGGGGGAACTCTGTTCCACAAGTGTTAATAGTTGTATACGGTAGATACTTAACAGAGTTTAAAGGTACAGTACAAGATTGGTAACATACCCAAACAGAAATGTTCACAGATTTACCTATAACTTTCAGGGTATGAAGAAGATGCTGGTACAAACATACCGTTAAAATATTTCCGCCTGAAATGGTGTATTTATCCAGAAATTAGTCAACAAAGACCGAAAAACAGTTGTGATCTCAGGGTAAGATCAAAACCATTCTTTATGTTTTATATTAAAGAAAAATGTATCTGTTCTTGATAATTGTTGAATTTGTATGTTTTTTTGGGGCAGGTTTGAGAGTGTCCGGTCCACCATGGAGACCCTACCTGTAGACCCTCCATCTCCTAGACCAGGTACAGGACTGAGTCTACGCAGCTTGTCAACATCTGATGGATCTAGACCAGGCAGCAGATGTAACAGGTAGGGACAAACAGGATCACGATCCCAGGCCAGTCACCTCAGGCTCCAGCTCAGGCTCCAGCTCAGGCTCCGGCTCCGGCTCCGGCTCCGGCTCCGTTTTGTGAATCCATTTTGTAATTATGGGTATTAAAATAGAGACTTTTGGCTGCGGTTCGGAAGTAGATTCTCTGCTTTGAAAAAGAAAACAGAGCTTCAGCTTCAATAAAATAACCACAACCTATATGTTCATCATATGGTTTACAGAGATGAAGCCGGAGCCTTAGCCATAGCTGACCTTTGAGAAAGGCCCTATAGGACTTCACTTGCCTTTTTGTCTCTTTGCACAATTTCAAGCAAAGCTACCCTGTGGAGAATTTTGCTCAGAAAATTTCGATTGAGGAACAACATTTCCAATGCAGCATTGATTATTAACAGTTATATTTGATTAGAAAATGTATCAAATCTCTGTTTGCCTAATTAAGTGTTAAGTGTGAAAATTGACATTAAAAATGGAAAAACAGCTATTTAGCTAGAAATGCAAAACTTTTCAGCTTTCAACTACAATTTTGCTCCCCGGGAATCTTTTATAAGCACCTTTGGGAATGTTTATAGGAAAATACCTACTTATTATTTAAATTATTCAAATTTGTTGTTTATAATTGAAACATATTGGAACACATTTCTAACTTATCCCTCCACCCCCACCACATGTGATATCTTCTCACAACCCTCTTGAATTTCTCCCAATTATCCATTACTGTTATATGTCAGTTTAATAGAGAAGAATGCAAAGTCAGGCCATGGCCCGTCTGTTGGAATGGGATTATTTTGGGCTTTTAATTCAAAGCTTGAAAAATTGGACAGAATTTGGGCCAATATTCTGATTTTTGCCGAGCAAAGACGTTTTTTGTGCAAAGCTTCACAAATAAGTGGATCTCAGATCCAAGAGGTCAATTTCACAAAGACCTACAATCGATCGTAACTAGATTTACGAAGGATAACCCATCGTAGGGGACCTATCCTATGCAGGACTGCAATGCATCATCATTTCTATAATTGATTGTAAGGTACGAAGAGTTTGGTGAAATCGATACCATGTCATTGAATGCTGTGCCGTAAAAGCCTTCATCATTCTGTTTTTTGTTTTCATTTGCAGTCGGAGCAGGATATTACAAGCCCAAGCTTTTGCAACCGAGAACTTCGGAAACGTCAGGAAGTATCCGTGAGAAGATTTGAACAAAAACTGTGCCAGTGGCTTACCTATAGTTGGACTGAAATGCCGGTACACAGTGTAAACTCTGTATTATGTTAACAACGTCAGTCGGACTAGTCAGCTGTTTCTTTTGGACACGTCAGCAAGTTTCTGTTTAGGTTTGCACAAGAACTAGGTCATTGGCTTACTATCGTGCCAGCGGCTTACCTATCGTTGGACTGAAATGCCGGTACACAATGTAAACTCTGTATTACGTCAGCAAGTATCCGTGAGAAGATTTGCACAAGAACTGTGCCATTGGCTTACTGTTATGCCAGTGGCTTACCCATAGTTGGACTGAAATGCCAGTACACAGTGTGAACTCTGTATTATATCAGCAACATCACTCGGACTAGTCAACTGTTTCTTTTGGACACGTCAGCAAGTTTCTGTTTAGGTTTGCACAAGAACTAGGTCATTGGCTTACTATCGTGCCAGCGGCTTACCTATAGCTGGACTGAAATGCCGGTACACAGTGTAAACTCTGTATTATGTTAACAACGTCAGTCGGACTAGTCAGCTGTTTCTCTTGGACACGTCAGCAAGTTTCTGTTTAGGTTCGCACAAGAACTAGGTCATTGGCTTACTATCGTGCCAGCGGCTTACCTATAGTTGGACTGAAATGCCGGTACACAGTGTAAACTCTGTATTACGTCAGCAAGTATCCGTGAGAAGATTTGCACAAGAACTGTGCCATTGGCTTACTGTTATGCCAGCAGCTTACCTATAGTTGGACTGAAATGCCAGTACACAGTGTGAACTCTGTATTATATCAGCAACATCACTCGGAATAGTCAACTGTTTCTTTTGGACACGTCAGCAAGTTTCTGTTAGAAGGTTTGCACAAGAACTATGCCATTGGCTTACTATCGTGCCAGCGGCTTACCTATAGCTGGACTGAAATGCCAGTACACAGTGTGAACTCTGTATTATGTCAACAACGTCAGTAGGACTAGTCAGCTGTTCTTCAAACCGGACTAGGAGGCTTAGGCATGGTGGCATGGGGTTAATATCGGCAAGTCCCATGCTCTGCTCAATTATGGAAGAGAACAGCAGCAAAACACCACCAGAGTCATCTACTGTTTTTATTTGGATTAAGGAATTCTTAAAAAAATCCCAAATGGCCATTTTTTAGATTGATTTTGGTTGTTCTCTGACTTGCTTTTTTGTTCTGAATCCAAGTAGCTTTGGTAGTCGATCTGTCCATGCCAGTTGTGGTAGCATATATTAAGACTGAACACCATAAGAACAAGCATTTCTGTGTACACAGTGTAAACTCTGTATTATGTTAACAACGTCAGTCGGACTAGTCAGCTGTTTCTTTTGGACACGTCAGCAAGTTTCTGTTTAGGTTTGCACAAGAACTAGGTCATTGGCTTACTATCGTGCCAGCGGCTTACCTATCGTTGGACTGAAATGCCGGTACACAATGTAAACTCTGTATTACGTCAGCAAGTATCCGTGAGAAGATTTGCACAAGAACTGTGCCATTGGCTTACTGTTATGCCAGTGGCTTACCCATAGTTGGACTGAAATGCCAGTACACAGTGTGAACTCTGTATTATATCAGCAACATCACTCGGACTAGTCAACTGTTTCTTTTGGACACGTCAGCAAGTTTCTGTTTAGGTTTGCACAAGAACTAGGTCATTGGCTTACTATCGTGCCAGCGGCTTACCTATAGCTGGACTGAAATGCCGGTACACAGTGTAAACTCTGTATTATGTTAACAACGTCAGTCGGACTAGTCAGCTGTTTCTCTTGGACACGTCAGCAAGTTTCTGTTTAGGTTCGCACAAGAACTAGGTCATTGGCTTACTATCGTGCCAGCGGCTTACCTATAGTTGGACTGAAATGCCGGTACACAGTGTAAACTCTGTATTACGTCAGCAAGTATCCGTGAGAAGATTTGCACAAGAACTGTGCCATTGGCTTACTGTTATGCCAGCAGCTTACCTATAGTTGGACTGAAATGCCAGTACACAGTGTGAACTCTGTATTATATCAGCAACATCACTCGGAATAGTCAACTGTTTCTTTTGGACACGTCAGCAAGTTTCTGTTAGAAGGTTTGCACAAGAACTATGCCATTGGCTTACTATCGTGCCAGCGGCTTACCTATAGCTGGACTGAAATGCCAGTACACAGTGTGAACTCTGTATTATGTCAACAACGTCAGTAGGACTAGTCAGCTGTTCTTCAAACCGGACTAGGAGGCTTAGGCATGGTGGCATGGGGTTAATATCGGCAAGTCCCATGCTCTGCTCAATTATGGAAGAGAACAGCAGCAAAACACCACCAGAGTCATCTACTGTTTTTATTTGGATTAAGGAATTCTTAAAAAAATCCCAAATGGCCATTTTTTAGATTGATTTTGGTTGTTCTCTGACTTGCTTTTTTGTTCTGAATCCAAGTAGCTTTGGTAGTCGATCTGTCCATGCCAGTTGTGGTAGCATATATTAAGACTGAACACCATAAGAACAAGCATTTCTGTGTTGCCTTATTGGATCTAGTGGAATGGACCATTGTGGCTTTGCTCTTAAAGGTAATATCATACTTTGGTTTTTATCAAAGAAATACAGATTCATGGGCAAAAATAGCAAGACAGATACAGTAAAAGTCATCTGTGAAAATTTCAGTCCCATATGTTGCCCACTTTTTCGAGAAAGCGGTGAAAAACAGCCACAGTATTTCTTAAGTCTTTTCTCTTTTATTTTTGATCTTTTAAAAGATCCCAAAAAAATGTGGTCGTTGTTTTATAATTTCTGGATAAATACACCATTTCAGGCGAAAAACATTTAACGGTATGTTTCTACCACCACCATCTTCATACCCTGTTAGTTATAGGTAAATCTGTGAACATTTTAGTTTTAGTTCCTTACCAAAGTATGATACTACCTTTAAGCCCAGCCCACCGGACACGTGTTTTACATACTGCATGGGACAGAGTTTGACCAGGGCGATGGACGACATGTCCTCCAAATTGGTCAATTTGCATAGTTTGATTGACAGGCGACAGGCCGGAAGGGTCCATTACTGAGAGACAAGCAGTCTATAAATGCTAATGATCTTTTCAGGCCGGCTTTAGAATTGAATTTGTACTTTTCCTACAATTACATGAAGTTTGCAGTGAGTGACATCATTCAACGATTTTATTCCTTGAAGGTCCACAAACAACAACTTGGACTGGGAATTTTCTTAAATTGAATTTTGGATGAAGAAATTTAGATATTGTCTGACGATATTTGAGAGGGTATAATCGGAGAGAGATGGCAAAAAGGGAACCCCTGGCATTAATATCTGATCAGACATGTCAGTTGACTAAGCGGGATTCGAACCCGAGTCACAGTCCCTCTTCAAAGTGCTGGTAATTTGTAGTCTAGACCTTCAAACAGGAGGGTATGCTTCAATCTTGTTCACTTTGGTATCTCTTGACGAATACGAAGTTACGACCATGACAAATGAAATCTACGGATCTCCACGAGTGCCATTCCACTTTATACCCAGATAATCACATAATTTATCTCACCAAAGTCGACTAATTAAGCCCTAAAAGTCGACTTATCAAGGTAATTCATTTGTATATGTCGACATATCCTGATAATTTATTTCGCCAAGACGACTTACTGAAAGAAGGAAGTCAACTTGTCCTGATAGTTTACCTTGTAAAGACCTTCAAAATAAAACTGAGGTTATTTATCAGGATAAGGTGACTTTTTAGATGCACTTCGTTGACTTGGCCAGATAAATCATCAGGATAAGTTGACTTTTCGTTTTCCTTATTAAAAAGTCATCTAGTTTAGAAAATTATTGAGACAAGCTACACGACTTTTACCACTCCAAAAGTCGACTTGGCGAGATAAATTATGTGGTTATCTGGATAAGTGGAATGGCACTCGATCGTGGAGCTCCTTTAAACCATCTCTTAATTCACTCAGACTCTACTGTGTTGTACTTATACTTGTACTTATATGCAGCTCTGTGATTTTGTTGCATGGGAGAATCTTCTTACAGCAAATTTCATAGAACTTTTTTAAAGATAATTTCGTACTTTGGGTTTTGTCAAAGAAATGCAGATTTAATGGGCACAAATATATATATACACTGTATCATGAAAGATACAGTAAGAGTCATCTGTGAAATTCACAGACCCATACGGGATAAATACAGCATTTCAGACAGAGAAACTTTAATGGTATGTATTTCTACCATCACATTATTACCCTGTAAATTATAGGTAAATCTGTGAAGATTTCTGTTTCAGTATGCTAAGTATGAAGGCACACAATTTACTTTAATGTACTCAAATGACTGACTTCATGTCATAACAATAACGGTAATTAAGGCACTTATTACATAAAAACGGTACAGCAAGCCGAATTACCCTGTGGCCTGCTAGCAAAATTGTCTGCTGCTGTAAGCAGGAGCTATAAAATTGAGTCCGTGTTGTGTATTAAAGAGTGTAAATACTGAACAAATGAACAAGTACTATGTGAATGTGAATGATTTGTACTGGAGTCATCATTTTATGTTCTCATCACACTTACAGTGACATTTTACCAGCTATATGGGGCAGGAGCTAGGGACTGTACTGCAAAGTACCCTTAGAGCACAAAGAACCCATTTCTAGTATGAAAACTGGTTAATTTCTTATCCGAGAGGAGTATTGAACCTATTTCAGGACATTGGATTTTTTTATCAAAAACTGACAAAATGGCAAGTATGTAGTTCCCTCAATATGGAGTAGTGCCCCCCGGTAGTGCCCCCAGTATGGAGTAGTGCCCCCGGTAGTGCCCCCAGTAGTTCCCCCAGTATGGAGTAGTGCCCCCAGTATATAGTTCCCCCAGTATGGAGTAGTGCCCCCCGGTAGTTCCCCCAGTATGGAGTAGTGCCCCCGGTAGTTCCCCCAGTAGTTCCCCCAGTATGGAGTAGTGCCCCCGGTAGTGCCCCCAGTGGTTCCCCCAGTATGGAGTAGTGCCCCCCGGTAGTTCCCTCAGTAGTTCCCCCAGTATGGAGTAGTGCCCCTGGTAGTGCCCCCCAGTAGTTCCCCCAGTATGGAGTAGTGCCTCCGGTAGTGCCCCCAGTATGAGTAGTGCCCCCTGTTGTTCCCCCAGTATGGAGTAGTGCAGCCCCCGGTAGTTCCCCCAGTATCATCCGGTATAGTGCCCCCAGTATGGAGTAGTGCCCCCCGGTAGTTCCCCCAGTATGGAGTAGTGCCCCTGGTAGTTCCCCCAGTATGGAGTAGTGCCCCTGGTAGTGCCCCCAGTATGGAGTAGTGCCCCTGGTAGTTCCCCCAGTATGGAGTAGTGCCCCTGGTAGTGCCCCCAGTATGGAGTAGTGCCCCTGGTGGTTCCCCCAGTATGGAGTAGTGCCCCTGGTAGTTCCCCCAGTATGGAGTAGTGCCCCGGTAGTTCCTCGGGTGAGTCCCTCTCCTTAGTTTAAAGTATAGCATTCATGGCTGCATGCTATTCCCAGCTCATGAATGCTATCAGGAATGCTAGATATGATAGATATACGTATGAAGCCTGTGTGTGATTGATGCATGGTAGCTATACGTATGAAGCTTGTGTATGTATGATGATAGATATACGTATGAAGCTTGTATGTGATTGATGATAGATATACGTATGAAGCCTGTGTGTGATTGATGCATGGTAGCTATACGTTTGAAACTTGTGTATGATTGATGATAGATATACGTATGAAGCCTGTGTATGATTGATGATAGATATACGTACGAAGCTTGTGTATGATTGATGATAGATATACGTATGAAGCCTGTGTGTGATTGATGGTAGCTGTACATATGAAGCCTGTGTGTGATTGATGATAGCTATAAGTATGAAGACTGTGATTGATGGTAGCTGAAAGTAAGAAGCCTATGTGATTGACAGGTAGCTATATACATATGAAGCTTGTGTGATTGATGGTAGATATACGTATGAAGCCTGTGTATGATTGATGGTAACTATACTTAAGAAGCCTGTGTGTGATTGATGGTAGCTATATACATATGAAGCTTGTGTGATTGATGGTAGATATACGTATGAAGCATGTGTGTGATGGTAGATATACATATGAAGCTTGTGTGATTGATGGTAGATATATGTATGAAGCACGTGTGTGATTGATGGTAGATATATGTATGAAGCTTGTCTGTGATTGATGGTAGCTATACGTATGAAGCCTGTGTATGATTGATGGTAGATATACGTATGAAGCCTGTGTGTGATTGATGGTAACTATACTTAAGAAGCCTGTGTATGATTGTTGGTAGATATACGTATGAAGCCTGTGTATGATTGATGGTAACTATACTTAAGAAGCCTGTGTATGATTGATGGTAGCTATACGTAAAAAGCCTGTGTATGATTGATGGTAGTTATACGTAAAAAGCCTGTGTATGATTGATGGTAGCTATACGTAAAAAGCCTGTGTATGATTGATGGTAGCTATACATTGTATGTATGGAGCCTGTGTGTACTTTATGGTAGACGTATGAATTAGCGTGTGTGTACAGGCTGGAGCAGGATTCGAAACCCGCGAACTCCTGAATACCGTACCATACGGTATTCAGGAGGTCGCTGGTTCGAATCCCGCTCCAGTCAAATTTTCTTCACTCACCATGATCACCTTTCAATGACTAAAAATTAAATCACTTTCCCTTGTGGTTGTTTTATTATTTTATCAAATTAAAATAAAATTGGAGCCTGTACAAATTGCTTTGTTTAAGTAATTAACTTTTTATTTATACCCCGACTCGATCTCTGGTCTATAAATGTACAGTTAATAATTCTAAATATATTGCTATACACGATTACACGTATAATCCTCTTCTTAGATGTCGAAATGATAAAGAAAATAATCACGTCATTTTAAGACAATCGAATAGGAATAAAACAAAACTGAGAAATACATTCAACCATACAATAATGTCACCTTACTGCAATTCATTTAATGAAATACATCTTTGCAAAACGTGACTAAAATACTGAATAATTATCCACATATCTTATTACCATTTTAAAAAATCTATAAATTAATCACTGAATAGTGGTATCAAAATTCGAGGAAATTATACAAAAATATGTTTATTAAAAACACTAGTAAAATTACAAACAAAAAGCTGCACTGTTTAGAATTGCTACTCCTGATTAGAAGAGTTTTTCTGGTACATATATGATCATTTCTCTTACTATCCTAAACATATTTCATCATTTAATTTTGAAGCTATACGCTTATGTGAGGTAAAAGTAATAATATTATCCTACAGGCTTACAAGTTCATTAGAGGATAATCTAAAACCATAAAAATGCTCAATTTTGGATGACTACGTACTGACCAGTTCTTTCTTAAAGGTACAGGATTGGTAACATACCCAAACAAAAATGTTCACAGATTTACGTTTAACTTTCAAGGTATGAAGATGGTTCTGGTAGAAACATACCGTTCAAATAATATTTCCACCTGAAATGCTGTTTTTATCCAGAAATTGGTAAAAATCATGGACCGAAAACAGTTTTGATTTGGGGGTAAGATCAAAACCATTCTTTATGTTTTATAAGAAAAATTGAGTCGGTTTTTCGCTATTTTCTCGTAAGCTCAAAATTTTCACAGACAAAGTGTGAGTGCTGTCCTGTGACCTTTACAAATCATGAATTGACGTGAATTCTTTACCAATTAAGTATTCACAGTAATACATGACTCAACCACTTATGTACAGTAGCTTCAGTCTCTACTGGGTATTAAAGGTGTCACTGAAGACTATAAAACTACATGTACTTGGAACTCCACTATAAGGCTTAAATTTTATTTGGCCTACGCTAGCGAGGAGGCTCCACTCCCAATTAACAGCTTCAATGACTCTATAGAACAGAACACCTTTACTGTAAACTTTATATTAAGAAATATGTATAAAGGCTCAAATCTTATTTTCTTCACATATATATGAGGCTCCACTTCCACATGACTTCCACTCACAATAGAATCTACCTCTATATGGAGGTTACGTACGGCACCTAATGTACCTCAAGATCAACCTTAAAGCACAAGGGAACACCTTACTGAAAATCTATTTGGAACTCCCATCTATGTATTCAAAGTCTCAAATCTTATTTGGCCTAGACTTCAGCATTACGACCAGGAGCCCCACTACTTTCAAACAGAAATGCCTACAAACTTTTTCCCAAGGCAAAAAATCAAATGAAAAGATGAATTCTGTATAGAAATACTATTTCAATTTTACTGTTGACTGAAACTTCGAAGGAAAGTCTATTTTGTAACTTAAACAGCAATTCCTACGTCCTGATTGTAAAAGGGGATGCAGTTTATGAATCAATTGGCAAAGATAGTATACACAGTAAAGTTTCCAGCAACATTCTGTTCCCAAGTTCAAACTTCAATCTCCCTGCTCGATGCAAAGCCATTCAGTTTTTTTTTACGACAGCATTTCTATTAAAAATATACATTCTGAGAAATAGGAAAATTTGCTTTAAAAAAAGAACACCCAAAAAGTCAAGTCAAAAAACCAAGTCATTGTACTAAGAGCAGCAAAATAAAAACGTATCAAATTCTGACAACCATTGATGAAAAAAAAACAAAAAGACAGGCTTAAAGATGTGACAAAATGAGGTTGCCTGACCGAATTTCTAAAATCAATTTCAATTTAATCTTTAAAACAATAAACTAGAAGCTTTTTAAAAACAATTCTAAAAATCTTACCATCATAATTATGAGAGATTTGAGGATAATTAAGGCCTAGAAGGATGGGTTTAACCTTGTCAAATAAACGGTGTCCAGCACCATTTTTAATAACAGAAGACAGAACTGAAAAGATGGCGACATTCAAAATGTGACGGCTGCTCTTTCAAATTTCTGCATCAGCTCTTTTGTCCATACAACCACTGCGCCGTCACAGACGAATAAATAGTAGAGATGGAAGAAGAACCTAGAAAGAATCCGACTATAACCTACGTCTTAGAGAGACCCTGAAGAAGATGGCTTCTGCATCCCACTGTTATCGCTCTACTTCCTCCGCTAACAGCACAGGCAGGGCAGTATAGCTACGGTGTCCGAGGAACCTCTGAAGGGTAGTCTTGGTTCCGCGTGGTGTGGATACTCGAATGTACGAACCTGTTACCCGCACTGACCTGCACGCACGTACGTGTAATCCACATGCACGTACGCACAGACTTGTCACTATCAACGTCTTGGGAATCCTGTAAAATCTCCACCCGAAAAACGGGGGGAAACACACTGCGCATGCGCTACTTTCAAAGTCAGGCACAGCCAATTAACATACATGTACATGTCCGTGCATGCAGGCCAGTGCAGGTAATCATACATATTCAACAGTTTGTCATGGAGACGACGTAGCGCGCTACATAATGAGCTGCGCGCGCAACTCACAGCCTTTACAGGATTCCCAAGATGTTGCTTCAGAGAGGTCTTTACTCTTTACCCAGCAACAGAATCATACCCCTGTGGTCTGAGGACTTGTCTACACTTTAATACTGAGTATCCACACCAACAACGTCGTGATCCAAGACTACCTGGAGGGTAGAACATGCATTCTGCATCTTAACTACTCTTCCAGACGTCCTCCTTCCGCTTCCAGCAGTAGCAGAGAATGAGAATTCCCCCCAGGAAGAGTGTGAAGAGACTCAGGATCATGATGATGATGATCCATTCCACCTCCAGAGCGCCGTCTCGCAGGCCGGCATTCTCAGTCTGGATGACCAGCCCTGATATGGATGGAAGACAAACCAAATAAGAAACTTTGAAAGCTGGTTGAGCCCAGGTTACCGAAAACCCAAGCTTTACATGTACCTGATGGGGTCTTGGGCTTCTATATTCCCTAGCCTTTGAGCTATCAACTTCAAGCCCCTGCAGTGTCCTGGATCAGAGATGGCACTTGACCTCACTGATAGATTGAGTCCAAAAAGTATCCAGGAGCCAGGGTTAACTGAGCTGCTCTGAAGTTCAGGACTGACAATTGTAGGATTTCAGGCCCGAAGGCCTGGCCAGGCTTTCCAGTGGCTGGGCTTGATCAGTATTAAAGTTTCTGTCCCTTTATTAGCCCATGCCCTGAGCCTAACACTTGGTTTGGCCCCAGCCACTGAATAACCTGGCCAGGCCAGGCTTTGTTTGAGGTCTTGGATTCTATCATTCCTAGCCTTGGACTATCAACTTCAGAGATGACATATGACCTGATTGACAGATTGAGTCCACATTGATCATGGACAGTATTCAGAAGCCAGGCTTGACTGGCTCTAGCTCTGTTGTAGTGAAGTTCAGGGCTGACAAGAGGAGGATTTTAGGCCCAAAGGCCTTGGTCTGGCCAGGCTTGTCATCCCTGGCTGGCCCCAACCAGTATTGAAGCATCCCTCCCTACATAGGAATTATGCCTTGGTGATTTTGTTACACCCTAGCGAACATCCAAAAGACCTCCTATTACACATTTCACTTATGTTTAATACAGACAATACTTATTTTCATCACTCAAATTAACTGCTTAAAAAAAAAAAAGAATACAAAAAAACATCATGCCCATCTCTGATCTAAAAAGATGCTATAAGATGAACGCCCATCTTGAATACACCAATCCAGGAGGCCACGCCCACCATAGCAACAGCCAAGCAACAATGCACACGCCCACGCACACAAAGAGTCACAATTGCCCACATGCAATGTGTTGCACAACTTCAACTACGAAAGTACTTCTCTCTGTTCAACGCTGGTTTTGGAAAAGGCCAAAAATGTCCATTTCTCACCCAGGGCATTGAGAGTCAGAAATACAATTTGTCAAGGGGCGTGGCCTACTGGATCGGTGTATTGACAGCTTTCTTGAGTTTTGTTAGAATCCTTTGAGGTAATGACACCTATGTAATGGCTGGTATCAGTTTACTCACTTGTGTCACAATTATCTCCGATGTAGCCTTCTTGGCAGGTACAGAAGTAAGACAGGAAGAGATCCCTGCAATAGCCCCCGTTGAGGCACGGATTGGATGCGCACTCGTCAGTCTCTGTATTCAAACAAAAATTGGCCGTACGTTTATTCAAATACGAGTCCACAAACCTATCACCCGATTCCATTTTCAAATTTCTACCCTCATCATCATAGATATACAGGGTGTCCCCAAAAAACCGCAACACTTGTGTCGAGAACTATTATATGAAAATTAAACTTTTCATCACTTCCAGATTCAGATATGTGATACAACTATGTCTTGGCTATAACCATGTAGAATTTGAGCAAAATTGGACTAAAATTTAGTGAAAAACCTAAGACTGAAACACCCAACCTCAATACCCAATTTTCATCTTTCTTTCATACACATTATGTGTGTATTGACCACTATGCGTGTTATCCTTGCAATTTTTTTTTTAAGGAGTACTCTTTCAATTGGTCATATTTTCGCCAATTTCAGCCCCAATATGCTCAAATTCTACATGGTGATAGTTAAAACATGGCTGTATTACATATCTGAATCTAGAAGTGATAAACAGTTTAATTTTAACATGATGAGTCCCGACACAGTGTTGCGGTTATTCTGGGACACCCTGTATATGAATTATCACCAAAGAAAATCATCAATGCAAAGCGACAAAAAATGAGAAAAACTAGAAATTACAAAAAAAGCTTGATTGAATCAGTGGGGGTTTACAAAATGGAGGTTCAGGCTCAGACTCAGGCTCAGGCTCATGTAGGTTGTGGTTTTTCATTGAAGCTAAAGGTCTGTTTTCCTTTTCAAACCAGAGAATCCACTTCAGAACCACAGCCAAAAGCCTCTATTTTCATACCCGTTATTTTAGAATGGATTCACGAAATGGAGCCGGAGCCGGAGCCGGAGCCGGAGCCGGAGCCGGAGCCGGAGCCGGAGCCTGAGCCTGAGCCTGAGCCTGAGCCTGAGCCTGAGCTTCCGTTTCGTAAAGGCCCTATGGTTGCACTAGGTCCTTACCTAGATGACAGTATAGTCCCTCGTATCCTGCAGTACATTGGCACATGTAGTCATACAGACCGGTGGCAAGACAGGTTCCACCGTTCACACACTTGTGGGACTGACAAGGATCCACAGCTGAGGAATAAGAAGAAGTTGTTGAAGTGAACTTTGACCTTATGTCAGGATGAGTTGCCCGATCGGGCCTGCATAGCCTAGTGAAAAACAATTTACATCCAAATTGGAGACTTATAAACGGTTTACATTATATAAGAGAACGACAGAATTAATTCACCAATTTCTTTCAAAATCCTGCAGGATCTTTATCAATAAAAGATCCTGCTAGGATCGAAATGCTTCAGGCCCTCCTAACTCCAAGCATTTTATAAATTTCAGGTCATTATATTTTGGCTCATGAGCAGTTTATTAAGTTTAGGATTCTTATAGGATTCTTATATAATTGTTATATTATTCTTATAAGATTCTTAAAGGATTCTTATAGGATTCTTAAAAGATTCTTTTAGGATCCTTATAGGATTCTTATAAGATTCTTATAAGATTCTTATAGGATTCTTATAGGATTTTTATAAGATTCTTATAGGATTCTTATAGGATTCTTATAGGATTCTTATAAGATTCTTATAGGATTCTTAAAAGATTCTTATAAGATCCTTATAGGATTCTTATAAGATTCTTATAAGATTCTTATAGGATTCTTATAGGATTTTTATAAGATTCTTATAGGATTCTTATTGGATTCTTATAGGATTCTTATAAGATTCTTAAAGGATTCGTATAGGATTCTTATAAGATTCTTATAAGATTCTTATAGGATTCTTATAGGATTCTTATAAGATTCTTATAAGATTCTTATAGGATTCTTATAGGATTTTTATAAGATTCTTATAAGATTCTTATAGGATTCTTATAGGATTTTTATAAGATTCTTATAGGATTCTTATAGGATTCTTATAAGATTCTTATAAGATTCTTATAGGATTCTTATAGGATTCTTATACGATTCTTATAGGATCCTTATAGGATTCTTATAAGATTCTTAAAGGATTCGTATAGGATTCTTATAAGATTCTTATAAGATTCTTTTAGGATTCTTATAGGATTCTTATAAGATTCTTATAAGATTCTTATAGGATTCTTATAGGATTTTTATAAGATTCTTATAGGATTCTTATAGGATTCGTATAAGATTCTTATAAGATTCTTATAGGATTCTTATAGGATTCTTATAAGATTCTTATAGGATCCTTATAGGATCCTTACAGGATTCTTATAAGATTCTTATAGGATTCTTATAAGATTCTTATAGGATCCTTATAGGATTTTTATAAGATTCTTATAAGATTCTTATAAGATTCTTATAAGATTCTTATAGGATTCTTATAGGATTTTTATAAGATTCTTATAGGATTCTTATAGGATTCTTATTGGATTCTTATAGGATTCTTATAAGATTCTTAAAGGATTCGTATAGGATTCTTATAAGATTCTTATAAGATTCTTATAGGATTCTTATAGGATTCTTATAAGATTCTTAAAGGATTCTAATAAGATTCTTATAAGATTCTAATAAGATTCTTATAAGATTCTTATAAGATTCTTATAAGATTCTTATACGATTCTTATAAGATTCTTATAAGATTCTAATAAGATTCTTATAAGATTCTTATAAGATTCTAATAAGATTCTTATAAGATTCTTATAAGATTCTAATAAGATTCTTATAAGATTCTTATAAGATTCTTATACGATTCTTATAAGATTCTTATGAGATTCTTATAGGATTCTTATGAGATTCTTATGAGATTCTTATAAGATTCTTATACGATTCTTATGAGATTCTTATGAGATTCTTATAGGATTCTTATGAGATTCTTATGAGATTCTTATGAGATTCTTATGAGATTCTTATAGGATTCTTATGAGATTCTTATGAGATTCTTATAAGATTCTTATGAGATTCTTATACGATTCTTATAAGATTCTAATAAGATTCTAATAAGATTCTTATAAGATTCTTATGAGATTCTTATGAGATTCTTATAAGATTCTTATAGGATTCTTATAAGATTCTTATAAGATTCTTATAGGATTCTTATGAGATTCTTATAGGATTCTTATAAGATTCTTATAGGATTCTTATGAGATTCTTATAGGATTCTTATGAGATTCTTATGAGATTCTTATAAGATTCTTATAAGATTCTTATGAGATTCTTATAGGATTCTTATGAGATTCTTATGAGATTCTTATAAGATTCTTATACGATTCTTATAAGATTCTAATAAGATTCTTATAGGATTCTTATGAGATTCTTATGAGATTCTTATAAGATTCTTATAAGATTCTTATACGATTCTTATAAGATTCTTATAAGATTCTTATAGGATTCTTATAGGATTCTTATAAGAATATTTTATAGAGAGAGATTACTTACCTATATCACAGAATTCCCCAGTAAAGCCGCTACTGCAGCTACAGAACATGGTCTGCTGTTCGGTGGTGATGCATATGCCATTGTTGTTGCAGAAACTAATCTCGCACAACTTCGATATGGCTGCGTGATTGATAGATTGATTGAAAACAGGATAAAGCATTTAAATGACACTGAAAATTCTTCAAAAAATAGGACGCTGTCTGATGCAGCATTTAAAATATTTAAGATTCTTTCTGATAAAGATAACTTCATACTTGACTCAAAGAAATGCAGACTCATGGGCAAAAATATCTAGGAAGATACAATAACAGTCATCTGTGAAATTCCCAGTTTGATACGGTGCCTACTTTTTAAGAAAACTGTGAAAAACGTCAACAGTATTTTTGAATCTTTTCACAGGATTTTTCATCCTCTGAAGATCATTGTGATTGGTCAGTTGGTGTTTATACCTCTATTTCTGGATAAATACAGCATTTCGGGCAAACAAATTGTAATGGTATATTTCTACCATCACCATCTTTATAGTTATAAGTAAATCTGTGAAGAATTCTGTTTCGGTATGCTACCAAAGTATGATACTACCATTAGATCTCTCTCTACTCACCTGAGCTGCAGGTGACTCCCGTCCAGTTTGGTGGGCAGACACAGCTGAAGCTATTGACTCCATCGATGCAGACTCCCGTATTCAGACATGGGTTGCTCTCACATTCATCCACATCTGTAAAAAAAAAAATATATCCACAATTACTGTCGTGTCTAGAGCCAAAACCCAGGGGGTCAAAAGATTATGCCCCTAAAATTAAGAACATCATGTTAATTAATATGCAAATTAGGCTTGCCCTTCACCAACGTGGATGAGCACTGTATACTCAGTGCTTGTGAGAGCACGTGAGAAAAAATCACATGCTTGCTCAGGTGGGATTCGAACCCACGACCTCCTGCTTACTAGTGCAGATGCCTTACCTGGTAGGCCAGCGAGCTGGGGTCTGCAGGGTGAATCAAATCTAATATCGCGGCGGGTACCGCAGTAAATCATGAATATTTGTTCGAACAAAGATAATTGACTATTGGGGTCACCACCAACGTAGAGCTGGATAGCTCAGTTGGTAAAGCACATGTACGGTATTCGGGAGGTCGCCGGTTCGAATCCCGCTCCAGTCAATTTTTCTTTGTTCACTTTTCAATATATAATTTATTATATTATTCGGTGGTAGCTGGTTCGATTCCCGCTGCTGTGAATTTTTCTTTGTTCACTTTTCAATCTATTGCTGCCATTAAAATTCAGTCAGTTTCCCTTGTGGTTATTTGATGATTAATTGATAGTAGTTATTCAAGCTACATGGATTCTTTCCGGGGATAGGTAGGAAGTATGCAGTGAAGGTATATGATGAGAAGACAGTATATACACATAAAATGTGGGACAGTTGGTCTGCGGTTTGATAAGTTTTGTACACAAAATCCCATGGATTTGTTGTAACAAAAAAGTTGTAACAATTTTTGTGTGGACACTCTAGATGTTTTAGACTAGCGCACCGCTAAACATCCACAATCTGAAACATGTGAAATGCTTTTTTTAAGAACCTAAGCTTTGCTACCGGTAAATGAAAAAAACACAAGATATAATGGCTTCCCTACCTCCCCGCTTGCAAGTTGTCATCACATACAGACAATTCTTTCTTTTCGAAGTATTAAAACCACAGTTATCACTGTTCCTTTGTGAGATTTATTTACCAATTTCACAGATAGGGCCTTCCCATCCATCAGGGCAATCACAGGTGTAGCTCTGGCCATCGATGGTTTCTGTGCACAGCCCGGAGTTCTGGCAAGGGGAACTGTCACACACATTGACCTCTGCAAAGAAGAAAAAAAAAATTGACAAATATTTTTAATATCTGTATAATCACAGACTTAAATAAACTATAGACAGACAATAGCGGGCACCAGAGTGTAATTTCAGGAATGACGCCATCTTAAAAAAGCATGGGCAAGATTGTGCATTACCCGGTGAACAGAGAGCACACAGCGCATGTAAACAATGGTTTTATGTTCAAAGTTTCGCAAAAGATTCTGTAAGAGGCCAGTTGTGCATGTTATCTCACGTTCCTTCGTTCCCTCTAATAAGTCAGATTCAATTTCAAACACGAAAGTTTTCATTCAATGTTTCCATTATTTATTAAAGAAACATGCATTACTGTGCAATGGCATGTTACGTATACTTAATGTTCCAATAGGTTTGATATGCATATCCCTAAAATAATAGTCAGTCTATTTATGTCTTTGGCTATAACAATTCCAATGATACTTGTACATGTAGTTGCCAATTTGGGACTGAGGGCTGAATCAGCGCCCAATTTCATGGAATCCATGTATAATCTCTTTAATTAAAGATGTGTGATTCTGAAAAAGAACCGGTGAGAAGTTAGATCTCGACGTTCCGGCCAGTGTACTCTGGCCGTCCTCAGGAGAGTGTGTGAGTCCTGAGGACGGCCAGAGTACACTGGCCGGAACGTCGAGATCAACTTCTCACCAGTTCTTTTTCAGAACCACACATCTTTAAAGAGATTATACATGGTGTCTCCACAAACCTTTCCTTTACGTGACTTCCACCATGCAAAGCTTCAAATCCTATTCAAATCCGTTATGGCTTATTTGTGCTAACGAGCACTGCAACGCATAAAATCTATTTCATGGAATCCGTATAAAGCAAGACTTTGGGTTAGCATTTGAACCAGTGTCTATCACCGTGTCTGTCACCCTGTCTGTCAATACTCACCCAGCACTGAGCATGACGGATGCCTGACACCCACGGGGCATATGCATTGGATCCCTCCATCCGCACTGACGCACTCCGCTTCTGGTGGACATGGGTTGCTGTAACACATATTGGGGTCTGGAGGAAGTAACCAACAAACACACACAAAATACATCATCATCAGACAAACATGTACAAAGTCAATATTCAATCATATCATTAGTATATTAATTACACTTATAATAATATTAATAATAATTTGGGAGGCTATAGTCATCCTTACTGGCAGCTGGGGTGCTGAATTGCAAAGGATGCAACTACAACGTGATTGAGTTGCAGGCATTCATCAACCCATAATGATCACGAAGCACAGCCTGAGATAAATAATTATGTACATGTATATTTATAAAGATAAAGTCCACTCAATTAATTATCTTGTAGTAACAGATTGCACTCACAAATCTCAGTCTTGCAGGTTGGTCCGGTGAAGTACGAACGACAGTAGCAAGCGTACTCCCCAATACCATTCAAGCACGTTGCACCATTGGCACAAGGGCTGCTGTCGCACTCATTGATTGCTATGGTAACATAACAAAAAACAAAAGCAAGCTTGATTATTTGGGAAAATAAGGGATAAAGAGAGTGCTTATCTCATATCTTAATAATTAGCTCAGGATGTGGCGTATGTTAGAAGGTCAAGGGAAAGAATAGCAACATAGAAATTTTTACACAAAAATGTGTACATTTGCTTACTGTAACGGATTCCATGACATTGGCCCTCTGATGTCCTCAATTACCAAAACAAATCAAGACAGAAAAAACTTACTGTCTCTTTCGTTCACCACGGTGATCCTAACAGAGACACCAGTCTCCGTCTTCTGATGATCAGAGATGAATGTCATCGTCAGTCTGTTTCCCTCCGTCTGAAAGGCGATAGGGACATGACTCCCGGACAGCTGGGCAGTCAGGGAGTTCAGGGAGTTGATGTCCGGGCCGTAGGAATACGTCATCCAGTCATAGTTCAGCTCGGTCTGGAACTCCACCGTACTGACCAGCAAGCGGTCTCCTTCGGGGGCCGTGATGGTCCAGCGGCAGTACTGGTTGTGGTTGTAGTTGGCCGGGAAGTTGGGCGTGCTGACCACTAGGGTCTCGTTGGGCTGTATGGCCGTGTCCAGTATGCATCCGGCCTCTAAAGTTGCAAAGACCGGGACAAACACAGATCAAAAAAACTTGAAGATATGCATGGTCAGGGCTCGAATTTCTAATTCTAATTCAAATTCAAACTCAAATATTGTCCCAATTGCTGTACCGTTTTAAAATGCGTATGCTCGCTCCCGACATATTCATGATATTTGCAGAAGAGAGCGCCGCCTTCTCGCAATAAGAAAAATATCGCAATATCATAACTCTCTCTTTAATAGTCAGCCATGATGAAATTTGCGTCAAGTTTAACAGAAAACCAACGTTTGAAGCAACTGCCGAACTTCCGCCGCTTTTATGTCGATTGCAATGTATTGAATTAGACACGGCAGAAGTTAGACGTTCGAAGCATGTCTTACCTAGTTCACAGTTCTTGCCACTCCATTTAAAGGTGCAGTGGCACTGGTAACCGTTTATAAGATCCACACACGTCCCTCCATTCAAACAAGGGGAGCTCATGCACTCATCAATGTCTGACAAAAAAAACAAGAATACAACAGATACTGTTACAAAACAACCACAATACGAGTAAATAGCCCCTACAAGTTAAAGGTGTAATATATGATTGGTAAGGTCACAGAGCAGCACTCACACTTTGTCTGATCAGACATGTACATGAAATTACAAACCTGTGAACATTTGAGCTCACAAAAAAATGGCGAAAACCTGACTCAATTTTTCTTATACAACATGAAGAATGGTATTGATCTTACCCCGAGATCAAAACTGTTTTTCGGTCTTTGTTTTACTAAGTTATGGATAAATACACCATTTCAGGTGGAAATATTTCACCAGCATATTAATAAATATGTTTCTACCAGCAACATCTTCATACCCTGAAAGTTATATGTAAATCTGTGAACATTTCTGTTTGGGTATGTTACCAATCCTGTACTTTACCTAAAAAACTGTATTGTTAAAAACTGATCCAGGCCCAGTAGCTGAAAAGCCAGGCCAGGCCTCCGAGCCTCCAATCCTCCTCTTGTCAGCCGTAAATTTCACTACAGTAGGCTTGCTTAAAATCAAAGGGAGACTTTAGAGCTGGATCTTTGACTTGATAGCGCAAAATCCAAGCCAAGATACAGAACAAATATGACGTGCATGATGATAATGGCTGGTTCCTCGCATGCGAGGATCAGGGGAAAAGTAGAGAAGATGCCTAGTTCCTATAAGCCCTCTGATGGCTGAAGAGGCCAATGCATGAGGAGCACATTCTGCTGCATCGTGGACAGGTGAAGGAGGGAATTGCAGCTGCCTGATCTTGTAGTCCCTCTTTTTGCCTCTTTCGCTTCTCATTGGCTGTGTCACTTCTCTTTTGTTCGAACTTCCTACTGGCTCTTCTGATGGTATTGCGCCACTTGTCTCGATTGAGGGCTTCCTGTTGCTAGGTCTTATGCTGGTTCTCAGCCAGTGATAGCTGCTTCTTTAGTTGGTCTTTGAGGCGTTTCCTGGAAGCGCCGCGGTCACGTTTGTCTCGTTTCAGCTCAAGCCAAGTTACAGAACAATTATGACGTGCATAAATAACAGTCAAATGCAAAAGACTGACAACATATACATATAAGTAAACCTTATGGAGGGCAGAAAAACGTGTAATCACCCAAAGCCCCACCCATCAAGCAACCCGCCTTTCCAGTCCCGCCCTACACTCTGCATGCTTACCTTCATCACACAGTCTACCCCTCCATCCCTCTGCACAAGTACAGGTGAACGTGATGACATTACCGGTGCAAGAGCCGCCGTTGGCACACGGCGAACTGTCACAAGGATCCAATCCTGATGAAGAGCAAGAGCAAAGACGATCAAACCATGTTGTTATAAAGATTTTTCAACAGAACAATGACTCTAAATTCAGTCAGTTTCCCTTGTGGTTATTTGATGATTATATTAATTAAAAAGCCTTATCCTCTTTGAGTGATCCCCATGTGCCGTTCCAAGGTTGCAGCATTGCTGTGTGTATCGATGAAATGATCCTTGGGATATGGCGGTGTGTGTGTGCATGGTTTCATGCCAAACGAACAAAGATAATTCAGTATTGGGGACACCACCAACGTAGGGCTGGATAGCTCAGTTGGTAGAGTGCCTGTACGGTGTTCAGGAGGTGGCCGGTTCCAATCCTGCTCCAGTCAATCTGTCTTTGTTCGACTTTAAATTTTTCAACAGAGTGACAATTGTACACAGGGAAAAAAACAAGAGAAATTTTGATTTCAAGGTGACCAAATAATTCAACATGCCAATTCAAAGGACATGTTTGTTTCAGCAACGTGATTATTGGTCCAGCACGCAAAAGCTGCTCTGGATCGCATTTCAGCATATCCAGCATGGAACGCGGATTTGTAAGATCAAATATGGCGACCAAGTTCCGTGGCAAAACAAAAAGGCACAAACAGCAAATGCCTGCTGCTCCTTGCACACCTCACTGTAGAAAATCCATTTTTTTTTAGGGGGGGGGGGGGCTAGAACAGACAATATTTTGGGGGGCTAGACCCTTCTTCTAACGCTCACTTCTGCTTTGTCTTATTAGGAGTAGAAGAACATGCAACTATAGCCTACACAATGCATTTTTCAAGTAATAACTGAAAAGATCCAGTATATTAATTTGCATTTTTGCCGGGATGGGGAGGAGGGGGGGGGGGGGCTAGACACAATTTAGCTGGGGCTCAACCTTCCCCCCCAGGCCCTCAGTAGAACCGCGCCTGCAACAGAGAGCTTCACAGTTTATCTCTGAGTGAGTGTCTGTGGACATAATAATATTACCTATCTCGCATTCCTGTCCAGTCCATGGCATGTCGCATTCACAGGTGTACCCATTGATGCCATCCAGACATGTACCACCATTCTGACAGGGCCCGCTAGCACACTCATTCACCTCTATAGGGGTAAAATATATGAAGCAGCAGCTCAAAGAAACTGTCAAGCAGACGATCAGAAGTTAATAGTCATCGTCAGAAATCGCTAGTCATCGTCATAAGTCTCGAGTCATTGTCAGAAGTCTTGAGTCATTGTCAGAAGTCTCTAGTCATTGTCAGAAGTCTCTAGTCATCGTCAGAAGTCTCCAGTCATCGTCAGAAGCCTCTAGTCATTGTCAGAAGTCTCTAGTCATCGTCAGAAGTCTCTAGTCAACGTCAGAAGTCTCTAGTCTTTGTCAGAAGTGTTTAGTCATCGTCAGAAGTCTATAGTCATTGTCAGAAGTCATAAGTCATCGTCAGAAGTCTCTAGTCATCATCAGAAGTCAATAGTCATCGTCAGAAGTCTGTAGTCATTGTCAGAAGTCTATAGTCATCGTCAGAAGTCAATAGTCATCGTCAAAAATCTCTAGTAATCGTCAGAAGTCAACAGTCATCATCAGAAGTATCTAGTCATCATCAGAAGTCTTTAGTCATCGTCAGAGGTCTCTAGTCATCGTCAGAAGTCATCGTCAGAAGCCAATAGTCATCGTCAGAAGTATCTAGTCATCATCAGAAGTCTCTAGTCATCGTCAGAAGTCTCTAGTCATCGTCAGAAGTCTCTAGTCATCGTCAGAAGTCTCTAGTCATCGTCAGAAGTCTCTAGTCATCGTCAGAAGTCTCTAGTTATCGTCAGAAGTCTCTAGTCATTGTCAGAAGTCTCTAGTCGTCGTCAGATGTCTCTAGTCATCCTCAGATGTCTCTAGTCATCGTCAGAAGTCTCTAGTCATCGTCAGAAGTCTCTAGTCATCGTCAGAAGTCTATAGTCATCGTCAGAAGTCTATAGTCATCGTCAGAAGTCTCTAGTCAAAGTCAGAAGTCTCTAGTCATCGTCAGAAGTCTCTAGTCAACGTCAGAAGTCTCTAGTCATCGTCAGAAGTCTCAAGTCATCGTCAGAAGTCTCTAGTCATCGTCAGAAGTCTCTAGTCATCGTCAGAAGTCTCTTAAGTTATCTTTGCTCCTTACCAAATTCACACAGGTTGCCGAAGAATCCAGAATCGCACTGACAGTTGAAGTAGGTGAACATGTTCAGACACGAGCCGTTGTTCTGGCAGGGGTCGCTGCTGCAGGCATCACGCTCTATCTCACAGCGCTCGCCGATCCAGCGAGACATGCAGCCGCAGGTGAAGCTGCTGCGACCGTCGGTGCAGGTGCCGCCGTTCAGACATGGCGTGCTGGCACACTCATCGTCATCTGGGTTCAAGGAAACACAATTGTCAAAAATGCTACATTTATGCAGCTCATGCATATTAATGAGATTTTCCACTCATACCATTGGTCAACGTCACAGCTCTTGACAAAAACATCCTTGTGTGGATTTGGAAGATAGCGAGAATGCCCAAATTGGCCATGTATAGAGCTCATATAATATCTGCTCTAAAGACCTACTTATTTAAAATCTCCTTCTAACGTTCGGAGATAGAAAAATGACTGCCCCACTCCGCTTCGAAGTGTGGACCAAAAACACCCTGCAAACTCACTTTTCAGATATGCTACCCCAGTGTTATACAACTGAGATTGAAGTTATCATAACTTGTATTCAGTATTCTTAGAGGATATAACGCTTTTACCGTAAGGCGGGAATAAAGTCTAGTTTCTGCTCTCATTGTACAGCATCTTTTCTTAATTTCTTTTTCTAAGTTTTTAAGCTTATAGAGACTTGATTATTATTATTATTAATGGGATCATCTGTTTATTAATTATCAAATTGACAAACCAGTTAGACCACAAATTATATATGATTATACCATAGAGCTATATTAAAATTACTAGAGCGCTAGCTCCGTGTAGAAAGTGATGCCTGCTGGGCGCATCCATGTTTGTGCACAAACCTATGGAAAGCCCAAAATTGTGTACTTTTTTTGTACGTTCATTTGCATACCTGCATTGTGTTCTATACAGGTGCGTTATCGAAGCCAAATATGCCCCAAATCCGACGCACCTTTGGTAAATGCGCGTTTCATTTATCGCCGTGCGCATACACGCTCCGCACTTCAGTCACGCAATGATTGCAAGTGTCATCAAGAAGCACTACCGGTACCGTTCACGCATACTTGCGCATTGCATATAGAGTACACTCTTCGAATGGCATTCCCGTCAAAGTGTACTTGTTCCACAGACATGCACTCAAATTCAAACTGACTGCGCCCAGAACGGCTTCAAATCGTCTACGCGCGGAGAACGCGGAGCTAGCGCTCTAGTAATTTTAATATAGCTCTATGGATTATACACAATAACTCTTGTGAGGTGTACAATTGTTTTATATCTATCAGCAGAGCCCATTCATTTGAGCTCACATTGAGTGACTATTGAAGTGGAAAGTTATAACTACAGTAAACTCAGTACTCTTGGAACTGCTAAGAGGCTTGTAATATGACAGGTTACGCATTGCCGACTTAGCCGGAGTGTACTGAATTTGCATTTAATATGACAGGTCTACGTACCAATGCTGCACGTTGGCCCACTGAATCCCTGCGGGCAAATACAAAGGAATCCACTGCCGAAGTTGAAGCACTCGGCTCCGTTGAAACATGGACTGCTGAAGCAAGGTTCCTCGGCTGATTGGGAAAAGTATAAAAGCATTTCACAAACGCAAAACATGATTCCAGTAATTATAATCCATGTTATTAAACAAATTTCATTAAAAAGAAAAGAGGGAACAATTGACAGGAGTGGGATTTGAACCTGCAACCCAAGGAACACCATACCAGCGCTCTACCAACTTGTAAACCCAGCTGAAGCTGGTCGGTCATGGAACACACTCTAAATGAATATACATGTTGATCTCTCAATTTCAAGATTTGCAAGACATACCTGTCTGACAGATCACCCCCTTCCATCCGGGCGTGCACTCACACTCAAAGTAGGTGCCGTAGTCACTGCACGTACCACCACGCAGGCATGGATTAGACAAGCATGGCGTGAAAGCTGTTTACAGAAAATATACATGCACAGACGAGGTCGAGAGAGATTAGAAGCCAGGTTACGTTTCGTGTTATGGTTTGCCTAACAGGAGGGAGAAACAAACAATTCTCTAGTCTTCTCTCTTTGAGGAAAGTTCTGTAAAATTGTTGGGTCTCAAGCCTGAGACGTCTTGATTTTATTGCATTGCAAGCTGACTTTGCTGACTGAGTACAATATACAAACGCACCTGTTTCACAGTGGGTACCAGTGAATGTTGACGGGCACAGACACTCATAGACACCCAACGTACTCTGGCATGTTGCACCATTCAGACACGGTGAGCTGTCGCAAACATCAAGCGCTGGATAAAGGGAAAGAAAAACCAAGGTTTAAACACGGTTTGAAGTTCAAACTGTGAGAAGTTCAAGCGAACTGGCAAACTGCACTTTTAATCTTAACTTCTGGTTTTTTTTTAATGCCCTCTATAGTGGCCAAATAATTCCACATTAGCGGGATTGATTGATTTTATTCACCATTAAGTTGTTGGTGCTTAAAGGTAGTATCATACTTTGGTTTTTGTCAAAGAAATACAGATACATGGGCAAAAATATCAAGACAGATACAGTAACAGTCATCTGTGAAAATTTCAGTCCCATACAGTGCCCACTTTTTGAGAAAACAGTGAAAAACAGCCACAGTATTTCTTAAGTCTTTCCTCTTTTATTTTTGATCTTTTAAAAGATCAAAAAGATTTTCGGGCAGAAACATTTTAACCACCATCTTCATACCCTGTAAGTTATACGTAAATCTGTGAACATTTCTGTTTTGGTTTCTGACCAAAATATGATACTACCTTTAATCAAACTTTGGTGCTTAAGCAGCTGTATGAACTTGGCCCCTCATGTTATCCAATCATATTATCAGACTCAGTCTATCTGGTACATGTACCTGATTCACAGTTTTTGCCGGTCCATAAGTTGCCACACAAACAGAAGTAATCATCTTGCAGATTGCCGCATATGGAATTTCGCTGACAAGGGTTGGGCTCACATAGATCAACAGCTACATAGACATACACAGGAAAACACACAAATCATTTGTGTTGTGAAATTCATTTGAAGGCGCTAGAGACCAAGGCAGAGACCAAAGTGGGACTTGAACCTGCAACCTCCAGGAATAGCTGTACTGGTGCTGTACCAAATACCATGTGAGCCTTTTATGTTTGTGTTGATAATCTTTCAAATTCCAATGTTTACCAAAACCTCCTTAAATTATGGGATTTTGAAATTCAGCTTTTACTTAAAGGTATAATACATGATTGGGTAATGGTCACAGAAGAGCAATCACACTTTGCATAATCCAACATGTACTGTATTGTACTGGTGCACGAAATAACAAACCTGTGAAAATTTGAGCTCAATCAGACATCTGAGTCACAAGAAAATAGTGAAAAACAACTCTTTTTTTTCATATAAAACATCAAGAAGGATTTTTTATCATGGCAAGATCAAAAATTGTGTTTGATTTTACTCTTTCTGGATAAATACACCATTTCAGGCAGAAATATATTAATGTTATGTTTCTACCAACACCATCTTCATACCCTGAAAGTTATACTTAAATCTGCCACATTTCTGTTTGGGTATGTTACCAATCCTGTACTGTACGGAATTGGCCCTTATCTCACAGGTGTGGGAGTTAAAACAATGGGTGCAATCTGCACCTGTCTATTATCTATGAGATAATTGATTGACTCACCTATACTGCAATCTACACCAGTCCAGGCCTGGGTACACTCACAGGTGTATGAGGTATGGTAGTTGATGCAGTTGGCGCCGTTTTGGCACGGATTGGAATCACAAACATTCAATTCTAAAAACAAGTCCGAAAATAAAATGAACAAATTGCATTTAATAACATAACTATATTGATTTCTTGTCATTCTTGGAACTGAAGTGGCAATTCAAGTTTAAAACAATCATCAAATAACCACAAGGGAAACTGACTGAATTATAAGTCTTTGAAAGGTGAACAAAGAAAAACTGGAGCGGGATTCGAACCGACGACCTGAACACCGTACAGGCACCATTATGGTGCTAAGGAGATCGCCAGTTCGAGTCCCGCTCCAGTCAATTTTTCTTTGTTCACTTTCAACGAGTGATCTATCGGCATTGCTATTGCTGCGATAAAAATGATCCTTGGGATGTGAGTTGTTTCGTGGCTTCTGACTGCCAAACGAACAAAGATATAATTGACACTTAGGGACACCACCAACAAAGGGCTGGATAGCTTGTTTACAGTGACATAAAGGTAATATCATACTTTGGTTTTTATCAAAGAAATACAGATTCATGGGCAAAAATATCAAGGAAGATACAGTAACAGTCATCTGTGAAAATTTCAGTCCCAAACGGTGCCCACTTTTTGAGGAAACAATGAAAAACTGCCACAGTGTTTCTTCAGTCTTTTCTTTTATATTTTTGATCTTTTAAAGTTTTTGAATGTAGTTTTATTCCAGCAAAAGCAAAACTCTGATCAATTTCATCAAATTGCAATGGTCCCAACCGATAGAGGAACAATAATGGATCACCCTTTGAATATTAAAATTCATCGTTTGAAGGCTCTTTTGCAGCTCAAATAAACAACAATTGTCAGCCTGTAATTGCAGACAAAATCAAAACTGAAATTCAATTGGCATTTTGCCCAAGGCCACACTAAAATAGAAGCAGCTCGCAATGACAGGCAGACGGCCAGACAGACTACCCACCTGTCTCACACCGGTCTCCCGTCCACTCGGGTTCACACAGACACATGTAGCTGGTACCCTGATTGACGCATGTAGAACCGTTTGTACATTGAGATGGCGCACACCAATCAATAGCTGCAGGAGAATAATATGCAATCAATTAATCAATCAGCGGGATCATACGCCTCGTAGCAGCGCGTTGTCGCATCTACCTTCGAGCGGTACTCCTTTGGTCTTCTGATGGCCATCCCCCAGGCAGCCACACGACCCATTCCCATCTCAGCAAAATAACGATCCATCTGACTCATGCATGTGTCATGTCCTACTGGGCGAGTCCTACCAGCAGGTTCTCTCAAAGAAAGAATCCGCCTGGCAGGATCACTCACAGGGAATGGGAGACTTATGAGAACCGGTCTTCAAGTCAACAGCGCACGCGCACGCACAACAGCTCAGGCGCAAAACAGCGCACGCAGGCTCACACTTGAAGATCGGTTCTCAAAAGTCTCCCATTGCAGGTAATAGGTCTCATCTGACTCTCCCTATTAAAAAGTGACCTCTTAGACAAATGGTCCGACCAGCGCTACCAAAGGATCCTCCTCAGAGACCCAGTACTGAAGACATTGAGACGTCTCCCCAGGCCCCCAGTCAAGGTCCATGTCTCACAATAGTATGCACATTTACAGGAATGCACTGAAAGCGGACTTGTGCTGCTGTGCGGCACAGAGAAACATTTTACTTCATACTGGGTTAAGATTCGATGTAGGCAGTAAAAACACAGGGGCAGCTGTTTAATAAAGAACTGTTTAAACATGAATTGTTTAAGCAGGAAACATTAACAACCTCGGTTCTTTTACACTTTTTAAACAGCATTTGTACAACGTTGTTTGCATTATTTGTAATAATCTTTGGCCTGCATTGCCAATTTTGTCCTGAACTATTCAAATCAATGCAATTTTATGCACACAAGGGAGCAAACCTGAACCTGAAACACAATATAAATTTCATATTTAATATCAACGTTTCAACTGTTACTGATATTTTGCTAGCACAGCAATTCAGCATGTAGTCTGAGTATCACCTTTTCTACTCCGTGCCACTACATACGAACGTCCGATACATGCGTGCATGCAAATTGTATGCAACGCGGCACATCAGCCAATCAGATCTGTTTTGAGAACTTTTCCGTCAGGATCATGACGGAGGTCGTGATTGGTCAATTTCGCGCGTCCGCACGGCAGCAGCTATCTTTGTGATAGACGCGCTTGCCAAATGGTATGATAGTAGATGCCCCCTGATTGGTCAAAACTGGGTTGGCAGCTGGGTTGGCTTGCATAATTAATCAGGAAATCTGCATGCATGTGATAGACGCTCGCTCGCTGTACGGCGAGTGCATCTATCACATAGACTAGTCTGAGCATGCACATCATCAGAAATATTTTGGGCACTGAAAGCCACAGGGAGGCATAAGACAAACAATGAACAACAATTTTCTCTTACTCTCATTACAAATATCCCCCGTCCATCCATCAGTGCAAGCGCAGGTGAAGTTTCCAGTTGAAGACAAGAGGCAGTTAGCTCCGTTCAGGCAGGGACTGGGGCTGCAAGCATCATCCACTACAAAAACACAACATTAAAGGCAAAGAAATGTAGATTCATGGGCAGAAATAATAATAATAATAAAATAATAATTACATTTATTAAGCGCCAATTCTTTAAGTTACAAAGCGCTGGCTACAACGTAATCGGGTTGCCGGTATTCATTAGCGCCCTCGGCTGCCAGCAATACCGGCAATCCATTATGATTACGGAGCCTGATCAAAAGTGCTTGGTTTTTGTGGAAGGAGGAAAACCAGAGAACCCGGAGAAAAACCCTCATAGCATCGGAGAGAACCAAACGCACAACTCTACTCACATATGACCCAAGCCACATGTGGCATAGGTGGCAAGTGCGTTAGGCACTCGCCTCTCACCAATGTGGCCCGGGTTCGATCCCGGCTTGAGTCATATGTGAGCAGAGTTGTGCGTTGGTTCTCTCCTATGCTTCAAGGGTTTTTCTCCGGGTTCTCCGGTATTCCTCCCTCCACATAAATCAACACTTAGGACCCTCTGACGTGTTGCGGGAACCCGCTTTGTCGGAGTAATTATCCAGATCCAGATCCAGAAGCCGGGATCGAACCCGGGCCACAAATATCAAGAAAGACGTATAAACAGTCGTCTGTGAAATTTCCATTTCAACGGCTGAGCCCGACCCGTATTAAAGCTTCTCTTCCTTAATATGTGACGTATTCGAACATACCGATGTCGCAGTTCTCTCCAGTCCAACCGTCCAGACAGAGGCACACGTAGTAGGTGAAGCGATTCTCACATGTAGCACCATTCAAACAGGGATTGACTGGACCACATGAATCCAATGCTGGACCATGACAGACAGACACAAGAGAAAATAAGATCCACTCAATTCAATTCAATTCTAATGAATTCAATTCTAGAACAAGGGTTCTATGATAAAGATTCTTTGATAAAGGTTCTCTGATTACGGTAAATTTTATACAGGGCCCAATTTCATGGAATCCGTTACGGCCTATTTTTGTGTTTACAGGCACTGCTACGCGTGAAATCTATTTCATGGAATCCATAAGCAAGACTCTCGGTTTAATAGCGAAGAATTTCTAGGGTAACCGTGATCATTTTCTGCTAACGGACTGTCGTATGCATTCTGCACAAATTCCTTGCTTACCGTTACCAAAAAGGAAACTCTTCCGTGAAATACGCTAACCATAACCAAAAAAATTCTGCTACTGTAAGCGAAGATTTTTTGCTAACGGTAACAGATTCCATGAAATTTGGCCCAGGTCCATTCGTAAATCAACGAAGGTCACGCTAGGATCAAGCATAAGCAAGCAAAAAATCAAAAACCTGAACCCCTGCCGAGAATTTACTTGCTGAGAAAAGTAAACATATTTCAGCCTATGAATGAATCGGGCTTGATTTACCCTCTACAAATTACCCCACTTCCCCCTCCTGAAGAAATTCTGGTAAAAAAAACCCTTGGAACACTTGTTGGTCGGCAGTTTTTTGGCTGTTTGTCATTTTGACCGTTAGTTGGTCCTATTGCATGTTAGTGTACAGTATTGTTGTATTATTGCTTTGTCTGTAGATTTCGTGTACGAAGTAGTGGGGTGTACATGTATTGTAAATCATTTGTAATCATTATGTGTGTTTTGACTTCTGTGGAGGCCTGGATTCAATTATTCACACTTAGTTTTGTATATTGCTTTCCTTTCTCTAGGTCTTTCTCGTCAGTTTGTTCCCATCCACCATTTTTCCTGGTTTGTCCGTCCACCTTGGAAAAATTGACTAATGGTGTGACCAAGGAATATCAAGAATGAAGCCATGTACTCACCCGTCTGACAGTTAGTGTCAGTGTAGCCTTGAGGGCAGCTGCAGTTATAATGCGTCCTGAAATTACTGCATAATCCTCCATTTTGACACGGATTATTGGCACACTGGTCAATGGCTAGCACAAGTAAAGTACAAGAAAATATTGCTCACTACACAATGCTTATGATAATTCATTCATTCATTTTTACTTTCTCAATCGAAAATTGATTTTCATCAATATTGAAGATTCATTGACAAAAATATCAAGTAAGATACAGTAATGGTCATCTGTGAAAACTGTTACTCACATACGGCGCCCACTTTTTGAGAAAATAGTGGAAAAAAAACCTTGGTATTTTAAAATCTGTTCCCCATTATTTTTTCTTTCGAAGATCAAAATTGTTTTTGGTCATTGGTTTTGCTCTTTTCTTGATTAAAATACAGCATTTCACACAGAAAAAAAATTTAACAGTATGTTTCTATCATCACCATCTTACCATGTAAGTAACAGGTAAATTTGTGGAGATTTCTGTTTCAATATGCTGCTATAGTATGATAGTACCTTGAAGTACGATATATATACACACACACAAAAATGTATTGGCAGATTTATATCTTCAATACGTCAACGAGTACATGTGCAGAAGCGCCATCCAACCTATGAATCTAATGGGAGTATACTCACGTATTTGGCAGTTGGAGCCATTCCAACCGTCGTGGCAGTCACAGAGATAACTGTCTATCATGTCCACACAGGAGCCGTTATTCAGACACGGCTGGCTGGCACATTCATCAATATCTAAGAGCCAAGGGCAGTGTGGTTACAAGCAAAATACGCAAGATCAA
The DNA here is from genome assembly GCA_963971285.1 of Astropecten irregularis. Lineage (NCBI taxonomy): Eukaryota > Metazoa > Echinodermata > Asteroidea > Paxillosida > Astropectinidae > Astropecten > Astropecten irregularis. Next base: position 11,476,583 of record OZ020248.1, read on the forward strand.
CTCTGTCAAAATGAGCCATTGATCACACAACTCTTGTTCTGATTTTATACATTGAAAGCCTGAAGGGTTTAAAAATCATAAAATATTGGTTATTATTATTAACATTTTTCAGGCCCTCTGTTTGTTTCAACACTGCCCTCAGTTGATCATTTTAAGACAGGTCTCAATTCCGATTTGTCCTGCACTACGTGGTAATAAGCAAAAATGCCAATGCAAAATGCCGATTAAAAAAAATCTCAAGACCCATCCCTTACATAATACATCATTTTCATTATAATTATTGTCATGGAAAAGTGAACAAAGAAAATTTGACTGGTGCGGGATTTGATCCGGCGACCTCCTGAATACCGTACAGGCGCTCTACCAACTGAACCATCCAGCTCTACGTTGGTGGTGTCCTTAATAGTCAGTTATTTTTGTTTGAATATTTATAACTACAAATGGGGTATTAGGGAGACATGGGCCCTTTTCCAAACCTCGGCTCCGGCTCAGGCTCCGGCTCCAGCGCTGTCATCCTTATGCTGAAAATATAGGTTGTGGCTTTTCATTGAAGCTGAAGCTCTGTTTTCTTTTTCAAAATAGAGTCTCTACTTCCAAGCCACAGCCAAAAGATTGTATTTGGATACCCATTATTTTAAAATGCCAGTCACGAAATGGAGCAGGAGACGGAGCCTGAGACGGAGCCTGAGCCGGAGCCGAGATTTGGAAAAGGGCCTAGGGCGTCTAAAAGTGGACATCAGGGAGACATCGGGACTCCATATCTTAAAAGGAGACAGCCAATGCTCTCAATATGAACATATATCAATTTCAAGTTCATTGGTTTGAAGGATGTTTAGAAATAGGTAAGTAATGTTTGTGCACGACCCAATGAGAAAGTCTCCCTAATGACCCATTCCCGGTAAGGATAACGATGATAACAAATGATAATAACCCCAAATTTTCAACGTACCGACGTCGCACTGGATCCCAGACCAGCCCGATGCGCAAGTACATTGGTATGACGTTTGTGCGTTGATGCATGTACCTCCGTTCATGCATGGCGATGAACCACATGGATCGGAGGCTAGAATTAAAAAAAAAAAAAAAAATATCAAAGTTCATAAGTTAATTTTGGCAATTCGAGTTGGGTTTGCAACGGTGCAATTTTTTTAATTTCATCACTTTCTACCCAATGGTAGTGGGATGATTTTCAAAACAGGGAGGCCAATATGACCCTCCTTGATCTAGCTGCGCTCTATTTTTAGAGCTTTGAATCTGGTGTCACTGGTCCCCTGCCATAAGAAATTGCACATAAATCGAAGTGGTCCCCAAATTTAGGGGGCTTGGCAAAAAATCTGGCCACGCCCCCAGACATTTGCTGAAATCTAGCTTTGATATGGAAAGTATCTGGCTTTTTTTGGTCCTTACTGAATTGGCAGCGATCTCCGGATATTCCCTGTAGACAGCTACAATTGAAGTGGGTCGGGAAGGAGTTGCATGTTCCGCCAAACTGACACGGATTAGACGAGCAGGGATCCACAACTGCACATACAAAAACCAAGCAATTCAGCCTATTTTAAAAATTGAAAAATCAGTGAAACGTGAACAAAGAAAAATTGACTAGAGCGGGATTCAAACTATTGACCTCCTCAATAAGGTACAAGCACCCTACCAACTGAGCTAATTAGCCCTAGGTTGGTGGTGTCCCTAATAGTCAATTATGTCTGTTCGTTCAGTCAGTTTTTCTATTGGTTATTTGTTAAAGGGTGGCTGCAATGATATTTAATAAAATTTACCGAAATAATTTAATTAATAAAAAAAAAAAACTTTAATTAAAGTTTATTTTTTGTTTCCCCCGCATCTGGTATTTTTTTCTCTCGAAATAAACCGCATCCCATTAGCATTTTGTGTCCACGCCCCGCCCCCTAGTACGGGATTTTGATTGCCGTCTGAGATGCGGGAACCAGCTTAGTATTACTTGACGGCTTGTGAACCAGCAACAGAGTTCCCGAGATGACGTCACGACGTTCCACCCTCCCAGTTAATAAAATTATTTTAACACCAACACGAGGGAGGCTAAAACTACGACAGCCACACAACTGCGTTTTAAAGACTTTATTACATCAATATAAAAGCAAAAACACCCATTGCAGCCACCCTTAAATTATTTTTGAAATTGTCAAATAAAGCACAAGAAAAACTGAATAGTAAACAAAGACAAATTGACTGTAGAGGGATTCGAACCTGCAACCCCTAGAATACCGGTCCGGGTATCGCAGGTTCGAATCCCGCTCCACTCAATTTTTCTTAGTTCACTTTTCAATATGACTTTAATAAATCCAGTCAGTTTCCTTTGTGGTCATTGGATGATAGCATGGAAAATTAAACGGATATATTTTCAGTCACTGAAAGTCAAACAAAAAAAATTTGACTGGAGTGAGACTTGAACCTCCCGTCAACCCTAAGAATACTGTCCCGGAGCTCTACCAACTGAGCTACCAAGGCCCTATAGAAGTGTTCAATATTTGACTTTGTTTAAAGGTAATATCATACTTTGGTTTTTGTCAAAGAAGTACAGATTCATGGACAAAAATATCAAGGAAGATACATGCAGTCCCAGTCATCTGTGAAAATTTTAGTCCCATACGGTGCCCACTTTTTTAGAAAACAGTGAAAAACGGCCACAGTATTTCTTTAGTCTTTTCTCTTAAATTTTTGATTTTTTAAAAGATCAAAAAGATTTTCGGTCATTGTTTTACTCATTTCTGGATAAATACACCATTTCAAGTGGACAAATTTTAACGGTAGGTTTCTATCAGCCCCATCTTCATACCCTGTAAGTTATACGTTAATATGTGAACATTTCTGTTTTGGTTTCTTACCAAAGTATGATACAACCTTTAAGCAGTTTTACAATTAGGGGATAGATATTCGGACTTTCATCAGAGTCAGGTGCTTTTCGACTATGCAGTGAATAATTGATATTTTTGGTTGCAGAAAACAATACAGCAAAATAAATAATTGACTACTTATATCAAAGATGATCTTTTTCAGTATTTGGGCACTAATTAATGAATATAAATTAAATTGAAACTAAATCTCTCTCAAATATTTTTAAATTGGAGGTAGGAGACCCTGACGTTTCGATCCTAGCAGAATCTTCCCCCAATTATAAGGCTAAATGACAAGCAAGTAAAAACGTACGTAAATGGATGAGAGGATCAGAACTAAGAGAGGCAGAATGCCCAGGGGTCGATTTCACAAAACTCATCTTAACTTACTATAAATCGTAGGAGTTGTGATGCATTGCAGCCCTACGTAATACGAAGGGTTATCCTTCGTAACTCGAGTTACGATCGATCGCAGGGCTTCATGAAATCGACACCAGGTGTATTTTAATCTGGTCTTGCTGGTAATGACTGTACTTTTTTTGCCGATTTAGAGCTTGGTGTGACGGTTGGCTGTGGAATACTTACCAACATCACAGTGTGGTCCATCCCATCCAGCAGTGCAATTACAGGTGTAGTAGTTGATATGACTAGTACACACACCGTTATTCTGGCAGGGATTGGACATACACATATCCACACCTGCACCAAGAAAATCAGTCCAATATCAATTATTAGGGTAATACGCATACGGTACGGTGTCATGTTGCCAAGCGCAGTGCTTATGAATGAACTATGCAAAAAAAGATTGCACCAATTGGTCAGTACAGACGTACATGTATTGCATATGCATAACCATTGCGTAGTCGGTGTAGGACCAATACAATGATTGGAAAGGCTGAGTATAATGAATATTGAGCGAGAGCAACATGTGTATGAAAACAATGATAGTCTGGCACCGCAGTGCATGTGCACCCACTGTGTATGTGTAGTGTACGATGATACATAGCGGCCAAAAGGACTGGGATCGGACTCCACAAATAAGCTGTGTGGATACATGCGTGGGAATGCACGCTGTACATGCTGTATGTATGCGCGCTGTTTGTGCCAAAGGAATAAGGTAAGTGCTTCGAGTTCCGTTGAAAACCGCACCACACAGTGTTTGTGGCATATCCGGTGCCACGACCAGTCGAGCTTATCGCAATAGTCGCGACTCATTGTGTTGAAGTCGTGGCCTGACGACTAATCGGTTCTCATTGGTTGAAACAATAGTCGAGTCGTCGACTACTCTTCACTAGTCGCCACAAGTCGACTAGTCGGGTTTGCTGCCTAGCACTATAAATTATATCAAAATGTTGGGACAAGTTTGTATCGTGAAGAACTTAAATATTATTGTCTTGTTCCAATAAGAGACCAATTTCATAGAGCTGCTTAAGGTTATATCATACTTTGGATTTTGTCAAAGAAACACAGATTCGTGGGTGGGCAAAAATAGTCAAGGAATAATTATACAGTACAGTATTAAACAGTCATCTGTGAAAATTTCAGTCCCATACGATGCCCACTTTTTGAGAAAACAGTGAAAAATGCCCAAAGCATGTTTTTTCTTTTCACTGCTATTTTGTATCTTTACAAGATCAAAATTGTTTTTGGTCATTGGTTTTACTCTTTTCTGGATAAATACAGCATTTCAGGCAGAAAAATCTAAACCGAATGTTTGTACCATCACCATCTTTACCCTGTATTGGTAAAGATATAGGTAAATCTGTGAACATTTCTGTTTCGGTATACTACCAAAGTAGGATAGTGCCTTTAAGCATGAAAAGTCTTCCTTGATCAAACAGGATTGCCAACCAAATTTTCATGTGATTTGTACTGCTTTTGACTTGTATTCGGCCATTGGTTGCTAAGCATAACAAGGAGTTTTGGCTGGCATACTGATCTTAATGACCAAGGTTTTGGTGCTCAAGCAAATTTTTTGGGACTTCAGCAACTCTATTAAATTGGCTCCTGGTCTTCCCACTCTTTATATTTACATTGGTAATACCTCCATGCAGGGGTCATACTTTATACCCCTAGGGCAGGGGAGCCTACCTATTTCACAGATGGTACCGTTAAAGCCGGGCATACAGAGACATGTGTAGCTATCCACTCCTTGCATGCACGTTGCCCCATTCAGACATGGGTTGCTATTACACTCATTTATATCTGCAGCAATAAGAAACATTCAAGTAAGGTTTAAGCAAGATGATCGAAAGCAAACATGTTGAAAACACGGTTGGCTTTGGACTTCACCATGGCTGGCTTTGACTTCCACCATGGCTGGCTTTGGCTTTTACCATGGCTGGCTTCGAATTCCACCTTTGCTGGCTTTAACCTCCACCATGGCTGGCTTTAGCCTCCACCATGGCTGGCTTTGGCCTCCACCATGGCTGGCTTTGGCCTCCACCATGGTTGGCTTTGGCCTTTACCAAGGCTGGCTTTGGCCTCCATATCATGGCGTGCTTTGGCCTCCACCATGGCTGGTTTTGGCCTTTACCATGGCTGGCTTTGGCCTCCATATCATGGCGTGCTTTGGCTTATATATACCATGGCTGGCTTTGGCCTGGCTTTGGCCTCCACCATGGCTGGCTTTGACTTAGACCATGGCTGACTTTGGCCTCCACCATGTCAAGCTTTGGCCTCCACCATGGCTGGCTTTGGCCTAGTCCACCATGGCCAGATGGCAGCCTATGATCCCAAAAACATGGCTCGCTTCAACCTCGATCCAACATGGATGCTTTTGGCCTCCATCACATCATGAAAAAAAAAACACGGTCATACTGAAAACTTCTCATTCCAGAAATTAAGTCGTCAAGGATGGAGGTACCTGCTCACCTAATTCACAGTTACTGCCTTCGTATCCTGCTACACACTGGCATTCATATGAGCCCAGTGCGTCCTTGCAAGTAGCACCATTAAGGCATGGGTTGCTAGTGCACTCGTCAATCTCTGAAATAAATAAGATCAAACTTTGCCTATCCAGTTCATGAAGTGTCAATGAATGATGATATTAACGAAAAAGGGGCATTCAAATTGCACACTTGCACATCCAACCCAATTTCATTAAAGTCATCGTAACCTACTCTCAATCGTAGGACTTATGATGCATTGCAGCCCTACGTAGGATATGATGGGTTATCCTTCGTAACTGGAGTTACGATCACTCGTAGGGCTATTTGTGAAATCGGCCCCTTGTATCTTGTATTAAAGGGTGGCCGCAATGGGTGTTTTTGCTTATAAATTGATGGAATAAAGTCTTTAAAACGCAGTTGTGTGGCTGTCGTAGTTTTAGCCTCCCTTGTGTTGGTGTAAAAATCATTTTATTAACTGGGAGGGGGGAACGTGGTGACGTCATCTTGGGAACTTGGTAGCTGGTTCACAAGCCATCAAGTAATGCTAAGCTGGTTCCCGCGTCACGGACGACATTCAAAATCCCGTACTAGGGGGTGGGGCGTGAACATAAAATGCTATGGGGTGCAGATTATTTGGAGAAAACAAAATACCAAATACGGGGGAAAACAAAAAACAAACTTTAATCACATTTAATATATTGTTTTAAAGATAATGAAATTATTTCGGTAGATTTCATTAAATATCATTGCAGCCACCCTTTAAGCAGAGACATTTCTCCTTCTGCAAGCACTGTTTCTCAGTTTTTCAGTTCATGGCGTACTGGGAATGAAGTTGAATGATCTTCAATACTTTACCTGTCTCACAGTGAGTTCCAGTAACGTAGGATGGACACTGGCAGGCATAGGCATTCACTCCTTCAATGCACGTTCCATTGTTCTGGCATGGGTTGCTGGAACATTCCTGAATATCTTCAACATGATTTCAAAAATAAATTTCACGTCAAGGAAATGAATAAAAAAACCTAAATGGCATTAAAATGAAAGAAATATTTGGTTTTGTTTTATTTTTTATCTTTGTAGCTTTTTGGAAGAGAATAGTAATTCAAGCTTCTTATAAAGAATTTATTAATATCCTTTTAGCTCTTTCAGAACCAATGGGAGACTTTGGAGAACCGATCTTCAAGTCAACAGAGCACGCGCAAAATAACGCGCGCATGCTCACAATTGCGTGCGTGTGCGCTGTTGACTTGAAGACCGATTCTCCAAAGTCTCCCATTGAACATTACAAACGGTTGGCCTCTATATCCCACATGCTGCACATCCACATATCCCCTTTCAGTACCATATTTGCCATACATGTTCCACATACTACGAGTACTAATTGCCCCCTGTCAGTATCATATACTTTACACACAGTTGGTCCCACATACTATGAGTACACATAGCCGCCCTTTCAGCAATCAGTATCATACTTTAAACACATTATAGCTTCCATATCCCACATATAGGTCACTATGAGAATACGTCCACATCATAACCCCTTTCAGTACGCTGTGCTTTACACACAATTGGCCTCCATATCCAACATACTCTGGGCATTTACGAAACGGTGGCTCAGGCTCAGGCTTAGACTCTGTCATCCATATGCTGAAAATATAACTTGTGGTTTTTCATTGAAGTTGAAGCTCTGTTTAACTTTTCAAACAAGACAATCTACTTCAGAACTGCAGCTAAAAGCCTCTATTTTGATGTATACCCGTTATTTTAGAATGGGTTCATGAAATGGATCGGGCTGGAGCCTGAGTCTGAGCCTATGTTTGGAAAAGACCCTATGAGTAACACATCCACATTATCCCTTTTAGTACCATACACTTTACATACAATTGGCCTCCATATCCAACATACTGTAAGTACTGGTATATGCATGAACATAGCCTCTTTCAGTACCATAAGGGCGGCCCCTTTTTATTACTGCATGTGGTTCTCATTTCCGACCGACCCATATTTTGGGCTGCGACCGAAGAAAAAAAAAACTTTTTTTTTGCCACCGACCCTATCCAGAATGACATAATATCTATTTTCTTTTTAAAATTCCAGAATTTCTGGAGACAAATTTTGCCAATAGGCCTATTTGTATACTTTCTATCACAGAAATAATAAAAAATATTCAAACAAGATTACAGTGAATACAATGGACATTTCTCATCATTTTCTTTATGTTTTTGTGTATTCAGCCAAATTTTTTTTCCACCAAACGTTCTTTTTTTTCTGACCGACCCTCCGACAAGGTGAAAAAGAAATGAGAACCACAGTATTAAAAAGGGGCGCCCTAACAGACGTGGCCTACAAACATCAAATAATTACCTCAGATGTTAAAACTTTATAAATGATACAAATGCAAACTGACCACCCTCAACCTAATGTCAATAACATAACAGTATATAATGGTTACCTCCGTAACATATGATTCCAGTGTAGCCTGGCAGGCAGACACATAGGAACGCATTGCTACCTTCATAGCATGTGCCTCCATTCAAACAAGGCTGGCTCATGCACTCAATGGTTTCTAAAACAAAATGACAAAAAAAAACACATCTTAAAACCATGCTGGGAAGCGCAGTTGGTATAAAGAAGGCCTGCACGGTAATCCAGAGGTCGCTGGTTGAAATCCCACTCCAGTCAATTTTTCTCTGTTCACATTTCAATGACTTGAAATAAATCCAGTCAGTTTCTCTTAAGTGGTTATTTGATGAAAATAATAATAATGATAATGATCAATGATGATTTATATTGCGCAGCTACTACATGAATATACTCTACTGCGCATTACAACTTAATCCCTGGTCATCGGGCCATAATTTACATTCCTGAAACCATCTCAACTCCCTGGGGAGTATACAGCCCCGGGCTACCATATTCAGTGCATAGAGGCTTATCAAACCACAAAGCCATCTCTACCCTCGCAGGTACCCATTTACACCTGGGTGAAGAGGAGCAATATGTGACAACGCAACGTCTTGCCAAGGATGCAAGCACCACTAGCCCATGGCTGGATTCGAACCCACAATCTGTAGACTGACCACAAGACTTTGAGTTCATCAACACGCCAGACCACTAGGCCACAGCACCCCATCATGATATTAATGAGGATTTTACTTACCAGTTTCACACTGTTGGCCACGCCATCCTGTGGGACACGTGCAGTTGTAATGTGTGTACTGATTGCTGCATGTTCCTTCATTGAGACATGGGGAATTGATGCAGGCATCCACGGCTGGGAATTAAGCAAGTAAATAACAACAGGAATCAATTAATCAAATCAGACGTAGATTCAGTAGGATCGGCCGGTTTCAGAATTAGAACTGATCTTAAAGGTATACATGTAATACATGATTGGTATAATGGTCTGGTATGTTTCTACCAGCACCATCTTCATAGTCCATGGGGGGGGCTAGGGGGGTTACGACCCCCCAGGTTTACACTTTTTATGTATATACAAAATGATTTTGTGCACAAAAGTATATGGAATTACGACCCAGCTAAAAGATCAAACCCCAGGTCTGAGGACGTGTCTACACAACTGCTTTATACCCTGGGAGTTGTACGTAAATCTGTACAATGGTTAGGTGCTGATAAGAAACCCATAACAGACTGGGCTCGGTTCTGTTATGGAAGTGACGTTCAATGAATTCTCTTATGAATTGTCTGAAGTCTTCTTCTCTATAAGGGTCTTGTATCCAAGGAGGCCTGCGGCCGATTTCACGAAACGCTAAGACGCGTCTTAGGAAGAGTAACTCGTCCTATGTCAGGACGCGTCCTAGGATTGATTTCACCAAAGTTAAGACGTGTTCATACGTATCTCAACTTCCATAGCAACGCGGCTGAACTCGTCTTAACTTAGGACGGGTCTGAGGGTCGTCTTATCTGCACGAACACGTACATATTAAATACTGAATAGCAATGCCAATGGCGCTTACGCTTCTTGCTGAGTCATAGCTAAGATCGATCTTACGGCTAGGACTCGTCCTAAGTCCTGAGATCGATCCTAACATAAGAAGCGTTTCGTGAAATCGGCCCCAGGCTCCCTCATGATCAGTGTCTGTTTGCCCATAGAGAAGGACAGTTCTGACTCACCGATCTCACAGCGGGCACCAGTCCACTCAATGGAGCAGACACATTTATACGAGGCATCTAAACTGGTGCATGTCGCATTGTTCAGGCAAGGGCTGCTACCACAGGGTGTATCGTCTGCAGGTTCAAGCACTGGAGTGAACAAAACAAAAACAGTCAAATCAGTTGGTCAATGTGGAAACTACATGGCTATTATAGGGAAAAACAAGGCTGGAGGCTAGGCTTGGGACTTATTTCGCTACCGCCATTTGAGGCCTAAAAGACGAAACCAAGGGACAGACATGACAGAAGCTAATCAAACTACAAAGCCATCTCTACCCTTGCAGGTACCCATTTACACCTGGGTAAAGAGGAGCAATATGTGACAAAGCGTCTTGCACAAGGACACAAGCACCATTAACCCATGGCTGGATTTGAACCCACAATCTGTAGATTGACCACAAGACTTTGAGTTCATCAACACGCCAGACCACTAGGCCACAGCACCCCATCATGATATTAATGAGGATTTTACTTACCAGTTTCACACTGTTGGCCACGCCATCCTGTGGGACACGTGCAGTTGTAATGAGTGTACTGATTGCTGCATGTTCCCCCATTGAGACATGGGGAATTGATGCAGGCATCCACGGCTGTGAATTAAGCAAGTATAAATAACAACAGGAATCAATTAATTGAATCAGACGAAGATTCAGTAGGATCGGCCGGTTTCAGAATTAGAACTGATCTATAAAGGCATAATACATGATTGGTAATGGTCTGGTATGTTTAATTTCTACCAGCACCATCTTCATACCATGGGCGTAGATCCTGGGGGGCTAGGGGGGTTACAACCCCCCCAGGTTTACATTTTTTATATATATATATATAAAATGATTTTGTGCACAAACGTATATGGAAGTACGACCCAGCTACACGATCAAACCCTCAGGTCTGAGGACATGTCTACACAACTGCTTCATACCCTGGGAGTTGTACGTAAATCTGTACAATGGTTAGGTGCTGATAAGAAACCCATAACAGACTGACCTCAGTTCTGTTATGGAAGTAACGTTCAATGAATTATCTTATGAATTGTCTAAAGTCTTCGTCTCTAAGGGTCTTGTATGAAAGAGAAGGAGGCCTGCGGCCGATTTCACGAAACGCTAAGACGCGTCTTAGGAAGAGTAACTCGTCCTATGTCAGGACGCATCCTAGGATTGATTTCATCAAAGTTAAGACGCATTCAATGCATCTCAACTTCCATAGCAACACGGTTGAACTCGTCTTAACTTAGGACGGGTCTGAGGGTCGTCTTATCTGCACGAACACGTACATACATCAAATACTGAATAGCAACAATACCAATGGCGCTTACGCTTCTTGCTGAGTCATAGCTAAGATCGATCTTACGGCTAGGACTCGTCCTAAGGTCCTGAGATCGATCCTAACATAAGAAGAGTTTTGTGAAATCGGCCCCAGGCTCCCTCATGATCAGTGTCTGTTTGCCAGTAGAGAAGGAAGGTTCTGACTCACCAATCTCACAGCGGGCACCAGTCCACTCAATGGAGCAGACACATTTATACGAGGCATCCAAACTGGTACACGTCGCATTGTTCAGGCAGGGGCTGCTACCACATGGTGTATCGTCTGCAGGTTCAAGCACTGGAGTGAACAAAACACAAACAATCAAATCAGTCGGTAAATGCAGAAACTGCATGGCCAAGGCATAGGACAAAACATGCTAGGCTTGGGACTTATTTCGCTACTGCCATTTGAGGTCCACAAAACGAAACCAAGTGATTGGGCCACATTACGAAGCCAAAGAATGGCTCCACCTTTGACATGTATCACAAACCCTTCATTTCACTTAGGACACAAAATGGCAGTAGCAAAATAAATCCCAAGCCTAGCCTCAAGCCTCATTTCTTAAAAGCTCATAGACAAGATATAGACCCTTTTGCAGATAACCGAACTATGGAATTGTTTGTGTGAAACTGTTTCGTGGAAACTGTCCCACAATGCATTTCTCATATAACATATCACTGCACACTTCTGGAATTTACGTCCGCTGTAAATTCTTTTGTTGCTAGACAAAAGGCAGGCGGGGACACTGCAGAGATGGCGGACAGTATATTGTGCAATCGGATCGGTGTATTAAAGACATGATGATGTTTCCTTTCTCATATATTCTCCTTATATTGTAAGTCACCTGCCAAGGCAATTAATCCATTTCTGTATAACCTCATCAACTCAGGCTGCGGCTTCGGCTTTGACTTCATCCCCATCATCCAACAGCTTATGACATGTATGACTTCCAGATTAAGCCAGAGCCATATCCAATGCCTCTATATGGATACCCATGACTCAAAATGAATGTACAAAACAAAGCCAAAGCCGACCCGCTCTCAGGCCTGAAGCCAAATTATTGAAAAGGGTCATCATGGCCTCTTACCATTTTCACACCGGTCTCCAGAGAATCCATCCAGGCACTGACAGAAGTAAGAGCCAGTCCCTTCAAAGCAGAGACCACCGTTGACACAAGGGGAGCTGGTGCATTCCAGTACGTCTGAAAAATTGTGAAGAGAAACTAAACTGCAACGATTTGCTTCAAAATGTACAGAAACTTGGCCTTGTTTTGTCCTCGATGACGTCGGAAGGACACATTTTCAAAACTCGGCCTTGAAATAATTCAGCCTGAAATGGTAGTCAGATAAACCCCTCCAAAAAACTCAAGTTTGAGGGATGATATTATTTTTTGTTACTGATCTATGAACGGTGAAACTGGTATCATTGGAAAGCTTCATTATTCCTCTTTACAATGATGTGCCATCTGTTGTGATTATGTAATCATGGAATGTGCATTTCTCCTGAATAAAGGGCAAAGTCAGAAGTGAAATGTTGCAAAATGAAAATGAGAATACACCATGTTTTGACCGTGCTTTCAAGCATTAGCACATCAACACCATTCATCATCCTCAAAAACGATTGGAAGTTCACTACTGAAAACAACAAATTTTGCAACATTTAATTTTTGACATTGCTGCGTATTTATCAGGACTGTACATTCCATGATTACATTAGCATAACAAATGACACATCATTGTAAAGAGGAATAATCACACTTTTCAATGATACCAGTCTCATCGTTCATAGATCAATATAAACGCAAAAGATATCATCCCTCAAATTTGAGTTGCAGAACTTTTTTCGGAGGAGTTTATATTTGAGCTGGAAAAATACAGAATGCTACCATAAACCACTTTCCAGGAAGAAATTTTTAAACCAGGCGGAAGGGGATAAATATTAAATAAATAAAATAAGTACAAATTGGTGTCACATTCCAGATAGGGCTTAAAGGTAGTATCATACTTTGGTAAGAAACCAAAACAGAAATGTTCACAGATTTACATATTACTTTCAGGGTATGCAGATGGTGCTGGTAGAAACCTACCGTTAAAATTTTTTCACCTGAAATGGACTATTTATCCAGAAATTAGTAACAAAAAACGAGGGAAAATCTTTTTGATCTTTTAAAAGATCAAAAATAAAAGAGAAAAGACTTAAGAAATACTGTGGCTGTTTTTTCACGATTTTCTCAAAAAGTGGGCACCGTATGGGACTGAAATTTTCACAGATGACTGTTACTGTATCTGTCTTGGTATTTTTGCCCAAGAATCTGTATTTCTTTGATAAAAACCAATTACCTTTAACTCGGCCTGTACATTTCAGGCTGTGTGTCAAGTACACACACCGTACTGTATCAGTGCCGTGAGTGAATGGAACCGGTAGGGTGGCCTTCTCTTTACATCTTGAACTTGAGGGCTTTTTTAAACTTAATTTTTTTTCAACCTACCTTGTTCACACTCTGGTCCAATCCAGCCCGCCGCACATTCACACAGAAATACAGTACTGCCTTGATCAATGCAAGTCCCTCCATTCTTACACGGTAAGCTTACCGAACAGACACTAACATCTACATCTATGCAAGAAATGTAAACAAAGAAATTCTCCAAAATGTGTGCGCTACAGTAAACGAAGAGATGATGCTTCAATGTACAGTGCAAGATCGGTAACATTCCCAAACAGAAATGTCCACAGATTTACATATAATTTTTAGGATATGAGGATGGTGCTGGTAGAAACCTACCGTTAAAATATTTCTGCCTGAAATGGTGTATTTATCCAGAAATCAGTAAAAAAAAAAAAAGACCGAAAACAGTTTTGATCTTGTGGTAAGATCAAAACCATTCTTTATGTTTTGTAAGAAAATAAAATTGAGTTGGGTTATAGCTACATAACCCATATTTCACCAATGCACTGTTCACAATGGATAAGAATGACACAAAGAAACCAATCCATTCCAGAGATGGGTATTGCTATGCAAAAGCCCTGAGACATGTGATATAGCAACAGAGTCTTTAGTCAGTTAGTCTGGGAATTTCAAACTGAGGTGTTTATATGCAATGAAAAAGAAGACTGTGTGCCAGAAACTATTCAGATTTAACTCAAAAAGGGTTATTGACTACAAATCTTCCCAAATAATGTTATGTTGCTCGACTTGAGCTTGGGCTACATGTCTATCAAACCAGTGATAAATTCGTATTTTGGGTATTCTATTTTAACAATTGAGTATGACAATATAGGAAAGGTGATATATAACCTTGGGAACCATCCAGGGTTTAATAACTCACCCATTTCACAGCGTTCCCCTGTGAAGCCCTGGGCACACTGACAGAAGAACGAAGCCTGACCTTCAAAACACACCCCACCATTCTCACACGGTTCACTGGCACAATTGGGCAGTTCTACAAACACGAAAGGAAAATAAAAACATTGAGATTTTTATCCCAATGGGATCTGACATTTGGTTATTTAAGCATTTCCTACAAGTTCTAAAGCACGGAACCGGGTTCTTTTGTATTATGTTTTTATTTAATTTTCTGTAAATCTGAAACTTTTGTAAAAATGTTTGGCTATGTTACCAGCTGAGGCATGAACATTTATTCCTAGATGATGATGAGCTACCCGTAAAAATCAAAAATGATTGAAACTGATCTTCCAGAAAAGAGGATTTCTGGTATTTTTGTTTTCATTTGTTATTTATTTCTAACCGAACAAAAAAAAACTGAAGCAGTCCAAAATTCAGAACTGCATTAGTAAATGAACTCTTAAGATAAAAAGATAACCGCATTGGTATCTATTTGTATGATTTCTGTAGTACGGAATTGCTCATTTGAACAATTGAGCACGACGGATGTTGGAACAGGTTCTTTGAATCTAGGAGCACCTCACCTGTTTCACAGCGTTGCCCTGCATAACCCGTAGAGCACACGCAGGAGAATGATGATGGGCCTTCAGAACACACCCCTCCGTTCTGGCAAGGCTCGCTGGCACACTTGGGCAGCTCTGCTCACAAAGGGAAATCCAGATAAAATTAATTAACAATACAATATAGGGCAGTTGCTGGGATCTCCACTCACTTCAGGGGCCAATTTCATAGAGCTGCTTAAGTACCAGAATTTGTGTAAGTACCAAAATCTCGGTACAGTAGATTAAATCAGCATATGCCATCCAAAACTCACAGTGACTGTTATGCTCAGAAAACAATGGCAATACCAGTCAAAAGCAGCAAACATCACTTGAAAATTTGGTTGGTAATCCTGTTTGATCAAGGAAGACTTTTTATGCAAAACCAAAGTTTGTGCTTAAGAAGCTCCGGTATATAGGTATTCAAACATTTTTGGGTTGACCAAGTTTGTCGGCCAATTTTATAGGGCTGTGCTCAGAGCATAGAAACAATGCCTATTCTAGGAAGAGAAATTTTAATACTAGGTTGTCCAAATCACTGAAAAGCCTTGCCGGGTCTGGGCTTTGCCTAGGGCCTTGGGCTCCTATAATCCCCAAACCCAGAACTATTGACTTGAAGCCCCTGTTTTGTCCTGTATCATAGTTTGCGCTATTACCCAATTGACAGATTGAGTCCATATTGATTATAGACAGTATCCAGAAGCCAGGCGTTATAACTATCCTTCTTTGATATTAAATTGGAAGCAGCTCTTTTCTAGTTCAGAAGCTCAGAGTCGATAATTAGGAGGATTTCAAGCCCAAAGGCCTGGGCCTTTTTACCAGGCTTTTCAAATCAATGGCTAGGCCCGACCAGCATCAAAAATTCACTTCCTACGCTGCAATAGGGCCTACGTCTCTTTTGCAAAAACTGGTTGCAAGCCCAAATTCGATCGTAGTGATTTTCTTGATAACCAAAACAAAACAAAACAAACAAATGACCTGCCAGATATATCTATTATTGTTGCTAAAAAAATAAAACACATTCTCAAAGACAGTAACTATGCAAAATTCAGTAGGGCACTTGGAAAAAAACTTTGATTCTGACTTTGACCTTGAAATGTGAGAAATGCATATTATGTTTGTGGTATTGTTTGTCAGGCAAATATTACGTGCCCCAAACAAAATATTTGGAATGGCAATGTCACCTTGACACGTGTAGTTTCTGTAACCTTCCAGACAGCTGTAGCCTGCACCACACGGGTTGACAATGGGCCAGTCGCACTCAAAGCCATCTAGTCAACCAAAAAGAAATTAAGGTAAACGTTAATGGCTTCCCAAACTGGTGTGTGCATGAGTCCATGGGTTGTTATAGAAAAAAGGTATGAGTACCAGCCAATTTTCTCTTCAAAGATTTTCTGGCCGGTAGCAAATCTCAAATTTCCTTGAATCCGTTGCAACTATAGTTTTACCTAAATGATAGTGTGTGTGATGCTGACACTAACCAGAAAATGAAAGTACAAATTGAATGTGTTGATGAATTTTGCAACAGCATTTTCCATTACTACATTAAAGGTAGTATCATACTTCAAAACATTTTTGATCTTTGGAAGATTAAAAATCCTGTGAAAAGTCTTAAGAAATACTGTGGGCGTTTTTTCACTGTTTTCTCAACAAGTGGGCACCATATGAGACTGGTTGCTGCTTACCGGTTTCATACTCCACCCGCCAGCCTTGCTGGATAATGTTGAAGTCCGAGACCCAGACTATGAAGACATGGTTGCTTTGAAACGTCAGCACGACAGGCGCGTCCAGTTGCCCGCTGTACTCTACCCCGTTGGAGTCGTTGCCTCCCTGTCCAACATACAGGTAGTCCTTCAGTCTCTCCGTGTTCATGTATGAGATGTTCAAGGTGATGGTGACTGCGCCGGGGACACGGATGTGGTAGAGGCAGTCCTCTGAGTTGTTGTGCTGGTCAGGAAAGTTGGGAGAGGTGATGACGCCCGAGGCGTTGGAGAAGCTGTACTGACAACTGTGATCTGTGGGGAAAGACAAAACAATTGCTTGAGTATCAATGCAGACTATTATCAACTCATTAACATTACTTTCCTCCATGCATGTAAACACATCTTTTATATACACTCAGACTCGCAACGAATTCATAACAACACAAAGATTAATCCGGCCAGCTAAGAAACTCAGATACGTCATGATCATACAATAGCCAAACAGGGTCAAATGGAAAGAGTTTTTAAGCCCAATTGTTGTTGGTCTTGATCGAGACCGGTCTCCAGACCACTTTTTGCTAGTCTCGTTGTTGGTCTCGCAACTTCATTTCTTGGTCTTGCTCTCTGTCTCGGACTATCTGGTCTCGACTACAATACTGCAAGCCCTTCATATAAAAACTAAAAAAGGTTGGAAAGTTTTTTTAGGCCCTCATGGCTAAAGGGTATGTGCATGATGACTTCTTATACTTACTTGATGGCAGAGAACAGTTTGCCCCGGTGAACGTAGCCGGACACAGACAGATGTGCCCAGGATCTAGGTAGGCTTCTAGGCACGTGGCACCATTCTCACAAGGACTCTCGGAGCAATCTAAAAAGCAATGAATAATCAATATTTCAAATTTGAATCAAGTCAAGTTTTAGATTATACATGTAACATAAAGCAGAATAGAACCTATTTCAGTGGTTGCGATGATCGTAACCCTAGGTCTGACATGGGGACTGACCCGCCACAAGGCAGTGTGTCCGAAAACCGTAACAGCCACCACAGCTGTCTTCGCGCTGATTGGTCCAGCCGCGCACTGCGCATTATTCAAACTCACGTCAAAGCGATCACGGGAGTCTCCACAATTTCTCCACAACTTCGGTATTAAGTTGTTGCTCATTTTTTCTACAGAAAATTAACTTTTGGTCTTTAAAGTGGTTTTATAAGATGCGTCAATAAATGAAGATCACCTACATGAGTTCAAATATGTGTTGGCATTTTTAAAATTAATAAAAAATAGGCAAATCTGGACAAGTCTGAGCACAAAGTGACTGAAATAGTTCAAGTAGTCGCTTGGGGGTTGTATTGCCTCGTAACCCTAGGCTAAGGTCCCAGTCCCCATGTCAGTTATATACAATCATCGCAAATAAATTGAACTAATTATAAGACATCATCATTAATGTACGACTTGAAATGCAGAGCTATGTATGTAGTATTTGCAAGGATCGTTACAACCATGGACCTATATTAACCATGATTGGGACCATGCACAGTTATCAGAGTTTGCGATGATACCCTTGTCCACCATAGTGATCATTATACTCCATGCAGCTTCAATAGCGCTCCGCACTAATGACGTCGCGTCACAAAATCCCCGGATGTCAGACAAACATTGACTCCCACACGTAGTGTACATGCACGCGCACACCCACCCCCGTATGCATGGTTGCAATGTTTGTTTGAGGTCCGGTGCTATGTTTAGTGCAAGTGCGGAGCACTATTGGAAATATTCCTGTAGCGTACATGAACTTACTGCTCTAGCTGCCAACCCAGCACTCGACGCTCAGCAGTCTATACAGTCCTATTCAGTTTTCAAGATAGACCTACATGTACATGTACATGGCAGTGTACTGTCAAATTTAATTCTCTCCAGTTGCTCATGTAATGAGCTCAATAATGAGCCATGGTTACTATCCATGATAAAGATTAAGGCAGTGTATATTTTGCCGGCACCGGCAATCTTCCTACAAAAGCTATTTTGCAGTTTCCATTGCCCATTGGAATTTGCAATAGGCTACATACTAGAACGTACCTAAAATATCCTAAAGTTAGAGAAAGCAGGCCAGCATAGTCAACGAGAAGAATGCATGACGATGCCAGCAAAATATACACTTCGTACTCTACCAAGAAACAATACGCTAGGGGCCTAGCCCTAACACTAGTTAGAGGGCTAGGCCTAGCTCCTAAAGCTAAACTAAGTCCTAGGCCTATTGGCATTGCTGCTTTTTCATCTCTTCAAACTATGACGTATAACTTTTCATTAGGGATCATTCAACAGCTTTCCATCATTGTTAAATTCAATTCCATTAAATGTCAGCATGTTCAAATCAAGAACTTGTCCATCTCTTCAAAAACAAAGTGACACCATATATCGATAGGCATAGACTAAAGTCTTTCCTCGTCTACGTCAGAACAAAAAAAAGGATACGTGATGCCCCTAAAATTAGTCCCACTTACTGGGCCGTTAGAGCTACTTTTTCTTACTTCATCGGTCGTGCTAATGAAGTCAAAAATCGTAAAACATGATGTAGCAGGTCCTATTATGGAAAGAATTCCACTGATGACCATAATTTGTACACAACTCTATGGAACCAACAGAGGGCGTTTTGAGCAAGATGGCTGCCGCTATATTGGAAGTGTACAATTTGTAGGTAAAAAAACCCTGTAAAACTCACTTTTCAGATATGCTACGCAAGTTTTCCACACCTAGGATTGAAGTTCATCATAATTTGTATCCAATAAGTTAACTCTTGAAGGATATAATCCTTTTTCCGTAATGGTCATCAGTGGAATTCTTTCCCCTATTATTATTAATAATCATCATCCCATATATAAATCACAAGGAAAATTTCAATATTTATGTTGACAACTACAACTCGGAACTCAAGATCAGTCTGCAAATTTGCCGCACATTGTGGCGCGCTCAACGGGCATCGACGTTTATGCAAATTAATTAACTTTATTATTAGAGACCAAAACTTTTGACAATACAATCATGTAATCGTTATGCCTTTACGAAGTGGCTTGATGAGGCTAGGCTTGGGATTATTTTTTATTTCACTAACGCCATTTTGTGTCATAAATAAATCGAAGGGCTTGAAATATCTGGCGAAGCTGAAGTCTTTCTTCAGCATCTTCATGTACAGAGCCTGAAAAATTCTTGTCTATCACTCCATCCACAGTACAGTATGCACCGGCGCCGTGAACTTAGCGGAACGCAGACAGCCGACGGCGAATTTCACAACTTTAAAGTTTAAGTTTTCATTCCCGGTGCTCATTTCAAAATGGTGTTAAATCAAAGCATGTGTTATGTATACATGCACAGTTTATTCTTGACACTATCAGAACTCACGCGTGCAACTTTGAGTCCCGGGCGGTGGGCATTTAGTGAACTTCAACTTGTTCCGCTCAATGGATTCGGTCGCCAACAAAATTTAAAAAAAATATGATATCCAATTTCTACGACATTTATCCTGAAACGGACTGGGACGAAAAGTGTCACGGTTAATTTGATGGTTGTATACAGCTTTGTATATTCTGTGGACATTATGGAAACATTATATAAATATCACGTCCATGCATGCTCGAATCATCCAGGGACCAATTTCATTATAGAACTGCTTATAAGCACAAAATTTGTTTAAAGGTATCAAACCGAAACAGAAATGTTCACAGATTTACGTATAACTTACAGGACGGTATGAAGATGTTGGTGGTAGAAATTCAGGCTGAACATATGCCGTTAATATTTTTCCGCCTGAAATGGTGTAATTTATCCAGAAATTAGCACGACCGAAAATCTTTTTGATCTTATAAAAGATCAAAAATAAAAGAGAAAAGACTTAAAAAATACTGTTAGCCGTTTTCACTCTTTTCTCAAAAAGTGGGCACCGTATGGGACTGAAACTTTCACAGATGACTTTTACTGTATATCTGTCTTGATAATTTTGCACATGAATCTGTACTTCTTTGACAAAAACCAAAGTATGATACTACCGTTAATGCATGAACGGTCTTTCTTGATCAAATTCAAAGGCGGATTCCAACAAAATTCCATGTGATTTTTTAGTTTGTTTACTGCTTTTGAATAAATTCGGCCATTGTTTGTTGAGCATAACATTCTCAAAGAGTTTTACTGAGGCATACTGATTTTATTAACCACAGTTTTGATGCTTAACTTTTAAGCAATGTTGTTGCTTAAGCAGCTTTTTTTGTGAAATTGGCCCCATCGATTCGAACATTGAAAACCCCCAAATGGCTCCGATCCATAGCAAGTAGCAAGACCGCTTGCCGTTTTCTGCTTTTGTTTATAATGTAAACATCGTTTGTACAAACATGCAAAGGTAAACGGCATAGCAGGGCAGACAGATTGTCCCACCGCAAACAAGTCATACATGAACAACCAACATGGCAGGATACCCATATCAATAAGTTGATATACAGAAAAAGATGTTCGGCTACTTCGGCATAACCTACTGAAAGATCGGTTGGTGTAAATGAAAACTTCAACCTGTCATTCGCATCACTTGTTTTTATTTCACTAGAAAGAAACCGACGTTTATTTCCGAGGGCCCTGGGAAATTGCGCCTTTGAAATTGCGCCTGAAACAGGCGTTATGCTGCATGCCTGTATTTAAAGGGAGCATTATTTATAGGATTTGCAAAGATGTGCGTTTTGGCTGAATTTGGTACTTAAACAGAAGTGAAGGTCTTAAACTTCCTTACATACGTTGTGTTACGTACCTTTTTACGCAATGTTCATCTGGATAGCAGAAAAACGGCCGAAATAACCCCCGGCTCCGAACCCGTCATTCACGGTTACACCACGACGAACAATCTTTTTAAAAGACACTAAAATCTTGATTTCCTTGAAAAACCCAGCATCTGATGAACCAAGATTTCCCATGGTGACTGTTTGCATTGTTTACGAACTGTTGAGTCCATTTTCTGTCTCAAACTCAATAATCTTGTTTGGAGGCCTTTCAAATCCTGTACGCTGCCTTTATATAAGTTTAACCATCGCGCATAGATTACATGTAGTTCGAAATGTAACTTTATCAGTCAGCCTCTGGCCACCAAAACTCCCTACAAATCGTCATTTCCGATATAATATAGCCAGTGTGTAATTTAACTATATTCCCCATAAGATAACGATTTCGAAACTTACCATTAATATTTTGGGGACTATTCACAACAATTCCCCGTTTTATCCTAGCCATGACATTACAAACAAATAGCAGGTTATATTACGGCGGGATTGACCATGAACTGCCCAATTAATTTTGCCGGTCTCCCTCTTTTTCTTCTCGTTTTTAGTCTCTCTCCCCCCTCTTTATCTTGATTTCTCTTTTCTTTCTTTCTTTTTTTTTTTTTTGCTGAAAGAACTTAGAGGTGTACTCCCCCACGCCAATTTGATTGCCCCTCTATACCGTTCAAAAAATGTCGAGGCTAGGCAAAATTGTAAGATCCGGATTTGGGGTAATTCGGTGGACAAGTGGTTCACACGAGGGAAAGGCAAGGTTTCTATAAAGTTATAGAAAAGGGAAAGCAAGTTTTTATAGCTTTTACTGCTCCCAAACGATTTTGTGACTTTCAGCAAAAGTCCTAAAAACTCTATATTTAAGACATTTCTCCAGCATTTCAGTGAAAAAATACAGTTTTCTAACCTGCTTGTTGCATTTTTATTGGACAAAAACCAAAGTATATACCTTTAAATAGACGTATATACAGGGTGTCCCAGAAAAAAACGCAACACTGTGTCGGGCAGATTAAACTGTTTATCGCTTCAACATTCAGCTTTATGAGATACAACCATGTATTGGCTATCATCATGTAAAATGGACTGAAATTGGCCACGATTCTGATTCCAGAATAAGTGGTCAATGCACACAATGGTGATAGCCAATTGGCTGTAGTCTTTTCCTTCCTCCATGATATCTGAATCTTGAAGTGATAAACAGTTTAATTTTAATATAATTGTTCTCGACACAACATGTGACGTTTTTTGGGACACCCTGTATAATTATTTGGCTTACCGCATTTTACTTCCGGTATCAACATCGCCGTTACCAGAAGCATGACAAATTGAAGGATCAGATGCGTCCATCTTCCCATATTGGACTCTGTCAGTTCTTCCTTAACAATTATTGAAGAAAACAGCGCTGACGCTACAACAGGTTGATACTAATCAGTCCAAGGGGTCTACGACGTCCATAAACTGTCCAGAACGGTGGTACACGAGACACCAATAATTAAGAAGGTGCGACTAGTATACAGTTTCCAACCGTTTGGAAGTTTATGATCCAGTCACTCACAACATACATCAATAAGGTACGATATCCAGACCACACGATTCTGGCTCCGTCTTAAGATACTCCAAGGGGTTCAAAGTCTAAGAACTACCACAAATGGATTCGGTATAATGCTGTTTTTTTCAAAAGAAACTTCTGCAAGATTAATCTTGCAACTGAATTCATTACTTCCCTATTACTACAGTACAGAATCTCTGTCCTTGGACGGCCCATCCATTTATATTCAACGGTGACTTATGTATATATACACCCAGCATTGGTGTTTGTGTACCGTTGCATGGATGGGCGTTAACAATAAGATTCGACAAGTGATTATGTCAGAATACAATGGGTAACGACGTAACGGGGGATGACTGTAGATTCTATGGTTGGAAAGGTATAGCGAGAATTAAATCCCGGCTGAAAATGGAGCAAGGCCGGACGAGACTGCATGGGAGCTCTCAGTGAAAGGGCAAATCCATGGGCCGATACGGCAAGCTATATTCTTGGTTTTGGGCGCGGTCCGGACCCGATTCAAGTAGGTCCTCTAAATTTCTAAGCAGAAACATTGTTTGCTTGGAGTTAGGAGGGTCTGAACCGTCTGATGCGTTTCGATCCTATCCCCCTTCAAATTCTCTGCCTTTAGACCGATGTTGTTCCCGTGGATGGGGTCGTTTATATAATAATACACTGTCATTATGATATTAAAGGTAGTATCATACTTTGGTGAGAAACCAAAACAGAAATGTTCACAGATTTACGTATAACTTATACAGGGTATGAAGATTGTGGTAGAAACATACCGTTAAAATGTTTCCGCCTGAAATGGTGTATTTATCCAGAGATAAGTAAAACAACGACCGAAAATCTTTTTGATCTTTAAAAAGATCAAAGGTAAAAGAGAAAAGACAAAAAATTATGTGGCTGTTTTTCACTGTTAAGTTCTCAAAAAGTGGGCACCGTATGGGACTGAAATTTTCACAGATGAAGTAACTGTATCTGACGTGATGTTTTTGCCCGTGAATCTGTATTTCTTTGATAAAAACCAAAGTATGATATATACCTTTAAAGGTCATTTTGGCTGATGAGCAGTTTGCAGCAGTTTATTCATTACTTGCAAAACATTGAGGAGTGATTCCGTGAGTGCTTATTTGACTGTTTTGACAGATTAAAGATGAACTGACCGTATCAGTATGAAAAAAATGAAACTGAAGTAATTACCGGGTGCGAAATAATTTAGAATGGATCAGTAGGCCAAAGCTATTATGTTCAACATGAGCTCTATTTTCTTTGATAAAATCCAAAGTGTGATACTACCTTTCAGTCAGTCAGCCTATATCATTGATAGCTGTCATCTCGACGGAAATTTAGGGCAAAAGAATTAAATGGAAATGAAAAATAATGTTTACATATTCTTGATAATTATTATTATTGTCAAGTTAATGAGCAATTGAAAAAATTGACAAAAGTTTGGAGGCCGTTTTTCTTTTAGTGGCAGAGTTCAGTTGGCCTAAGCAGGTATACACCTTTAAAGGTAATATCATACTTTGGTATTATTTTGTCAAAGAAATACAGATTCATGGGCAAAAATATCAAGGACTATATATACAGTAACACTCATCTGTAAAAATGTCAGTCCCATACGGTGCCCACTTTTTGAGAAAACAGTGAAAAACAGCCACAGTATTTTTTAAGTGTTTTTTCTTTTATTTTTGATTTTTAAAAAAGATAAATACACCATTTCAAGCGGAAAAATATTAACGGTAGGTTTCTACCACCATCATCTTTATACCCTGTAAGTTATACGTAAATCTGTGAATATTTCTGTTTTGGTTTCCCGCCGTTACCAAAGTATGAAACTATCTTTAAATCAGGGGCGGATCCCTGGATTTCTTTCCCTTTTTTTTTTAAATATGGAGAAGGAGAGAGACTCAAAAAGATAAGAAAAAGAGGGGACGACAAAATTAATTGGGTAGTTCACGTCGGGCCCGCCGTATTTAGCTAGTCTGATCGACCCGAAAGTGGTGCATTTTATTTCCACGCCCCCCTTTTTTTTTGGCAAATCCTGGATCCCCTGCTGTAGTTTGCAACATGAAGGAGCCCCTTATGATTATGATTTTGTTCATTTATTGGAGGCTTTCACAGTGGCTAATACAAATTAATTAACGCTCGGGTTTCCTCCGGAGCATTTTTATTTAATTAATAACTGAATCCCCAAAGGGACTGGTGCTAGTCTACCCGATGCTGCTGGAGGCGTGACCATAAACTTTCCCACCGGGAGAGGGCGCTTTATTATCAGCAATGGCGACTTACGATTGGTAATAAAACTCTCTGATTTTTGCTGTTTTTTTCTTTCATTTATGATTTATCGCTGAAAAATATACGTCTTTTGACGAGTTTCTGTCAAGTTCTATTAAGTGAGATAATGTAATTGATTCAAAAGTGAGGGTCTTAATGTGAAATTCATCGTTGTAAAATGAAGTCCTACGTCAGTGTTCTTTTCGCATTATATTTATCATTCACCAGTAATGATATGGTGAATTTTTCGTTTCCTTGTTATGGGGGATGATGATAAGACGGGATCCCCCAAAACGCATTGATTATTTAAGCTCTCAGGTAGCTTTTACTCCTCAAAAATGATACTTTTGACTTTCGGCAAATGTTCATTGGTCCTTAGTTAAAAGCCTAGATTGAAGAAATTGGTGCAACATTTCAGTGTAAAAATGCAATTTTCTTACACGCTTTTTGCAAACTTGAAAACAGCCTGTGTCTGATCGCGTTAGGCCATTTTTGTCTGGTCTGGTTAGTCTAGTGCCTACACCTAACAGATCAAGAGTCCTCAAAATGTCAGAGTGGAAACCAGACTATTCTGGCCTGCGGCCGCCGTGTCCGTGCGGCCAGGCGCGTACGCAGGGGGGGTGTTTTGGACGTAAAACACCCCCCTTTGCTCAGCGGTAAAAATGTGGAAAGGGAGACAATAAGGAAACGGAGAGGGAAAAAGATAAAAAGAAAGCACCGAATAAATACCAAGTGTAAAACAGGGAAATTTGGGGATTAAAGAAGAAGAAGAAAGATCAAGTGTGTGTTAATAAAACTTGCGTACATGACTACATGTATAACATTAAGGCCCCCTATAGTTACATAATTATAAGGCCTATAAATTTTACATCACGACGTACGTTCGTTCCTCGTGATTGGGAGTGTTGTGCGCACGCGATGCACCCACCATTTGCAGCATGGAAAACGATCGACTCCACTCACTTTATACATACAGGCAGGGGAGGCTGGGGCCGCGTAATTTGTTTGGGTACGGTACTCGCTGGGAGTTTAGGCCGGGGGGCTCCCCGGTTAAACTTTCTAGCCCCACTAATGTGGAATAAATTTTCGCGCAAGCCGCTCCATCCTTAGCGGCCTGAGCGAAAGATTTCCACCAGTACACGGCCTTCTTTCTTTTTACTATGCACTGTAACCATAAAAACGTAGCCTAAATGGAAACTGTTTGCACTTTTGAAAGGAAGTCCAAGACTTTGTTCTGGATGACCGTGATCGACTGCGTTTTCAGTGTCATGCACAAAAAAGAGCTTGTCTCTTCATTCTACCTGGATTTAATTTTCACGGAAATTCCGTGTTTATTGAAAAATGCAATTCAATCAAATGATAATAAATGGAAAATTTTCAAAATGTCGACTACACAGCTTTTTACGGAAGCCCATTAGTGCCAGGTGAATATATTTATTTGACATCGGGAGTGGATATTTTCAAGTTTCGCGGCTGCGGAAAAATATTCCTTTGACAAAAAAAGCATAACCCACGTCAAAAAAATATATTCACCTGACAAAAACGGGCGTTGATATTAGACAAAATTGGCCGTTTCTTCAAAACTGGTGCAACGCATGATCATCGCTTAATAATATATTGTTTCATATTTCTTATTTTTGTTCAAATAAATGTTATGGCAGAATGACTATTTCCTTTTGATCCTGCGTCTAAATGAAAACTGTATGAAAACAAATTTGCCATCATAACTTTTAAAAATCCTTTGGTCAATGTGTCTAAAATCCGAAATTATAAAAATGAAAAGAAAAAAACCCCATCCTATTTCCATGGCAAAAAGTTATCAAAAAGGGCCCAGAAATACTCTAAAATGCACCAGGGAGCATCTAATATCCAAAATTTCCCGGGGCCCTTAAGCGGGCCCCGTACCCCACGCCGTGGCTTCGCAAGATTTTTTTTTAAACACCCCCCTTGGAAACATCCTGCGTACGCCACTGCGTGCGGCCGTGAAATGGTACATCTTCGTTTTTACCATTTCCACAAAAATAACCTTGCTAATCATGTAGTATAGGACACCATTAATGTATATATCTAGGTAAGGTACTTTTCAAGAAGTAGTTTTCCTTTCCTTTATTAAACTTGGGACCCATCTTATCACAATCCTGTTGTTATGTTTGTGTTAATCTGCTTTCTTGATCTAGGCATTCCCGTGCGAGGAACTACGATGGAGAGCGTAATGCGGGTGTTCTCCATTCAGAGCCAACTCTGGATCATCCGCTGAAACCTGTTGTGGTTAGGAAGTTTCTCTTTTATTTAATTAAATAGATACAGTTAGGCCTACACTCGTGAAAGTTTCACTTAGTTTTGTTGCCGTATTTGCAATATGAATAAGCACCAATCCCTGAGGTTGAGCTCATCAAGTGCTTTGGAAAAATTGTATCCTACTAACAGTAGACCCAGTAACTGGGGAGCTGAATTCCCTTTTTTTTTTACTTTTGGGGTTGACGGTCGGTCAAGCGCCCCAGTGAATTATATTGCTCAAAATGTGTCGTACACAGGAAAATTTCACGGCACTTTCGCCGAAAATGTCCCCAAATTACACCAAAAACATCACAAACAGAATTGAAACTCGCTCCATTGCTTCTACGAAAGTTAGAGATGAAATGCAGCATATTATTATTAGTATTATTTTGAGCCCTGATTATGTACTGTATTATTAATGCTTTACCTTCCTATGATGCACTCGTTTGAATCAGGTCACTGAAGTGAAGAAGATAGGCCGTGGTGGTTCCACTATTAAGCAGCAATCATCCAAACCGGCTTCAGCTGTGGACCCTTTTGCTAACACCATGGAGGGCCTGGACCCTCTCTCGCAGTTTGCTGCCGCAGCAGCTGTCAAGGTCGTGGACCCTTTGTCTCAGGGAGGCTCGCAAGGCTCCGGCTCAGACTCCGTGAGTAGATGAATAGGGCCTATATAAGACTTAAAGACGCTTGGTAGAAGTACTGAATGAAGTCAGATTTGCGGTAGCTTGATATTCAGACAATGTCATTATTCTTTATAAGTAAGCACACTCTGAGGGGTTCAATTCTCTCTTGCAGACGGATTCACCTGGATTCAAAAAGAATCAACTGGATGATTCCTTTGAGCCCTGGTCCAGCAAGAAAGCCACCATCCTCAGCAAGTACACCACCTCTGAGAAACTCTCCATTACTACGGTAAGAACTGGGAACATCAACCAAAAGCATATTTAATGATTAGCGTCACACGTTTGGGGAAAAAGGCAAATTTGTTGACCTGAGCTGTTGACTTGAGCTCATTCAATTGATATTAATTGTAAATTGTTAATTGATAAGTGTTAATTAATATTATGATCGCAGTCATTCAAGAGTGCGATACCCATGTGCAATTTTCTTGTAAGTTTTTGTGATAATATTTTGGGTTAATTGGGTATTGTTTTCTTAAAAAGAAAATTGCTTGGTTTTGTTTATTTACAGAGCTTTCTCTCAACCGGTGGCAGAGAAAAAGGTAACACTATGATGATATGTGGCCATATATAATATAAGTGTTTTTAAAATGTTGATTGCTACTAATATGCAACACTTTTGTACTTGAATGTATAGAATAGGTCTTGCTGAATGAGATGAGACTGTATTGATTACAAATATTTTTTTTTATTTTAAAACCTGCAACCCAAAGCAGAAGCCATTTTTTATTTATTTCTCAAATGACTACACCTTAGCAGGTTATGTGCGTACATGCTGGTTGTTGCTTTGATAGCATTATGTACAATAAAATTCCTAGGTTGTGGGGTGCCGTGGCCGAGTGGTCTGGTGTGTCGTACTCAAGATCTTGTGGTTAATCTACAAATTCTGGGTTCGAATCCAGCCATGGGCTAATGGTGCTTGCGTCCTTGGGCAAGACGCTTTGTTCACATATTGCTCCTCTTTACCCAGGTGTAAATGGGTACCTGTGAGGGTAGAGATGGCTTTGTGTGATTGATGGGCCCGATGACCAGGGATAATAATTGATAATATTAAGCTTTGTGATACCCTTCTTGTGTGTAAGAATGCTATGCCTAAATTATTATTATTTTTATTAGGCTATTGGAGATAAGGCTCCGACACTTATTACCTTAAATACTAGAAATGAGGTTGTTCAAATGGTTCACAATGTTGGCTGAAAGGTAGCGACGTTTCGGTTGTGGACTGCAAGCCTTTATCTGGGTTTAAATTGAGACCGTGTCTTCATCTGTTTGATGAAGGCTAGAAGTCCGCTGCCAAAATGTCACTACCTTTCAGTCAACATCTCGAGTTGTCAGACTCGTAAGCCCTGTCCGCACTGGACTTTTTTTGGGCAAAGTTACCGAGACGCTGGGTACTTTACCCATTTTAAGTCCAGTGCGGACATCTCAGGAAGTCTACCTCTCAGTTACTTTGCCCGAGCCGCGCGGGTATTTCTACCGGCCAACTTCTGCCCGGGTAGAATGCCCGAGACACTTTACCCAAGACGAAAAATCCAGTGCGTACAGTGCGAGTCGGGTACCCACATAAGCCTTGTATTGTCAGCTCGGTAATTCTTCCGTGCATGCACGTTAAGTTACCCGAGTCAAAAGTCTAAGTGCGGACACCGGTAATATTTGCCCATTTTTCATTTACCCATCGGCTCGGTTAAATCCCTGGAAAAAAAAGTCCAGTGCGGACAGGGCCTTAGTTCCTGACTAATAACCTTATTATGGGATAGTTAAACCTTCCAGTCCTATTTGTACCGTAAAAATACCACCAGTGTGGTTTCTGTGTGAAAGACAGGTTTCTACACATGTTCCGTACTCTAATGAAACCTTCCTTTTTGAGAATCAAAATAGTCTTATACTATCTGACAGTTTGCATCAAGAACAGGGTTTATTTAACATTTTAATATTTTGTTTAACTGTAATTCCCCCCCAAAAAATTACAGATACTAGGAAACACCTTCTCAACCTGTTTTCTTTTTTTCTCGCAGTTACAGTTAAGGCACAGTCAGCAGCGCAGAGCTCCGTCACTGACAAAGTGAAGAACAGACTGGAACAACTTGATGATTTTGAAGAGGTAAACAAAAAACAAACATATAAATTAAAATCATATCATATTTGTGACTTGCGTAAGGTCCAAACTCTTACAAAATAATACAAATGTTTTTTGTTTGTTGTCACATGATATGGTCATCGGTAGAAATCGCAACGTTTCGTACGCAAACTGCAATACTTCATCTGGCGATGGCAGTGGTCACGTCCGGGCTGCTTATATCTGGTTCCTGTTCACTGCCATTGCCTGATGAAGTATTTCAGTTTGCATACGAAACGTACCAAACTCTACCATCGTGTGACAACAGATATTAATTTTTATTTGATTTATATCTACCACGATGAATAACGTTTCAAATTTGTTTGCTTTTATTGTCCTACAAAATTGTTGGTGGAAACATTTCCAAAGCATTTTACTGTTCTTTATACAAAAACATTCAAGCTGCTTCAAATTGTTTGTTTTTGTTTTTGTTTTCTTGTTTTATTTTCCAATTCAACGAATGTATCAATTAACGATGCATAAAGGAATACAAAGAAATTATTCAGAACCTCCTATGATCAAAAATTTAATTACTTGCCATTTTATTGTTTTGTATTCTCAATTGTTCAATAGCAAAAAGCCTCTTGAGCTTGAAAGCTCGAGGGTTGATTAAAGGCTTAAATTAATCCTCATCCAAAGATTCATTGGATTATCTCTTTAATCCTTGACAGGGCTCCGTGAAGGAGATGCTGAATTTGAGCCAGCAGGATTACGTCCATCGGATTAATGAGTTGAACCAAGCGCTGATCTCATCCTGGGATCAGGATCAGAAAGTCAAGGCCCTCAAAATAGCCATACAGGTCAGGAAGCTTGGATTAAGATAAATCGGATTAGTACTGAACTGAAAAGTCGCCAGCCTATTCATGCAGGATTCGAACCTTTACTCTATGATTGCTAGTGCAGATGCCTTACCAGAAAGGTCTTAAAGCTAAGAAGCCATTTGCGAGTTAAATCTGAATAGTATCTGGTACACAGACCTCTTTCATTGCATATAAACACCCCAGTTTGAATTTCACAGACTAAAGACTCTGTTGCTATATCACATGATTTGGAGCAGGCTTTTGCACAGCAATACCCATCTCTGGAATGGACTGGTTCCTTTTTGCCATTCTTATCCATTATGAACATTGCACTGGTGCAAGACGTCTAAAGCAAAAGCTTGCCCCGAATCATGTGATATACCAACATAGTATCCCAGTCTAGTCTGGGAAATTCAACTTGGGGTGTTTATGTGCAACGAAAGAAGCCTGTGTACCAGATATTATTCAGATTTAACTCGCAAATGGCTTATTGTAATAATTGGCAGGTGATGCATTAATCATATGTTGACCACAGTGTGAGTGGCTGTCTATCTGTTAGCACACCAGACTGCTATAGTATTTTTAGGAGTCTCTTGGTTTGGATCCCATTGATTTATCCAAAATTTGCGAATTCACAAGCTGCTCCTTTGGGAAAAAGCAAATGCATTTATACCGGTATTTACTATACCTGCTATACGAGAAAATTTTAGGTTGGGTAAATAGTTCCAAAACAGCAAGTATGGTGTCAAAAAGAAGCCGAGGCACCTCTATGACTAACAAGCCTGGAACCTGGGGCCAATTTTATAGAGCTGCTTAATCACAAAACATGCTTAAGCATGAAAAGTCTTCCTTGATCAAACATGATTACCAACCAAATTGTCATGCGACGTTTACTGCTTTTGACTTGTATTTGCCCATTGTTTGCTGAGCATAACATTCACAAAGAGTTTTGGCTGACATATACTGGTTTTATTTACCACGTTTTTTGGAACTTAGGCAAATTTTGCTTAGCAAACTCAAGTGTAGAATACAAACATTGTCTTTTATTTTTCTTACAGTGCTCAAAACTGTTGGCAGATACATCAGTGATACAATTCTATCCCAGCAAGTACGTGCTGATCACTGACATTTTGGATACGTTCGGTAAGTAGACTTCACTGAAAGATTTGAGGCTTTGCATGGTGACAATTGGTATGTGGATTGGTTTGCAGAAACACCATGTAAGACTCATCGCAGATGTTCACTTTTGATGTCAATTTCACTTTGCCAGAAATCAGTCGCAAGAAAGTACGATTTGGTCTTTTTACTTATTGTCACCATTATAGTCATCTCGAATTTGACATTTCTTCTTTTTTTCTTTTTTTCTTGGGGGTGTAGGGAGGCTGGTATACGACCGCATCCGTCGGAAATCCACCTACATCCCATCAGGTGGCACCACACCCCAGATGCTCCCGGAGAACTTTGCACCGGAGCAAGTTCCTGACTCTGCCAAAGAGACCTGCCGCAACTGGTTCTTCAAAATCGCCTCCATCAGGGAACTCATTCCCAGGCTGTATCCTTTATAACAAGCTGAAAAAAAACCCAACAAATTGAAAAATCATTGTCAGTTTGGAGAACCGTTGAAATAAACCTAATAAGTCATTGAAAAATAAACATAGAAAATTGAGATTTGATCCTGCAACCCCTGAAATACCGTACCGGCACTCTTACCTTTTTTTTTTCCTTTTTTTCCCTTTTTTTTAATGAAAAATCGCCAATCACAAGACCCAAAGCAGGCCACTCAAGGTGATGGCTAAAAACGAGGAGAAAGGGGAACAAAGAAGAAATCATGGGGTAGAAAGACAACTATTGATGTTGCACTTAAATTGGGACAAATTGTAAGTGGAAGGGAAGCAGGATGCAGGGAGGGAATTCCATAACAAGGCGGTACGCGGGAAGAAACTGGATGAGTATCCCCGAGTATTTGACTTGGGGACCACTACAGTTTAAGAATGCTTACCAACTGAGCCATCGATCCCTATGTTGGAGGTGTCCCTAACATGCGTGGTTCTTCGGGGGGCTGGAGGGGAGCTTGAACCCCCACAAAAAATTTTGCTTAGCCCCCCAAAAATATTTAATTGAAAAAAATTATTCTTGAAAATACTGGATCTTTTCAGTTATTAAAGCTGCAATTACATGGAGAAAAAAAACCACGTTGTATCGGCTATAGGTGCATGTTTTTTTTTCTCGTAATAAGACATAGCAGAATGTGTTAGAAGAAAGGTCTAGCCCCAAAAATATTGGGTCTTCAAGCCCCCAAAAAATATTGGCTCTAGAACCATGCCTGTTCCCTAATACTGAGTCTATTATTGTTGTTCGTTTGGCAGTCAGAAACCTTAACTCATTGTTATCTGCAGTTATGTTGAAGCAGCCATCATGAGCTGTTACAGTTTCTTAACAACTGGGTAAGTCTCACACTTAAGAGATAACTCTACCATTCCTCTCACAGAAAAGAAGTCCAATCGTAGCCATTAATATCATATTGCTCAGCTGTAAAGAAAACACAGCAATTGGTCAACATTGCTATTAAAGATAGTATCATACTTTGGTTTTTATCAAAGAAATACTGATTCATGGGCAAAAATGCCAAGACATATACAGTAACAGTCATCTGTGAAATTTGAAGTCCCATACGTTGCCCACTTTTTGAGAGAACAGTGAAAAACAGCCACAGTATTTCTTAAGTCTTTTCTCTTTTATTTTTGATCTTTTAAAAGATCAAAAACGATTTTTGGTCGTTGTTTTACTAATTTCTGGATAAATACACCATTTCAGGTGGAAATATTTAACGGTATGTTTCTGCCTCCACCATCTTCATACCCTGTAAGTTATACATAAATCTGTGAACATTTCTGTTTTGGTTTCTTACCAAAGTATGACACTACCTTTTAGCAAATTTTGGCCCTAAGACCCTTATGTGGTCTTACAAATCGGCTTAATAACAACCCCGTCATCAGATAACGTCATGTCTGTCCTCTTTTCCTTTGCAGGGAGTATGAGCAAGCGTTGCTACGGCTGACCAATCAAATGAGAGGAGTGGGTGACCCACTGGTGGCCATCTATGCCCGAGCCTACCTTTGTCGTGTGAGTAAGACCCTAGAAAAGCAATTTTTGAAGATATGAAAGTGAAAAAAAAAACCACAACAACAACGAACAAGTCTAATCATCATGAATATTAAATGATTTTGGTCGGGAAATAGATAATATGTAAATTAGGCTTGCCCTTCACCGACGTGGATGAGCACTGTATACTCAGTACTTGTGAGAGCATGTGAAAAAAATTGCATGCTGGCTCAGGTGAGATTCGAACCCACCAACAAATAATTATTGAGTTTGAGACAGAAAATGGACTCAACAGTTCGTAAACAGTGCAAGCAGCTGTGTTTTTCAAGCAATTCAAGATTTAGTGTCTTTTCCAAAGATTGTTGGTCCGAACAATTTTTGGAACAAACATAAAGTAAACTATTCTTCATGTTTTATAAGAAAAATTGAGTCGTGTTTTCGCTAGTTTCTCGTGACTCAGATGTCCGATTGTGCTCAAATTTTCACAGGTTTTTTTTTATTTCATGTACATGTTTGATCAGACAAAGTATGAGTGCAGTCATGTGACCTTTACCAATCATGTATTGTACCTTTAACCAATCAAATAGGGTTCTGTTTAGTAAACACCAAGGTAAGTTAAAGATTCCTTTGGTGATAGTTCTAGTAACATCATCTTATTCTTCTGTCCGTGTACAGGTGGGCGTTGCTGTTGCTCCAAATGTCCGTACTCATCTCATCAACAACTTTTACGATTTCCTGTCTTCGTACTCGCAAGTAAGTTTCTTCTTTCCGTTTATTTATTTTTCATGTAAATGGAGGTTTCTCTAAAGTGTCATAAAGCCCAAAGAAACACACGGAGTGAAGATTCATGTGTCGTAGTTCAAGGTGGGAAGACATTTTGTAGAGCGTAATTACTGTGAAAAAAGTAATGCTGTGAAATCTGTTCCACCCCACCAATCACGCAATAGGCCATATTTACAGCGCATCCATCTTGTCACCTTCCTTGTATACCCGTTGGAAAAGATCATAACACCAATTTTAAAAAGAAAACGGGTACCAGACTACTTTTAATCCAAGGGGGTTTACGAAACTCAGGCTTAGGCTCCAGCTCTATCATCTATATAGTGAAATATAGCTTGTGGTTTTTCATTGAAGCTAAAGTTCTGTTTTCCTTTGCAAACCAGGGGCCGATTTCACTAACACTTTGTGATCATTGCTACAGCCCAAATCCATTGCTAAACAGAAAATTGCTGTGCAAAGTAGTGATCGATTTTCCGTTTAGGTATGGATTTGGGCTTTAGCGATGATTGTAAAGCGTTAGTGAAATCGGCCCCAGATACAATTACGAACGGCAGCCCAAAGCCTTTTTTCAATACCCGTTATTTTAAAATGCATGAAGCCAGAGCCTAAGCCTGAACCTCCATTCATAAACACCCCAAGCCTCATTGTGATTGCACTGCTTTGAATGTAGGATGGATGCACCTAAGGTCTATTCCTCCCCCAAGTCCATATTTACGATGTTGCTGCACCATATTCATCAATCCTTTCTTGCACAATCACCTGTTGCATTTCAAGCAGTTGTGTGTTCTCATGTTCTCATGTTCTCATGTTCTCAAGTTCTCAACAGTAGACTTTTTTGCTTATGGTTAGCATATTTCACAGGAGAGTTTTCTTTCTCGCTACGCTAAGCAAGGACTTTCTGCAGAATGCATGCACATGACAGGGTGTTAGAAAAAAAAATCTGAAAATCTAGAAATTCTGTGCTAACAGATTAAGTGCCGAAAATCTTGCTTATGGATTAAATATTCACAAGTTCTCTAGTTTTTTTAATGTTGTTCTTTTCACCTTAAATCTTGCTTTATGCATGACAAACCTGAGATGAAAAACCTTTCTCCAATGGAGGACTTATAGAGTCAACTGTCATTTTGTTATCCCCCATATTTCTGAAGGCTAGATCCACCCCAGGAAGGTATTATAAACTTAAAGGTATAATACATGATTGGTAAAGGTCTCAGAACAGCACTCACACTTTGTCTGATCCAGCATGTACATGAAATAATAAGCCTGTGGAAATTTGAGCTCAATCGGACTTCTGAGTCATGAGAACCAGACTCAGTTTTTCTCGTAAAACATGAAGAATGGTTTTGATCTTACCCCGAAATCAAAGGTCTTTGTTTTACTCATTTCTGGATACATACACCATTTCTGGCGGAAATATTTTAAGGGTATGTTTCAACGAGCACCTTCTTCATGCCCTGAAAGTTATACGTTAATCTTTGAACATTTCTATTTGTGTATGTTACCAATCCTGTTCTGTAATTGTTTCTATTTTGATTGATTTCTTTGTCAGTTTTTGGTGCTTGGAAATTGTTTTTTTGGAGAAAGTCCCTGTCTAGAACAAGTCTTATTTCTGTCTCCAGGGTGTCTCCATCCATGAAAGAGAGTTGTTTTTTTCGCAGGATGTCCCGACTGCCCTCAAGCGCTCGAGGGTCTTGATGTGGGTAGGTCGGAGGAGCTTCCTTTGGGTCATTTACCGGGTTTTTCAATCCCTACATTACCTCACAATTCATTTCGGTTTCCCTTTAATAAAACACCACTCCACTTTTTAATCGTGGGGTGGTTACCTTTTACACTCACTATCCTTTCATAACCCGGGGAGTCTAGGTGCTCAACTTCTCCGTCTGATGCATTCCGCTACTAGCGGCAAACAGTTAAATGTGGTATCATACTTTGGTAGCATACTGAAACAGAAATCTTCACAGGTTTACCTGTAACTTACAGGGCATAAAGATGGTGATGGTAGAAACATGCCATTACTATTTTTCTGCCTGAAATGCTGTATTTATCCAGAAAAGAGTAAATCCAAAGACCACAACTATTTTTGATCTTTTAAAGGTAGTATCCTACTTTGGTAAGAAGCCAAAACAGAAATGTTCACAGATCTACGTATGACTTACAGGGTATGAAGGTGGTGGTAGAAACATACCGTTTAATTTTTTCCATCTGAAATGCTGTATTTATTCAGAAAAGAGTAAAACAACGACCAAAAATCTTTTTGATCTTTGCCCATGAATCTTTATTTAGTTGACAAAAACCAAAGTATGATATTAGCTTCAACAGCAAATTGACAATCTACATTATTTTGCTGCAGCAGATCTTCTCTTACTTTGCTCGATGGTATGTTCAGAAGGTGCTAAGCTGGCTGTCTAGAAGAACTAACAATGGTTTTGTTTTCAGAGGCTGAGGAACAACCTGCTGTTCTTTTTCTTATTATTAACAGCTGCAGTGACCTATACAACTTTTATTCCATACAACATTGTTAATGATCAAAGCTGACATTTTAAATTACATAATACATGTGGTAGGCCTAATAAACAAATTTCAAACAGCGCATATATCACAATGAACGTGAGATGTCTCTATATATGCACGCATTATTAAATCCATGGTCATTGGGCGACATTTTAATACATTCCTGAAACCATCGCAACTCTCTGGCAGAGTATAGATCAGCGCGGAATGACGTCATTCAACTGGTCGATGAAAAGAATGGAGCGATAAAAACATAGCGTCAAGTTGTATAATTTTTAAGATAAAAAGCTGCCAGGATTGTTTAATCTTAGTATACTGTAGTATTTATTATTTAGTATTTATTTCATTTCTCGGGAAGAACAAGTTACAAAGCACAAGAACAACAATTAACACTTTCAATAAAACAGGACAAAACAAATACAATAACTACATAATAATCCAATCAGCTTCCGAAGGATTGCCCAAAAGGAAATATTCCTGTCAAAGGGGCTCTCCAGACTAATTAGATTAAATAAATATAATTGAAATAAATAATCATAAATAATATAAATAAAATAATATAATAATACTGTACTTAAAGAAGGATCATTTGTCTAAGGACAAAATATGACTTGACAATGGCAGTTGTTCAGAACCGTAATTTTTTCAACCCTTTTCCACACTTGAACATTTTCAACCCCGAGCCAACCTGGGTAGGACGGCCTAGCCGGATCGAAATCAACCCTGGTAGGGAGCAGGGTTGAAAATCTCAACCCGGTTCCAAACTGCATTTTGCACCGTGATCTGTGTTGTATGAGCCGGTTCACCATAAACATAGTGTGAATGTTGCGTCTCTTTGATCTGGTTCAAAAACTTGCCGGGCTGAACCGGGGCGGATCCGGGTTGGTTTCAACACGGATCGAAAAGGAGATAGTGTGAAAAGGCCCTCTGTTTCTTGACAAAAAAAAAAAAATACTCAGGAAAAAATTATGAATTGCGACTCGACGATGTACAGTTTGTACGTGATTCGTCCGTAGGCTTGTGCCATCTACATGTTGGTTTTCATCGGTTGTCAAGTTTATGAGAATGAAAGTACCCGGATGTCCGTGCTGATCTTAGAGTTAAATATAAAACTAGAGTGTGCACTCTGGGCGTGTTGCTTGAACCACGGCCAGCGCCATTGCATTAAGGAAACAAGGGGAAACGCGCACGTCCCGTTTCAAATTGTGCGTAAATATTCTTACCCCGGTTCGTGTGCGCAGCACTGTGGATAAAATACACGTCACGTCACGCACAGTGCGCGCAGTTCTTCGAGTAACATCCGGGTACCGTTTTTGGACTCTACTGCGGTTGCTCAGTCACCCCAACTAAAATGGCGGCTGCACGTCCGTGCCAGAGTGCCGAGAACACGCACATTGAATACGAAGCGCGCACTCTAGTTTTTTATTTAACTCTATGGTGCTGATCTATTTAGCCTTGGCTACTGTATGCCACATAAAGGCTCATGGAGCATGGACTAATTAATGCTAAATGGTTTGTCACCGTTCTAAAAAGTCAAAATGTCCGTACCTTCTTGTTTCCAGCTCCAGAGTGACAGTGTACAGAACATCCTTGCCATCCAGCGGATTGAGATGTCTAGCTACCTGTCTCTATACTCCCCGGGCCTGGACTGGATACTGCAGTGCATCGCTCACCATGCCACAGAGGTGAATCTCAATGATCTTCACATCTCAGAAATCACTTCCAAACTAATCCTGTTTATGATTAATGACTAAAAAGAATTTTGGATTTAAACCTGGGGACAAGTTCATAGAGCTGCTTAAGCACCAAAATTTGCTTAAGCACCAAAACCCTTTAAATAAAATCAGTATGCCAGCCAAAACTCCTTGTGAATGTTATGCTCAGCAAACAATGGAAGAATACAAGTCAAAAGCGTGAAAATGTGGTTGGTAATCCTGTTTGATCAAAGAAGACTTTTCATGCTTAAGCAAATTTTCATGCTTAAGCAGATCTATGAAATTGGCCCCTGGGAAAACTGTAATATGCCAGTATCAGGAGTGGATCCAGGATTTT
The DNA here is from genome assembly GCA_963971285.1 of Astropecten irregularis. Taxonomy (NCBI): domain Eukaryota; kingdom Metazoa; phylum Echinodermata; class Asteroidea; order Paxillosida; family Astropectinidae; genus Astropecten; species Astropecten irregularis. The sequence goes on from OZ020248.1 coordinate 11,516,418, forward strand.
CCAAGAAAGAGGGCGTGGAAATATAAAATATACGAATTCAGCGGATGCATTTCTGGCCGATCAAAGCTAGCAGGTTACGGCAGATTGACCACCATGGTATTTACCACAAGATTAATTTATAACCACTGTCCTTTGTGTGCGTAGGCATGCCTAGTGCCGGGGAAAAGGATAAGGTCCTTGGATGAGAATATCGGGGAGCTTGCTGCCCTTAAGAATTTCTATCCTTGGGAAAATATACCGAATCTTTGAATTTAGGCTGAAATTAATTGAAATTGAAATAAATTTGTGGACATGATGTGTTTCCCATTAGGACAACTTGACGGAGATTCTCAGCAAGTGCAGAAAGCAGTGTAACAAGTGAGTTGACATGGTTATAGAAATGAAGCACTTTTTAACAAACAGATTGGCCGAGGAATGCCTAATTCTTTTTCTTTCTTTTTTAGTATTGGCGAATTTGCTTAAAGATAACATCATACTTTGGTAGCATACCGAAACAGAAATCTTCACAGATTTACCTATAACTTTCAGGGTATGAAGATGGTGATGGTAGAATCATACCATTAAGATATTTCTGCCTGAAATGCTGTATTTTTCTGGAAAGGGTAAAACCAAAGACAAGAATGAACAGTTTTGATTTCAAGGAAATCAAACTCCTGTAGACAGATTGGAAAATACCGTGAGCGTTTTTCCACTGTTTTTTTCAAAAAGTGGGCATTGAATATGACTGGAAATTGACTCAGTGGATTGTTAAAGGTTTTAAATGTATAATTCATTATTGTTAAAGGTCTCAAAAAGGCACTCACACTTCGTCTGATCCAATATGTGCATGAAATAATGAAATAATGAACCTGTGAAAGTTTGAGCTCAATCGTCCATCTGAGTCACGAGAAAATAGCGAAAACGCGACTAAATTGTTCTTTTAAAACATAAAGAATAGTTTTGATCTTACCCCAAGGTCAAAACTGTTTTCAGTATTTGTTTAAAATATTTTAACAGTATGTTTCTACCAGCACCATCTTCATAACCTGAAACTGAACATTTCTGTTTGGGTATGTTACCAATTTGTTTACCAATCCTGTACTGTACATTTAAAGACCAAAAATGTGAAAGGACTTCGTTTGTTTGTATGTTTCCCTGGTCAGTGCTCTTCTGCTGAATTCCATCATGTCAGCCTTCAAGCCTGAATTCATAGCCCACAGAGCTCTCGGATTCACAGAACTCATCAAGGAGTGCGAAGAAGCTGGATTCCCTAAGGTTAGAGTGAGGTCAAAGTTCAAAGTTCAGGTCAAAGAGCATCAATCAAACTTTGCTCGTCTGATTAATTAAAGTTGAAGGTATGTGGAGCGACGGTTTGCGGAAACACCATGTAAGAATCGTTTGTACTTTCGCACTTCAGTTTCGTCGGCACTTCTCATAAGGTCTCAATATTTCAACTAGCCTGCTCTAGACACTTTCAGGAGATGAGGACTAGAGCAGGCTAATTGAAACATTGAGACATTAGGAGAAGTGTGAACGAAATAGAATTGCGAAAGTGCAAATGCTTCTTACATGGTGTTTCCGCAAAACCATATACCAATTGTCACCATGCTAAGCCTCAAATCTTGAAAATGAGGGCTTGGATATGAACACCCTTTGAAATAAATTCCTGTTTTGCTTTTATTTTACCAGCGCCTTCTCCCAGCTCATTTTCAATCTTCTGTCTTTCGTTTCTTCGTACATTTTGTCTAGTATGGGAGTCTAACATTGTGATTAGCATCGGTCCAAGTGAGATGTTTTCTTTTCTCTTTGTTGCAGCACCATCTCTACCGGAATCTCGGCACAAACCTTGCCATGTCCGATCCGCCCCAGCAGCAGAGGCTGTCTGTTTTGAACGAAGTCTGGAAGTCCGTCATGAAGCTACGCAAACCTGAGGTAGAGAAATTGGGAGCCTTTCTCAAAGCTTGGCTCCGGTTCAGGCTTAGGCTTCGTCTCTGTAATCCATATGCTAAAAATATAGGTTGTGACTAGCCTTTCATTGAAGCTGAAGCTCTGTAGTCTTTTTTCAAACTAGAGAATCTATGTCCGAACCGTCTCTATTTTGATACCCGTAATTTTAGAATGGATTCATGTAATGGAGCCTGAGCCGGAGCCGGGCTTTGACAAAGGCCCCTGGCTGAAGATTTTGATGTCACTCTATCGGCAGACGTTTTGGTCAATTGTGACAATAGGGTCAATCCTTTTAAACATCCATTGATCTGTTTGAGGGGAATTTTGGGAGGAAAGATGATAAAAAGACCAGAGATGTTTAAGACGTGGAAAGGTGAGGCGTTGAAGTAGGACACTGACAGAGGAAGGATGTGAGAATGGAAGGGGTGAATAAATCAAGAGGTAGACGTGTAAAAGGAAAGCAGAAGGCGATGGTTAAGAAGGGTTTGATTCTAGAGACTAGGTGAAAGGAGGGCAGAGTAGGCAAGACTCTTTAGGAAGACAATATAAGATAAGGTATTAAAGGAAAAAATTAGAAAAATGAAACAGTGCACTTTTTGGATTGTCTATGTGGACAAAGGTAAGCAAGTTGGAAAACACCGACTCCAGTACATGTACCTGTTCTCCTAGTATTAACCAAAATTATTTGATTTCCTTATGAATCAGGAAAAGTTGCCAATCCAAAACAGGTAAGCTTTGTCACTCGATTGGCTATCACCCTTATTTTATGGTCCCCCCTCCCTTTTATTTATTTGTTTGCAGGATTACATCAGTTGTGCTGAAATCTGGATCGAGTATCCCTGTAGGCACTTCACGGTGAGCCGCTTAAATATCCTCCATTTTCACCTTATACTCTCTTACAGTGTTATAGTACAATGGAGCACCATTATAACGAACACCGCTATAGACCTTTCTTTTGTTTACAAACATTGTTTACAACAGTGATTGGCATGGGCGGCCAAATGTTGCAAATCATTTCGTCTTCTCGAAAGACAGCGCGACCAAATTCAACATTTTTACAAACTTTCCATAGCTGTACAAAATACAAACCATTAGGCCGAAAAAAAAAAATTGTTTTGATTGCCCTCAGCGACCGACCGTCAATTGGTCGGGATTTTTTTATTTTATTTTTTTCCTAAAGTATATAAGTCCTAAAGTATAAAAACCTCACCATTTTGGACAGAAAATGTAAGATAAAGTCTTGGATATGCTGAAAGAACTGTTTACTCCAGGTTCTCTTTTAATGTTGTGTCATTTAATATATTTCATATTTTATATATGTATATGAACGACACAGTATGAGTATTTATTCTTAAATGTTTGAAAGTCAAAAAAAAAATCGACGGACCGACTCAAAATTTTAATTTTGCCACTTGAGGGCAACACAACAATTTTTTTTCCCGGCCTTATTGCTTGTGTTGTTGTCTTTACATTTTGTCTTTCAATGTTTATGTGTACAAATTGTTTTCCAATTGTGGTTATTTTTTTATGCCCGGCTTTGGTGGCTCTCCATAGTGTCCGCCATCTTGGTTGGCAAAAACTCAGGCTGTGACGTTGCAAAAGAAAGGCCTATACCAAACATTTGGCTATACCGAACATCATCCTTGGCTCCCAATTTTTGTGTACAATGTATAATAAACAACCACTATAACAAACTATCTCTGTGCATCCCAACATGTTCATTATAGTGGCATTGCACTGTAGTTATAATAACCGATAATCAGTACTTAGGAAGGCATTCCCATTGGGTCAAGCACAAACTTTACTTACCTACATGTATTTCTTAACATCCTCCAAACCAATGAACTTATGACAAATGAAAATGACATATATTGAGAGCATTCTCTGTCTTATATTAAAAATACGTTAAATGCAAGGCTTTGAGTAGCCATGCATAGCTACGAAGGCAGTGAAAAGAGGAAAATTTTGAAAAGTTTCTTGAAAATTGAGACATAACCATCAAATAACCACACAAGGGAAACTGACTGAATTTTTTAGGTCATTGAAAAGTTAACAAAGAAAAATTGACTGGAGCGGCATTCAAACCGGCGACCTCTTGAATACCGTACAGGCACTCTACCAACTGAGCCATCCAACCCTACGTTGGTGGTGACCCCAATAGTCAATTATCTTTGTTCATTTGGCAGTCAGAAGCCATGAAACCACTCACATACTGCTTCGAAAACTGAGATAGATGAAGTGTCTCTGATATGTAAAGAAATTTTGTTCTACTCCCTGTCTTAAATCTGTTTGTATACATTCACGAATGTGGATTGATTGGTTATCTGTGGGTTGTGTGATAAATCCCCCTTACGATTTTTGTTGTCATTTTTTTTTCCAGAAAAAGGAGGTGAACACGATTTTGGGAGACATCATCAAGCACCTGACTCCAGACCGGGCGTTTGAATCTTTCTACCCACAGGTAATGAACCAAGCTGACCTCCAAGCAAAAAAAACGGGGGAAAGTTATGCAAATTTTGGAGAGTTTTGAAAATTGATATCACAGATAGTTGACATACTGTGAAGTGATGGATCGGCTATTGGTTTTGTGCACACGATACTTGACGTAGTGGCGCATCAGCTATACACTGTACACCACTTAATAGTAATGCACTAAATGATTTTGCTACAACTGAAAGGACCCAGATTGGAGCTTTTCCCACAAGTTTGTGCCGTTCTGGGTCATCTTCTGGCAAAACCACCAAAGAATGTTGAGATTTCTCTTAAACAATAAGTCAATAAGTTCACTTCAGAAAGCTAGATTTATGTCTGGCAAATTTCCACTTGCTGTGTGGCTGTGAGGGCGAGAAACTTAAATACTGGTAGGGCTATAAGCCACTGAAAAGCCAGGCCAGGCCTGTGCTTTGCCTGGGGTCTTGGGCTTCTGTAATCCCGAAACTTGAACTATCAACTCTAAGCCCCTGCTGTGTCCTGGATCATAGTTGGCATTAACCTGATTGACAGGTTGAGTCACATTTATCACGGATAATATCCAGAAGCCAGGATTTCTTGATTTTGAGCAGCTCTGTTGTAGTGAATTTTGAGGCTGACGAGGAGGATTACAGGCCCGAAATCTTGGGCCTGGCCAGGCATTTCGGTGGCTTGGGCCTGGCCAGTTTTTAAGTTTCCCTCCCTAAGGCATAGATGCATGGATGCAATGATTAAAATTTCCAACCACTATTTATCATAATAATATTAGATTGTCTGACTCAAGATTACAATTTCACCGAGATTGCCTGTTGTGCTGTTTGGTTTGTAGTTGCAGTCGGTGATGTCCAAAGTGTTGGCGCACATCAAGGATTTCTCAGTTCTGCTAGCGATGGTAAGATCAGATAGATTTTCTCTCATCTAGGCTGTTTGGTCTTTATTTCAGTTGTTGGTTTCATCATCAACTGGAACCGCATTGGAATATAATTTGTGTTTCACTGAGAACTCATGTAATGCTGAAGATAAATGTGCTTTTAGTAGTATGTGGTGTTCTCTTCACTAACCCCATCCTCCCAAGAAGCTGCTATAGCAGTTTGTCTCATGGCATGAGAATATTCACGACTGCTTCGTTATTTCTATTGAAATACATTGAATGGGGGGTACTGTCTGGAACAAGAGGTTCAATGAACCTTTATTGTCCCACAAAATTCGCTTATTGTGGTACCACAATCTGTGACTTCTGAACACAGCTGCAGTGACACTGATTATGTCTGCCTGGAATTTAGACTATTGTCCAGCGGTATTCAACCATTGTGTGCCCGCATTGTTTACGCCAATTTTTGACCGGTGACTTAAAATGAGGCCGGTAAACACGAAACCTAAAAAGGGATTAATGCTGCCACTTTTGATTAAAATACTTGGGCCGATTTCATGAAGCACTAAGTCTAAACTCTGAATAATCTTTGTTTGCTTAGTTTATGATAATGAAGAACTCAAGTGAAATATAAACAAAAAGCTATTAAAAATGCGTCAACTGCCACAACATGCACAGTAACGGGATGCAGTTAAAGCTTGTGATTCGCCCATCAATGTCATTTGTCTGTGGGGTTTGTAGGAGTTTGACATAGTTTGGAAGTTACCTTCATTGATTTTAGGTGGCTCTTTCCTCCCAATACACTTCCTGGTTGACATTTTGGGAGTTTGACGTTGTTATCCAGTTTTGACTATAAAGAGCAGGAGAGTCATGCCTGAGAATTTGGTAGGATGACATCGACTGCTAGCATCCTTTATTGACATCAGAAGGATGTATTATTATTATTTTTATTGCTGGTTTATTAATAACTGTCAATGGCAGCCCAAAGGTTGAATTAAAACAGTTTTACAATGATTATTTAAAAACAACAGGTAAAATTACTTTACTTTGAATAAAAATAATAAAATACGGATATATGAATATAAAACAAGAAACAAGTACGAGACACACATACATTGAGAATGAGAGTGGAGAACTAAATAAAAGAGTTAATCGTTCTTGTGAAGTAGGGGACCAGACTATTATAATAACGCTTGGATTTGCTTGGGAATTCTTGAAGTGTCCTTTTGGATCTAAGATTCATTGTATGAATATTCCTGGATTTTACGAACCATTCATTGAATTTGTTTGAATTAAAAGCTCTTAAAGCAAATGTAGTGCTATGAATGAATTGCTGGAATGAATGGTTTTTGGTCTGCTCTGTATCCTCTTAGGACAAGTTCATGCCGATGGTGGATATGTTTCAGAAGGATGTTGTCAAGGTAGAGCTGTGCCGTTCTATCATGGAGGCGTTCTGTCGCAATCAGGAAAAACAGACAAGCGATCCGGTCATCATCAACGCACTCATGTTCATCTGCAAGACCATGCATGACTCCATCAAGTAGGAAACAACTTTCAGTGTTATTTTCAAATTAACAATTCTAATTATATTTTGTTATAATTGATTTATTCGTCGAGGAGATGCAAATAATTTGAGCAGAAATCATGCACTGGCACAGTTGGGATTCGAACCCACTACCTCCTAGTGCAAATGTCGTACCGCTTGGCCACCGAGCTAGCTGGGGTCAGCGAAGTGAATCAAATCCCAATATCGGCGGGCACTGTAATTAATCTGTTATAATTTTTTTTTTTCGTCGAGGAGATAGAATAATGCAAAAAATGTATTGCCCTTCAACGACATAAGGCCTTTTCCCACTAGGGCGCTCATCCCCGGGGTGAACTCACCCGGGAGCCACCCCGGGGTGAAAATTTCAACCCTGGTCCCAAGCAGGGTTGAACTCGCCCCGGAGAAAAGGCAATCTCGGGGGTGGCTCAGGGGTGGCTCGTGGGTGACGGAGGGGTGAACATTTCAAGTGGGAATCGTGGCTTATTTTCACCCCCGCATCACCCCGGGGCCACCCCTGAGATTGGTCAAGTGGGAAAAGGCTTATAGATAAGCACTTCACTAAGTGCCTTTCGAGCACACATGAACAAATCATGCGCTGGCTCAGGTGGGATTCGTAACCACGACCTCCTGCTTACTATTTGTAGCCAGTTTCCTTCATGGCATCTTTGTCTTATCAACAGTGCACTGTCTCTTGAGGATGATGTTCGTGAAATTGGCAGACTCATCGCTGGATTCATCCGAAAGGTAGGAGATGTACTGGAGATGTACTGGCAATGTACATCGTGCTTGAAAACGAAGGAAGTGAAACGTGTAGATTGTTTCATTATACAAGTAATAAACTGCTGCAAACTCTCATCAGCCCAAATAATGACCTGAAATTTATAAAATACTTGGAGTTAGAAGGGCCTGGCGTTTCGATCCTAGCAGGATCTTTATCGAAGGCTAAATGACAAGAGGACAAGAATATGCAAGTAAAGATACACATAAATGGATGAGAGGATCAGGACAAAAACGGGGATGGGGGTTAGGGAGGGTAGGGATGGGTATTTGATCAGATAAGGAGAAGTCATCATTGGTAGGCAAGATCAAAGTTGGCAGACAACAGGCGCGGAGAAGAATGTGGCTGGGGGACTGGGATTATTTCTTAGTTGGTTTAAAGTCGAGAGATTAATTTGACGACTCTTCTTCCTCATGTCACTAGATTTCTTTTGGGCGTGACTTTGAGCAGCAGTTGAGTTTCTACGTGGAATGCCGTGCCAACTTCAGCTACATTGACAGCGTGCTGGTTGCCTTGGTCCAGGTGAGAGTGTCCCTTCATGGCAAAGCTGGTAGCGAACCCCTCTAACTAGCTCTTCTCCCATTTACCATTGGATTTTATAGGCCATGTTTTGTATTGTGTCTCTCCGTGGTTTGGGTTTTTTTGTGCAAATTCTTAGATTATATGTAAAATTGAAATTAAAGATATCATTGCTTTTTGATAACAAATCAAAGGATTGATTTTCACGTATGTTTTTGCTTTTTCGACCAGTTAATGTGCTAAAATATCACACGTACGTAATTTACAAAACGACAGTATTAAACTGAATTTAAAAGCAAGCAAACATTATTTTTTGCCCGGTACCTAGTGTGTCAACCAACTGGCTACTGAGACACGCACGGTCATGAAGGGGAACCACTCCAGGAAGACAGCAGCCTTCATTCGGGTGAGTTTAAAACATCAAAGAGATAAAAGCCTGCAAGAACTGCAAGAAAAGAGTAAATCAAAGACCAAAAACAATTTTGATCTTCAGAAGATCAAAAATAACGGTGAAAAGATTTCAAAATACCACAGGCATTTTGCACTATTTTCTAAAAAAGTGGGCACTGCATGCGACTGGGAATTTCAAAGATGACTGTTACTTTATTCTTTCTTAATCATCAAATAACCACAAGGAAAACTGACTGAATTTAAAAGTCATTGAAAAGTGAAAAAAGAAAAATTTACTGGAGCGGGATTCGAACCGGCAACCTCCATGAATACCTCCTGAAAAGCCGTATCCTCTTACAGGTTACAGCATTGCTGCTCATTTCGGTGAAATGATCCTTGGGTTATGGCGGTGTGCGCGTAGTTTTATGGCTTCTGAATGCCAAACAATCAAGGATGATTGAGTATTGGGGTCACCACCAACGTAGGGCTGGATGGCTAAGTTGGTAGAGCGCCTGTACGGTATTCAGGAGGTCGCCAGTTTGAATCACGCTCCAGTAAATTTTTCTTTGTTCAGTCTTTAATGTATTCTTTCTTCATACTTTTGCCCATGAATCTGCATTTCTTTGACAAAATCTAAATTATGATAATTTATCTTTAACCCTAAGAAGCAGCCTTCAATCTGAAATTCTTCTTTTGGTTTTATCCAGGCCTGTGCTGCTTATTGCTTCATCACTATTCCTTCCATTGTCGATATCTTCCATCGGTTGAATCTCTACCTCGTGTCCGGTCAGGTGGCTCTGATGAACCTCGCCCTGACCCAAGGTATGTCCAGGAGTAGAGTTTGTATTCACTACTTAGTTGTTTAGGGTTAAAGGTAGTGTTATACTTTGGTAGCATACCGAAAAAGAAATCTTCACAGATTTACCTATAACTTACAGGGTATAAAGACGGTGACGGAATTAACACACCGTTAAAATTCTTCCGCCTGAAATGCTGTGTTTATCAAGAAAAGAGTAAAAACAAGTGACAAACATTATTTTTGATCTTTTGTGTCTCTTTTTCTAGCGGATGCCTTCTTCAAGGGTGCCATCAGTCTGATACCCGACGTTCCTAAGACAATGGTGATGGACAGTAAATCACGCTCCACGGAGCCCTTCCTACTCGGCTACATCAACAACTTCCTCTCGACCATGCTTGTTGTACCAGTGAGTCACTTGCAGACGCTAACGTTAATGCTCCCTAATACCCTATTTGTGAAAATAATAATGTCACTCCTGCTATAAAAGTATAACCACAAAATCTATTTGCTTTTCTTTTTGCTTGTCTTAGTGACTGTCTATTATTGCCTTACTCCTTGACCAGGATAACCCGGACTATGGCGTTCTGTACCTGGTCCGTGGTCTTCTGAACGTTGTGCAGGACTACGTCTGGGAGCCCAGCACCGATACCAAAGCCCTCGTGTTTCTCAATGTACTCAGCCTCCTGTCTGCAATTAGCCAGGACCAGTACCTCTACCACGTGAAAAATGGTGAATTCTTGAAGCATTCTTCTTCCTCTTGTTGTTCAGTTTGATGATCTATACCTACATGCCCGAGACCAAGGGCCTGTTTGTTTAATGCACTGGATCCCAAATTTTCGGATCCACGTCCTATGCAGGGTACGCTGAAATGGGATCCGGATCCTCAGAATTCGTCATAAAGAAACAGGCCCCATGGGCCTGCTTGTTTCAGGCACGCAATCAGTGATCTTGCAGATCCATGTCCTATACAAGATATGCTAAAATGGGATCAGGGCTTGATTTCACGAAAGGCTAAGACAGATCGTAACATGCGTATCAATCTTAATTGCTAAGCAAAGTGTGATGTCACAATACTAGTTACTTTAGAAACAGGAACAACTCCTTTAAAAGATGAATCGTAAATCTTTGTGAAATCGACTGTTAGAGCAGCAGGATCACTACTTGCATGCCTGAACCAAACAGGCCCCATTATTCTTTTTTTTTATGGCTATGCACCTAGTTAATGTTAATTTTTCTTGATTTGGTTGCTGCTGTTGCTATTGTCACTGCTGCAGCTGTTGTTGCTGTTGTTGTTGCTGCACCTGATATTTCTGTATATGCATATAATGATAACAGGTTAATATTTAAGATGGTTTTTGAAGATAATCACAATCTGACTTTCCTAAAACTGAATTTGGAAATTGTTTTCTATACATGGTTAACTCCTTTCACCCTTTTTTTGTGTGTACATTTATATTGGCCTAAAAGCGCTCCGCACTAATGACGTCACAAAATCCCCGGATGTCAGACAAACATTGTCTCACACACGTAGTGTACATACACGCGCCGCACACGCACACACGTGCATGGTTGCAAACTTGCAATGTTTGTCTGAGATTGAGTGCGGAGCGCTATTATCAGTTACCAGGCCATGTGTCCAGGCAGATCACACAATGGTTAAAAACTCCTGGACAATATTCCTGACCAACATAATCGGTGCCACCACTTCTGTGTTCTTCGCTCACAGGTTGCGCTCGCTAAAAAAATTATTTTCTCAGATGCAAATCAAGGGGTAGTTTCACCACAATAAGCCCGTTTTGACATGTTTGAGGGAACAATAAAGGTTCATTGAACCTCTCCTTCCAGACAATACTCCCATTCAACGCAATCCAATGGAAATAACAAAGCAATCATCACATTGATGCATCATACCGGGGAATTAATGTAGATCAGGGGTGGGCAACCTTCATGAATCAATGGGCCAGAAACGAGGAATGGAAAATTTGGCGGGCCGCACTATGGTCAACAATGCACTTTCAATTTCAAACATTCAGTAACGAGGAATATCTTAGAGGGCAACCCCACTATATAAGGAACACAACCTGACAACTGTGCTTTGTTAGTGAAAATTTGTCAGAGAAATACCGATATGACTCAATTGATACCTCGCTGTGTGAAGCACATACCAATTTCTTTTTATTCTGGATGCGTCTCGCGGGCTGCAAAAAAATCAATGGCGGGCCGCATGCGGGCCGTAGGTTGCCCACCCCTGATGTAGATGCTTCCTGGGTGGAAGGGGTTAACATTTGGACACCCCTGTGTCTTTCCATTTGATGCAGTTTTTGTTTCTCTTTGAAATCTCTTTCTAGTTGATTCCAATGACACCTTGTACGGAGGCGACAAGAAATTCGTGGCAGAGGTCTCCCTCCTGTGTGGCACCCTCATAACATCAATCCTGGAACATTTGAAAACGCTGGCACAGTCCGAGGTAAACATCAAATCCATCCCTTCATTGAATCATTCATTCAGTCTGATTTATTCTGATAAAAGAATCATTCAAATGGCAAGTCAGTATACTATTACTAAAAATGCCTGATTTACATTAAAAAATAAGCCAAAAGACAACAAATAGAAGAATTGAAATAAGAAAACTTAAAGCAACATACATTAAAGCATACCGAAACAGAAATCTTCACAGATTTACCTAGAACTTACAGGGTATAAAGATGGTGGTGGTAGAAACATACCGTTAAAAATTTTTCTGCCTGAAATGGTGTATTTATTCAGAAAATAGTTTCCACTTTTTCTAGGGCCAATTTCATTGAGCTGCTTAAGCACCAAAATATGCTTAAGCACCAAAAACCTTGGTAAATAAAATCAGTATACCAGCCAAACAATGACCGAATACAAGACAAAATCAGTAAGCATCATATGGAAATTTGGTTGGCAATCTTGTTTGATTGATGAAGACTTTTCATGCTTAATAAATAATTTCTGTGCTTAGGCAGGTCCATGAAATTGGCCCCTGCTGTTAGCAGTTAGCAGGCAATTTTGCTGGTAATTTCTACAGTGCTTTGGAAGTAGCCCATGGTATATAATGTGATCAGCCTTGTTCCTTCATGTTTTGTTTTGTTTTTGTTGGTTTTCAATCAGAATGGTCAGAAAAGACAGTCTCAGCTTGCGTTGGATTTTTTCAACTGCATCATTGTCCACGGTGATATCTCACAACCTGAGATATCCTCACTGGCACTTAATCTCTGGAATCTGGCCCAGAAACACGGACAAGCTGACACAAGACACATGGTGAGATATGGTGAACCTTGATGGCTGGGTTGGGTTGGAATGGGCTGGGTTGGGTTGGGTTGGGTTGGGTGGGGATGGGATGGGTGGGGTTGGGTTGTGTTGGGTTGGGCTGGGTTGGGTTGGGTTGGGTTGGGTTGGGTTGGGATGGGTTGGGTTGGGTTGGGTTGGGCTGGGTTGGGTTGGGTTGGGTTGGGTTGGGATGGGTTGGGTTGGGTTGGGTTGGGTTGGGATGGGTTGGGTTGGGTTGGGTTGGGTTGGGTTGGGTTGGGTTGGGTTGGGTTGGGTTGGGTTGGGTTGGGTTGGGTTGGGTTGGGTTGGGTTGGGTTGGGTTGGGTTGGGTTGGGTTGGGTTGGGTTGGGTTGGATTGGATTGGGCTGGGCTGGGCTGGGCTGGGCTGGGCTGGGCTTGGTTGAGTTGGGTTGGGTTGGGATGGGTTGGGTTGGGTTAGGCTGAGTTGGGTTGCGGTGGGTTGGGTTGGGTAGGGTTGAGTTGGGTTGGGTTGGGTTGGGTTGGGTTGGGTTGGGTTGGGTTGGGTCGGGTCGGGTTGGGTTGGGTATAAAGAGAACTCTCTTAGAGAACCAAATTATTTTTTATTCTGGTTTGATTCATCTATTAAAGGTTCGCACCCTGGAGTACGTCAAAAACAAAGGAACTCAGACTGGAATGAAAGCCTACAAAGACCTCGCCTCTTCAATGCCTTTACAGTCAAGGACATAATGAGAGGCTGGACATGGAGACTACACATTCTACATTTGGCGCTGATCTGTTCCCATCATCCATGCTTCATGTTGATAAAGATACAGCCTGATGATTGCATTAATCATTATGTTGTACACATAAACACAGGCTGAAAAAGAGACTAATACACATTGTTTTCTTTACTTGTGTTTCCTTATTAAAACCATGCATTACACATGTAGGTTAGTCTTTCATCAAGGCATGTGATATGGAGGGTTTTCACATAATCTTCCACTTTGATGAGATTTTGAACACTTAATCTGATAATAACCTTTTGATATTAGTCTTCTTTCAAGTAAATCACAAAACACAATCATTACATTATGATTATTTTATATCCCCTTTTGTCCTGTTATCAACTTGTAATGTTGTAATCAACAAAATAATGACCACGAGGGAAACTGAACGGAATAGAGCAGGATTCGAACTTTGTTTTGTGTTTAATCAACCATGCTCTTAATAAAGATAAGTTAATGATCGATAATGAATTAACATTCAAGTTTTAATACACTTAATGATGGCAATTTGTTATATCATTATTGCTTTAGAGATTTGATGCATTTATGCCTAAAGGCATGAAGATATTATTTCACAGAAATCTCTGATAATTATTGTAAGTAAATTTTAGCCTTTTGCAGGATAAATTTATATAGTGTCTGGTGTATACATGGTGTCCCCAAAAAACCGCAACACTTGTGTTGAGAACTATTATATGAAAATTAAACTGTTTATCACTTCAAGATTCAGATATGTGATACAACTATGTCTTGGCTATCACCATGTAGGATTTGAGAAAATTTGACTAACATTGAGTGAAAAAACTAAGACTGAATTACCCAACCTCAAAACCCGATTTTCAACTTTCTTTCATACACATTATGGGTGTATTGACCACTATGCGTGTTATCCTTCCAAATTTGTTTTTAAGGAGTACTCTTTCAATTCGTCATATTTTCGCCAATTTCAGCCCCAATATGCTTAAATTCTACATGGTGATAGCCAAGACATGGTTGTAACACATATCTGAATCTTGAAGTGATAAACAGTTTAATTTTAACATAATGGGTCCCGACACAGTGTTGCGTTTTTCTGGGACACCCTGTATAATACTTAAACAGGTTAGCGTAAGACACATGAGAAGTTTTTGAACTCCTGCACCGTTTTGTTAGGATGTTGAAACACAAGTAGTCTTGGGAATTAAGTTGCTGACTATTCAATTGCACTCAGTGGAGTCAGTGTACTAGGCTTCAATCAAACATCACTTGCTGAACAAGCTTTTATTATGGGCCTTTTCGAAACAAGGCTTGAGGCTAGGCTTGGGACTTTTTTTGCTACTGCCATTTGAAGCCCACAAAACTAAACGAAGGGATTGGGCCACATGACGAAGCCGAAGAAAGGCTCCAGCTTCGCCATGTATCTCAAGCCATTCATTTCATTTGAGGACACAAAATGGGTAACAAAATGAATCCCAAGCCTAGCCTCAAGCCTCAGTTCATACATAAAAATTATTATAAAGGCCATATCGTGTACATTTTCATTAAGTTTCCATGAATTATAACGTATAATTAGTTATATTTTTATAGATAAATAAATGTTTTATAATGCCTTGATTTACTAAAAAAAAAAACACCAACTTTAACCGCTTATATAATTATATATGCATGCCAGAAAATGGAGAGACCTTCGATTCGATAGGCCTATTAGAAATTGCCAACCTCCGTAAATTTCTTGACTATGTAAATACTGCTGGGCCAATCTCGCCGCCACTTCATGTATGGGGCAAAATAGTGTCAACAGTTTTATCACCCACAACTCTGTAAGCCCAACTGACGGGATGGTCTTGTATTACACGTCTTGCTTTTGTTCTTAGGGCCAAGAGTGCCCTATGCCCTTTTCTAAACCTCGGCTCAGGCTCAAGCTCAGGCTCCTGCTCCATTTCGTAAAATCAATCCTTTTCAAAATAGCGGGTATCAAAATAGTGGTTTTTGGCAGCGGTTTGGAAGTAGACTCTCTGGTTTGAAAACAGAGCTTCAGATTCAATGAAAAAAAAAAAACCCTAGATTGTCAACATGACAGAGACAAAGCTGGAGCCTGAGCCAGAGCCGAGGTTTGGAAAAGGGCTCTATAGCCAAATTGAGGTCACGGCCATTGGCAATACAATTATGGTATATCATGGAGGAAGGATGGGTATATACTTCGAAATCTCTAGTTTATACTTTATAAACTTGACTCCATTTCTTCCAAAGTGTGGGATTTTTCATTACAGTGATTGGATCCTGATTAGCCTAACTCTCTCGGATGCTTGAAAATGACCTTTAGCCTTGGTTCAGTTCTCGGCGAAATGTGGAGGGGAACCGGAATAAAATAATCCAGAAGTCCAAAAACCGCTTGACATCTATAATGGGCCAGCATTCGCGATCTCAAATGTATTTGAGCGAAAGACAATTTGGTTTCGTAACTAGCAACGGAGACAATTGCGAACTCTCATCGATGAAATAAAAGAAAATGGAAAGAAATAATAACAATAAGCATCAGTCTCAATTTTATATCTTAAAAAGTATGGTATTGTTTCTTGGTATCATGGCATGGTTTCTCTTTACATATTAAATATCCATTGACTCGTCATTTACTGAATCTAACTCTGTTTCCAAAATCTAGTTGGTTATTCACTGATACTTATATCCAGACAACTCGATATTATATGGAACATCTTCAATATCTTTTTGGAGGTTGCATGTTAAAGGTAGTAGGCTATCATACTTTGGTAGCATACCGAATTAGAAATATTCACAGATTTACCTATAACTTACAGGATATAAAGATGGCGATGGGAGCAATATACCGTTAAAATGTTTCAGCCTGAAATGCTTTATTTATCCAGAAAACGGTGTAAAACCTATGAATTAAAAGAATTTTGATCTTTTAAAGATAAAAAATACCCAATGAACAGTTTTGACTACACACTGTATTTCCTCAAAAAGTGGGCACCGTATGGGACTGGACATTTCACAGATGACTGTTACTGTATCTTCCTAAATTTTTTACGCCTAATTCTGCATTTCATAGACAAAAACCAAAGTTAAATACTACCTTTAAATATCGAACGAAGGCCGTTTACTCTATATGCCTCTTGAAACTCGAACACTAATCATCTTTTCAATGACGAATGCAGGATCATGGACTATCTTATTATGAGATAAATGCGGGGGAATATGAAAAGACTATAGAATTTTAATTAAAAATGCCAGACTAATCGATATCCTAATGGCAATAACCTTTGGGAAAATACATCTCTTCTATAAAAAAAAAAAAAATTTAGACAGTAATTTAGACATAATTCTAAATGCCCTGACTTCAGTTGTGAAACATGATGTTACAAGCATTCTAATGCAAGTGAATGTTTTTACATTTATGTTTATGATATTACACATTCAAGTATTAAACTATTATTGGTTTATATTAATCCTGAACGAACCCATATGACGTGTGCGTTATACATGACCTTCTAAATTCAATCAATTTGGTCCATGCGTGCCAAACACGACACTGTATGCATTGAATGCTCATGGGCGCACAGCGTGCATTAATATAACGCCGTGTGAGTTGTGTGTACTGTACTGATGCACACAGTGCTCGCCTCATCATAAATTATGACAATGCTGATTTTATTGATGATGTAGTAGACGGAGCAGCATTGCTCTCTGTACGTGTATGCGTATAGGTCTCTGCATCCAACATGGCGGCTAGACATCTCAAGCTCGGCGTTATACCGCTGCACTACTTGCTCGTTGTATTAGCCATCGCGGGGTTTTACGTCGTAACAATCTCGTCCCAGGAATACACCGAGTCGCCAGAGATTGTGGTAGCGGATTCCGAGCCTCAGCCCTACTGTACGTTTTTCAACAATCGTGCTCCAGCGGCCCAGCCGAACCTCAAGAACTGCACTTGGTTTAAGGACCACTGCTGCTGTCGCCAGGTGGAGATAGAGGTTGCTTTCGGTAAAGTCAAACCCTTGCAGGGTTCCACCTTGCCCTGCCAGAGGTACATCAACTACCTCATCTGCTACATCTGTGCGCCCACCCAGTACAAGTTCTACCTTTGGCAGAGGCTGACCGTCTGCGAGGAGTTCTGCGATCTCATCTTCGACAGTTGCAAAGACGCCATACTCAAGGGCTCTCGCATCGGTGAGCTGTACAAGAACGGCACCAACTTCTGCAAGAGTCGGCGCTTCGAAGTGGCGCCTTACTCCTCGGGGAAGTGTTTCTACTTCAACGAGACGCTGGATACGTCTTCGGCTGGTGTCAGGCTTTCGCCGGGGGCGTCCTGGATCCCCTGGGTAGTCCTGGCCATTGTTGTCACGGTAATGACAAAGTTCGATGATATGCTCCACATAATGGGGAGATATTCCGGCCCTTAATGAAGATATGAACTGAATTTCAGACTTTGACCATGCAACTTTAGTAAAACACCTTGGCTTACATTATAAATAAGACACACTATGACATCAAATTCCCATATTCAGTGACGTCGTCGCGAGATGTGTTCATCTCGAAGATTTTGTAACCCAACTTACCCAAGGACGAAATGTTTCGAGGACACATCAAATTGCACCGATATTGTAACGGACTTTCTTCTTTCTAAGTCTCCTTCTCTGGTCAACATCAAATCCTAATCCGGTGTTCGAGATTCTAGGAGTGGACACAACGTATGAGCCTCCTGATCGTGTTGGCTTGAGTAGGCCCTACTCTCAAAATGAAACATAAAATGAGAATGTGTACCGTCAAACAGGACAGTTCCCTTTTCCCGCCATCAAATGCATCGAAACAGTTTGAACACCAAGGAAGGAACATGTTATAACTTCTGTTTTATCCTTTCTGAACCGATGCTGAGGAAAATGAAACTTGAGAACATGTAACTAATATACCCTGAAGTGACTAAACTGTTTAGTGGCAAGCTGCAAGTTACCCGACTTCAATGCAAAAGCAATACTTTTCAAAACTGAACAAACTTTGAAGAACTGAAATGTGCTCAGTGCTACTGAAATGTAAAATGAAAATTGCTTCGCGACAAATTATGATAGTGGCTGATATAGTATGTATGTGTGTGTGACCAAAAAGACGTTGCAGTATGTAAGATAAAATTATTCGCTACATTTTCATTTGTTTGTCGTTTTTTTAACACAGTCTGGGCCTAGACTATACGCCGTGCTACTGCCGCGCCGAACTCAAATAATTTTACATTTTCAAGTTTGGCACGGCAATAGCACGGCGTTTAGCGTGAATTTGGCTCGGCAAATTGAGTTCGGCACGGCAAGCTCTTTGGCTCGGCAGGATCTGCCGCGCTAACGGTATTCGGAACGGCAGTGGCGCGACACTTTCAATTAAGCTCGGCGTTTAGTGCAACTGCCGCGCTATTGCCGTGCTATTGCTGCACTCAATTGATTTAAGTTCGGCGCGGCAGTAGCACGACGTATAGCCTAAAGCCCACCGCACACTATACGATCCGACATTCCGACTAGAACCCGACTGGTTTTTGGAAGGATCGCAAAGCATTCTGGGAATCTTAACCGTGATTGTTCCCAGTCGCAGACCCACTCTGATGGCCAGTCGGCAAGATTCGACTGTCGAATCACAGTTAAGACTCCCAGAATGCTTTGCGATCCTTTTAAAAACCAGTCGGGTCGTAGTCGGATCGTATAGTGTGCGGTGGGCTTTAGGTTCACAATATTATTGTTGATCTTACATTGAGTAAGTTAATAGTAACTATAGCATTGGTTTTACACAGGAAGATGTGTAGGGATAGAAAAAAAAGACTAGGCCCATAGATTGTGTTCGCCACATTGTGGCATGATTTTCAACACCTCCAGACAATAGCAATCTTATCTACATAAACGCACAATGTCTAATAGCTTGTCACCACGTGTCTGCCTTGCCTGAGGCGTCTGATTAAAGGTAGAACGTAATAATTTTACAGTGGGAGCATAACCGTTTTGATTTTGATGTAAAACCAGATGCAACTAAATGTATTTTTACGTATACAACTCAATTGTTCAGTGGTATAGGCGTGGCTTCAAATCCGACGTACAGTAGCATTCCAGGACTGGTCATGAAAACAATGTAGGCTGTGTATTAAGTTTGTAATTTTGTCATACAGATTCCGTGGTATGATTTTGATTAATATTGCACCGCATAGGTAGGCAAGTTATTTTATGTTATCATTACCACATTTTGAATGTGAATTTACGAGAAAGCTATAGAAATATTAGAGCATTTTTCGTGACATTTTCCTCTAGGAAAATCTAAATTGTTGTTTGTATTATCCTTTTATTCTGAAAATGTAAAGATTCAATAAGAAATTTGATAAAAAGTAGAGAACTCCAGACAATGACAAAGCTGTTCCCTTTTTACTTGTCACGTCAAATAATACAAATATTGTGACCAGCTGATGGATCATTTTACCGTCCGATATCTCAAATTGAAAATGTGCAAACTTTGACCATTCCTGCATTTGCAAATAATCGATGACATATAAGAGCAATGCTAATAACTTTTCAATTCTCAAAGTCAGTATTATTATTAATTAGTGTACATAACATTATGTAATTCTACTTCATTCACCGTTTAGGGTGACAGTTTTACCTAAAAAGGCGTTAGCTAGACCACATTTGGGCGACAATTTGGTGTCGCCCTAATATTTTGTCTCGAAAACTAGAAAAGAATTGTCAGTTAAAAAAGTTTTTTGGAATCGTCCTATAGTCTATTACACACGTTTGTGTACAATGTTTGGTTCAACTTGGTTTCCCAACAAGGAGCAATAAATGAAGAAGGGTTTCTTAGCGCACATGTCTATGGAATTGTCGCCCTGACATAACAAGAATAATGATTGTACTGTGATGTCATGGCAAAATGGAAAGAGGTGATAAGTTATTACACAGTTACAATATGTAACTTTGAATTAAGTTGTTTATAAGGATCTGTGTAAATTAACATGTCACACTATTTATTAAGCCTATTATTTTACCAAATTTAAAGGTAGTATCAGATTTTCGTATAACTTACAGGGTGTGAACATACCGTTCAAATTTTTTCCGCCTGAAATGGTGTATTTATGCAGAAATTAGTAAAACAACGACCGAGAATCGTTTTGATCTTTTCAAAGATCAAAAATAAAAGAGAAAAGATTTAAGAAATACTGTAGCTGTTTTTCACTGTTTTCTCAAAAAGTGGGCACCGTAGGGGACTGAAATTTTCATAGATGACTGTATCTGTCTTGATATTTTTGCCCATGAATCTGTATTTCTTTGATAAAAACCAAAATATGATACTACCTTTAAGCACTCAATGGAGAAATGTTACAGAATAATAATTATGGTAGGCCTATAAACGATGTGGCATTATGGTAGACCCAAGTTAAACTTTTTCCGTGTCGCGATGTGCTCTTTCTAATTATGATACCTCCATCTGCTACTTTTTCACAGAGCAAGTTCACAAAATTAATGATTAGTGGCACTCCTTTTGTAGTTGGTTTCACACATGACTGTCGCTGTGTGGCGCTGTCGCACTAGGCCGTATACCCAATCGTCTGCAGAAAAAAAAGAGAATATAATATTATACGTCATACGTGTAACGTATACATGTACATATTATAATTAGATGTTTATACAAAGTATTAGTTTGCAAGATCGTGTTTGTTATCGCTATCATGTTTTTTATTGTGAATAAAACAACATCCATTTTAGAAAACAATTGAAAAGAAGCTTCCGTTTTTGGTTTGATATAAAAAGATGCCTACATTTGTCTTAAAGGTAGGATCATTACTTTGGTAGAATACCAAAACAGATATCTCACCAGATTTGCTTATAATTTACAGGGTATAAAGATGATGATTTTTTTTGGCCTGAAATGCTGTATTTATTCAGAAAAGAGTAACACCTAATGACCATCAACAATTTTGATCTTAAGATTCTAAAAATACTATGGGTATTTTCACTGTTTTCTCCAAACAAAAATGGGACTGAAAATTTCACAGTATTCTTAGTACATTTATATTGTATAGTATATACTTCATGTTCTAAGAATAATTGTAGCTTTTTTCTACATCTGAAGAACTGTGAAAATTAAATGAGGTTGCGCTGAAACCAGGTTGACGAGTAGCCCTAGGAAAAAATCAAATCACAAAATAGAATCTGTGGAACTATGTGGCGGCCATGGACTACTGCAAATCCTGTTACACTGTCACTAAGATAGTATCCGAATAAACTGATTACTGGAATTGGATTTACACATTCGATACGAGTTGAACCAAGGAAAATTTTAGGGCGGCTACCGCCCAACCTATGGTGTCCTCACTCATTTTTATGGCCGCCATGACATATGACGTTATAGGCGAATCAAAACCACTAACTAATGTCGTGGCATTTGACCGCTGTTTTGATAGAATTTTCTGTACATTTCACTAGATTTCTTCGTTCCCTAACAGTACTGAGCAAACTTGAAGGATTATTCAGAAAAGAATCATGCCGCATATAAAAAACACATCGAGAGAAAAATGTGCGCAGATTTGTGATGTTTCGCACGTCATTATAGGGGCCTATGCATTTGCAAACATCGCACAACATGACAAAATATTCGCAGATATTTGTGGTGTACGATGTATCAAAAATCACGAATATAATTATGTGTGAAGATATTGTAATGTTCGATGTCCCTCCTGCGCCACCATTCTTTGCCGTATTGGGCATGCATGATATTATGCATAGTATAATTTCACGCTGTGAATAATGTAATGCGCACCCCAAGTGTCATGTGTCATGGCGACCATCGCATCTCGCACTGGGCACGAAACCACACTATAGGGTGCCTGAGGCCGCCTTTTCAATCACGCTTTCTGATCATCGCTAAAGCTCAAATCCAAAAATCGCTCAATGGAAAACCCAATCGCTACTTTGCGTAGCAATTTTCCGTTAAACGATGGATTTATGCTTTATCGATGATAGCAAAGCGTTTAGCTGGCAGAGAGCCAACTATATTCTTACAAGGCCCACAAAGCTCAACATTTTCACACACGTGACTATGACGTCAGGTACTCTATCACTTCTAACGTGACTCTTGTATAATCTCTAGCGCGCAGTCGCAAGCAAATTGGACTAAGATCTAATGCAACGCGTGAGGGCGTAGTTTGAGTGCTGGGAAGAGACTTGCAGAACACGACGAACGAGCAGACGATAGCACAGCATCAGACGAGGAAGGAACAAGTGGTCAACCGACTCCCTGAAATGACAACTAAGATGCCAGTTCTTGTATCTCACCAAATCAATTGACATGAGCTGGATAACGTGCCCACAGCGGTCCCGATAAAGGTAGGTTTCACATTGTGTCGTTTCATTGATATTGACATCTTGCAAATACCTTGTTTCTTTAAAATTAGTAAGTACTCTGTTAGCAAAGCAAAACAGAAATCGGCACAGATTTTACCAATAACTTACAGGTTGTAAAGATGGTGATGGTAGAACATACCGTGAACATTTTTTTCTGCGACCTGAAATGCTGTATTAATCCTGAAAAGAGTAAGACCAATGACCCAAACAATTGATATTTTAAAGGTAGTATCATACTTTGTGGCATGCTGAAACAGAAATCTTCACATTATATTTACCTATAACTTACAGGGTATAAACATAGTGGTGGTATAAACATATAGGCCTACCGTTATTGTTTTCGGCATGAAATGCTGTATTCATCCGGAAAAGAGTAAAACCAATCACCGAGACTAATTTGGATCTTTTCAAGATCAACAATAATGGTAAAAGAATTTAAGAAATACGTACCGTGGCCGTTTTTTTTTCACTGTTTTCTCAAAAAGTAGGCATCGTATGAGACTGAAATTTCACAGACTGTTGCTTCCTTGATATTCTTAGCAATGAAACTGCATTTTCGTTACAAAAACCAAAGTATGATGGTATATACCTTCAATTCTGAATTATGATGAAACAACTCTTTCCTTCAATTTCAAATTCGAATAGTGCAAAGATACAAGTTCGTCTTATTCAGTATGAGTTCTCATAGTTTCCTGTCATTGCAGTGTAGTATTGAGGTGCAAACATAGTAATTGCGATAAATACACTATGCTGAGAAATCCAACTGCCAACATTACCAACAAATGGAACTTTTTTGATATACATTCTGTCATTTATACAGGGTATCCCCCAAAAAAGCAACACTTTGCGTCGGAACTGTTATATATAAAAATTATACTGGTTATCACTTCAAGATTAAGATAGGTGATGCAACCATGTCTTGGCTATCACCATGTAGAATTTGAGCAAAATTGAACTGAAATTAAGTGAAAAAAATAAGACTGAATTACCCAACCTCAAAACCGAATTTTCATCTTTCTTTCATACACATTATGTGTGTATTGACCACTATGCGTGTTATCCTTGCAAATTTTGTTTTTAAGGAGTACTCAATTGGTTTGCTAATTTCTGCCCGATTTTGCTTAAATTCTACATGGTGATAGCCAAGACATGATTGTATCACATATCTGAATCTTGAAGTGATAAACAGTTTAATTTTAATATAATGGGTCCCGACACAGTGTTGCGGGTTTCTGTTTACACCCTGTACAGTCGAGTATGGTGGTGCAGCTATAAGGACATCGAACATCGTGTAACCATGTGCTTAAAATCGCACATCGCAAAAAAGCTTCACATATTAATTTTGGTTTTTAAGGTCGACATCTTAGCTTAGGATAAGAAATACTTAAAGGATAATTTGATGTAGAGTTTTCGTCAGATACTGCGGCTTTATTTGATTTATTAAGTAAAAATTTAATGTCAATATATTTTGAGGTTTTCGGGTGAAGTTGGGAACCGTGATTTTGAATGAATATCACTCTAATATGCAACGATGACGTGCTCAGCAAAATACCCAATCCGAAAGCAAATATGAAAATTGTTTGACAATAATTATATAGGCGGCCCTATTATGTTAAAAGCGTTTTTGCATAAAACGCATCACTTGTCTGTATAATTTCAGTCGATATGGTAAGTTTGTAATTGTAAGATTTTTCCTCCTTGAAAAAAGAGAAACTAGACATTGCCACTTTATTCGGGGCTTATAAGCCGTGCGTTCAGGATTGGTACCATACAAACAGAAATGCTCACAGATTTACGTATAACTTTCAGGGTATGAAGGTGGTACTGGTGCAAACATATTATACGGTTCAAATGTTTCCGCCTGAAATGCTGTATTTGTCAAGAAATTAGTCAAAAAAGACAGAAAACCGATTTGGGGTAAGATCAAAAGCATCCTCCAGTTATGTTTTATAAGAAAAGTTGAGTTGGTTTGTCACTATTTTCTCGTGACTCAGATGTCCGGCGATTGAGCTGAAATGCGTTAATATATGTACTTGCTAGATTAGACAGAGTGTGAGTGCTGTTCTGTGACCTTAACATATCATGTATTATAATTAAGTCCATTGCACTGTACACACAGTTCAAAGAATAAGGCGTACATCTGCACATTATGTAGGCCTACTCACTAATTATTGTTTGTGAGTGCGATTAATTAACGCACATTGCAGTTATTTGCAAAGATGTATTTTCAGTGAAACCCGAAAATAATTTTCGCCTGGCAAAGATATTTAACGATGTGTGATTGCCTTTCTGCCCCCATTAGGCCTACTCCTGAAAGCATCCCCGCAATGCCCGCATGATATATCATAGCATATCTTTACCAGGCATGATTACCAGGCATTTCAGGGAATAATTATTGTCTATTTCTAAGTATCCGGTACATTTACGTACATTATAGATGCTTGACCTCGTCAAACATAGCTACGGAGCTCCACGAGTGCCATTTTTCTTATCAAGAAAAACACATAATTTATCTCGCCAAAATGACTTACTGAAAGAAGGAATTCATATTGTCCTAACCTTGTACGTATAAGACGATATCAGGGTAAGACGACTCTTTAGATGTACTTAATTCGTTGAATTGACGGTCAGATAAATTATCAGGATAAGTCGACTTTTCGTTTTCGCTAAAACTAGTAAAAGTCATCTTGTTGAGATAATTAATGAAGAAAGACGATCATTACGCTGTTGGAATGGCACTCGTGGAGCGCCGTACATATAGCCGTGTTTCGTAACGAATGCGGTAATATCATGCGCAACAAACATACGTAAGTGCTACAGTGTAAACCTGTGCTAATGTGCACGATGGATATCAACTTAACAGAACAAAACAAACATCAAAATCCAATGCGTTAATTGTGCATACATCACCACCTAAGGAACCGTGACTAATATTGTTTACAACGCGAGTAAACGGTATACCATTAGTACCAGTGTTCTGACACATTATACGTAATGGTAAACATGCATGACCTCTGTGATTTTTTGTGTGTTTGATCTATAGGGAATTGTAAGATTCAGTTGCACGGGACTTGCTGCACATGCATAAACCACCAAGTGATACTGCAAGGACATTCTGACATGTTCCAAGAACCGGGCAGCTTATGTGAGTACCTGTTCCAATTCCACGATGACAAGGCTATGAAAACGATTTATTAGTATGTTGATTAAATTTAAACCTTGAATGAACGTGTGCAGATATAAGACAGCTTCAGTTGAACGACAGAGTGGTTAAAGATACGAGACTTGTACATCCACATGAGCTGACATTTCATATTATTCCCGTGGAAGATTTTTGGTGTTTGTTCTTGCCCAGCATCCAGCATGGATATGTTGCCTTGGGATGTGTTCCTGTGCGTTCTTTACGGACTGGTAGCAGTCGCGATCGTTTTTAGTAACTGTTTCTGTCTCGTAGTCATACGAGCTGTGCGCACCATCAACAAGCCCACGAAGCTCCTGATGGCTTCCTTGTCCGTAGCTGACCTCTGTCAGGGAGTGTTTGTCGTTCTCCCCGTCGTGGCAGCTCTGGTTACGGGTGGCAGACCTAACCAGAATGTCATCTGGTGTAGCTTCTCTGCCTTCTGTACCATCTTCTTCCCGGTGGCCGGCATCGCCTGCATCATGCTCCTGAACGTGGATCGATTCGTGGCCATCTTCAGACCGCTCCACTACCACGAGATCGTCACCGTGCGCCGGGCCTACCTGGCCGTGGGCGCAGCCTGGCTGCTGTCTCTGGTCATGACCTGCCTGTTGGGGTTCCTACCGGGCAGGTGCGTCGTTTACCACCCCCAGTTCCACATGTGCTTCTTCACCAGCAGCCGGCCGGATGGAGGCAGTTTCCTGTTGTCCGTCTGCCTGCTCGTGGTGAACGTTGCTGTTCCCATTCTTGCCAGCACCGTCTTCTACGTCTTCATCGTCAGGATTGCACGCCGTCACACCAAGATGATGATCACTTTCTCCACCGGCGACGGTCACACCGTGGACATGTCCACGCTGAGCGGCCAAGGAGACAGCACTACTGGGAAAGATCGTGCTCTCACCCCCACCACCACCACCAACAACAACAACACCACCACCCAGACCAGGAAGCCCAACACCAAGGCTGCCAACACCTTCTTCATCGTGACTGCTGGCTTCGTGGTGACCTGGCTGCCATTCCTCGCCATCCTACTGCACGAGGGCCTGAAGAACAACATCGTACCCAGGGGGCTGGCCGACATCTCCCAGGTGGCCGTCTTCTCCTGCAGCTGGTGGAACATCCTCATATTCTACATCAGAAACAGCGGTTTCAACAAGAAGGCAAGAGAGCTTCTACGCCTGCGCCATTAAACAAAAATGAAAAGAAGAGAAGATTCATGCGATTCATACGGAGCTCCACGAGTGCCATTCCACTTATCCAGACATAATTTATCTCGCCAAGTTGACTTTTTGAGTGGTAAAAGTCGTCTTGTCTCAATAATTATTATCTCAACAAGATGACTTTAGCGAAAAAAAAAAGTTGTCTTATCCTGATAAATAACCTCACTAAGTTGTCTTTATAATGGTAAACTATCAGGACAAGACGACTTCCGTCTTTCAGTATGTCGTCTTGCCAAGATATCTTATCAGGATATGTCGACTTCTTAGTTTTCACTATATTGATAACATATCTCGATAACTCGACTTTTAGGGCTTAATTAGTCGACTTGGCGAGATGTGGCTATCTGGATAAATGGAATGGCACTCGATAAACCCATAGAATATCACGTCAACGACTCAAGGAACAGACAGGCTACTTACAAGAACAATTTGAAAATGCATCCCATATTAAAACCGGCTTATTTCAAATGAAACTTCATTCTTTTAACTTCCTTTTCAAAACTATGTTTATTCATTGTACTAGTTGACGTAGTTAAAGTTGTAAACTTGTAATTACACCTAGGACAAGCGTGTCATTTCGTGAAAACGAAAACAAAATTGTTAACCGTTTCACGAAGTGACACGCGCGCGTACAAGGCGCAGCACTCGGTTTGACGAAGAGACACATAGGGCCTGTTTGTTTATGACGAATCTTGCGGATCCGGATCCGGATCCCATTTTAGCGTACACTGCATAGGAGGTGGATCCCAAAATATCGGATCCTTTGCGTGAAACAAACAGCCCCATAGCTATAGCCAAGCCGAGAGATTCGTGAAACCGATTTATATCAAATTTACACATGAGTGTCCCTACAGTTAGCTATGGGGAAATTGAATTGCGTGTCAGTTCTTGAAACCAAAAATCAGGGAAAAGTCGAACAAAATAATGTTCCCAATTAGTCTAATTAGCCAGGGGCCAATTTCATAGAGCTGCTTAAGCACCAAAATTTGCTTAAGCATAAAAAAAACCTCAGTAAATAAAATCAGTATGCCAGCCAAAACTCCTTGTGAATGTTATGCTTAGCAAACAATGGCCAAATACAAGTCAAAAGCAGTAAACATTACATACAAATTTGGTTGGTAATCCTTTTTAATCAAGGAAGACTTTTCATGCTTAAGCAAATTTGGTGCTTAAGCAGCTCTATGAAATTGGCCCCATGTTCCGGTATAAATAAAGCCTTATAAATTAATATACAGGCAGATATGCGTACAAATAGTCCAAATCAGTAATAAAAAAAGAAGAAGAAGAAAAAAGAAAAGAAAAGAAAAATGCACACATTGGATGCCTTCGTGTCACTTCATGATGTCAGTGACGTCGTTCCTAATCCACGGGGATTTTGTATTACTAAACCTATATATCGTATTCTGAAATACATGCAGATTCAAGATTATCTCTGCGATCAGCGAATTATTTTGGAGGCCAGAACTTCAAAGTGATGATTAAAACGATAGCCCGGGGCTGGGATTATTGAATCTGAATCGATTACCATCTTAAAAAAGTCTCTTACGATGCATTTGCATATCATGCGCCTTATAGTATACATGTTTTTACTTTTGTTCTGGCCGGTGTGAGATAACTAGGGTCGAATTCACCAAAGGCAAAACATGATTTTAAAGTGCGTTATCAATCTTCCTCTTAGGCAGCCCCATATCTTTCTCAGTTTGATATTATCTGATATCAATGGAATTGCTGCGAACAACAACAGCACACCTCAAGCACAAATCAAAGATCGTTGCCCCTTCCATTTGATGGGCATGTAAATGCAAGCATTATCGTTGAACGAAAGGACCTAGGCACGATTTCACGGGAATCCTTTATGCCTATGTTTGTGCTTACGGGCACTGCATGCTACGCATGGAATATATTTCATGATATCCGTAAGCAAGACTTTCGGTCAGCGAAAGTCGCGCTGTCATTATTTATTCTGCAGAATTAAAGTCCTTGCTTAGCTTAGCGAGAAAGACAAGAAACTCGTAGATGGAAAAATTATCAGTTGTTCTTGTGTGTTGTCCGGGTTTATTTTGTGCAAATCTCGAAATCCAGGTCCGAAATCTCAGTTCGTGCAAATCTAAAAAATCCCGGCCCCCAAATATTGTCAATTCGAGTAAATTGAGTTTTGGAGGTTTGCGAGCAAACAAAGTCACTATTGCACAATTTATTGTAAAGACTGTGGCGCACTTGCTATAAAGACAGACACTGTACTATAGCTACGTAATGATAATGATATCGAATCTTCTGTTTCTATTATCCTGTAATCTGGTTCCAAACGAGTTGTCTTTGCAGAACATCAAACGATTTATAGTGGGCCTACGCCCGACCAAATCTCGCTGCCGAATCGTACGATCTCTCGCGCATGGAACTCGGTAACAAGAGACGGATTCCGATTATCAGTGTGACCATTGAGTGTCATAAGACGAGAGTGAACGGGTTTACAACCTGACAAACACCCACACAAAACTGGTTGGTTATTGCGAACACGCACAAGGGGAAGACAGCAATGACCTACCAGGGGCCAATTTCAAAGAGCTGCTAAAGCACTAAACTTTGCTTTAAAGGTATTATCATACTTCGGTAGCACACTGAAACAGAAATCTTCACATATTTACATGTACCTGTATTTATGTTACAGGTTATTAAGATGATGATGATATCATGAATATTAAATGATGATGATAGAAACATCCGTTAACGTTATTTCTGCTTGAAATTTCTGCTTGAAAAAACCAACGACCAAAAACAAATTTGATCTTTTAAAGATGCAAAATAAAAGTGATACAATTTGTTTTAATACAGTGGGCGCTTTTCACTGTTTTCTCGAAAAGTGGGCACCGTATGGACTGAACATTTCACAGATGACTTTTACTGTATCTTTCTTGATATATTTGCCTATGAATCTGTATTTCTTTGACCAAAGTATGATATTACCTTTAAGCAACCAAAACCTATATATAGGTAAATCAGTGTATCATCCAATACTCCTTGTAAATGTTATGCTCAGCAAACGATGGCCGAATACAAGTCAAAAGCAGTAATAAAATATCACATGAAAATTGGGTTGTAAGTCCTGTTTGATCAGGGAAGACTTCTCATGCTTAAAAGCAAAATGTTTGCTTCATCAGCGCTCTGAAATTGGCCTCATTATAACAGCCTCCTTTTCGTCAAGATGAAATGCGAAAATGAAGAACATAAAAGTCGACCCCATTTCAGAGAAAAAGTCATCCTAGAATTGAATTTGCCATGTTACAAAACATGCATGTCCCGACAGGTTCACTAATTAAACCTATTTTGCAATCAGACCACTCGTTAGACTAACAGATGACAGGCAAAAGAAGAAAATAAAACTGTGACCGAAAAAAAAAATTGAGGGTGAGAAACAGTCGACAAGCTGGCCTGGAAAATGGGATAAGGCAAATTAGATGCACAAAGCCGGTAATTCGGGATTGATTACATTATAGCAAGAAAATTCACCGTATTCCAAGCGAGGATTACTCTTGGGATAACGGCTTCTCGGTCAACATTGCCAAAATTTGATTTTTAAGGGGTTTTTAAAGTTTTGTTTCTTCTTCTTCCCCTTTTCTTTTGTGTTTTTTTAGTGCAAATCTCTAAATCTCACAACATCAAGTTTCGTGATTTAATGGGGGATTTGTCGAAGCCATTAAAAGGTAAACGATTCGGGGCCGATGCTCGCATACGCTCAGTAGTTTACGGGCGGCCAATCAGCGCCGAGAAACGGCCCGTTGAAGTTACCTAACGGATCCCTGTAATTTTGATTGGATTACAGTGGCTGGCGTGGTATCAGGTGTTCAGAAGCCGTAATAAGAGCTGGTAAGCTCTTATACAGCCTGAATTACCGGTAGTTAGATGACAAACTTGTTCTTATTACTGGATAAGAGCTTTTAAGGCAGCGTACAGGATTTGCAAGGCATCCAAAAAAATTATTGAGTTTGAGACAGAAAATGGACTCAACAGTTCGTAAACAGTGCAAACAGTCACCTTGGGAAATCTTGGTTCATCAGATGCTGGGGTTTTCAAGGAAATCAAGATTTAGTGTCTTTCAATCGTTCGTCCGAAAGGTCT
The DNA here is from genome assembly GCA_963971285.1 of Astropecten irregularis. Lineage (NCBI taxonomy): Eukaryota > Metazoa > Echinodermata > Asteroidea > Paxillosida > Astropectinidae > Astropecten > Astropecten irregularis. The sequence goes on from OZ020248.1 coordinate 11,547,626, forward strand.
TTTTTAGCATTTCTAAAGCGTGGTGTAACCGTGAAGGATTCAGAGGGGGCAAGATTATTTCGGTCATATTTCTGCTATCCAGATAAACAAAGCGTAAAAAGGTACACGAAAAATCGTCTGTAAGGAAGTTTTAAGACCTTCACTTCTGAAGTACCAAACTCAGCCAAAACGCAAATCTTTGCAAATCTTATATGCTCCATTTAAAAAACCTTAAGGTTTTCTTTCTCTTATTAATATCCCCATTGCACTCATTTTATTCACGGAGATCTTTCACAGTTCACTAAGATGAGGCAAAGACAAGAATAACTGATATACAAATCATAATGTTAAACAGATTTGCTGGACATTATAACGTTTTGCGAATTTAACAAAAATGAATGTAAAAACTGTATAATTATGTGAAAAACGTTACGTATACTGTAATTGACAATGTGTGCATGTATTGTGTGCTGTGGCGTACACTGTACATGGTGCTTACTGTTCTGATATGTGATATCTAAATAGTTTTGAAGACAGGTAATTGTTTTTCTGTCAGTTGTGGATGTAAACAAGCACTGCTTAATAATTATTATTGTGTTTCTGGACCCAATATTTAGGCCTGATTAAATATTAATGACCTTTGGCGCCTCCATTTTGTCACCTTCCTTGTATACCTGTTCGTAAAAGATAACACTGTAATTCTAAAAGGAAAACGGGTACCAGACTATTTTGAATCCAAGCCTCGGTTTGATTGCATTGCTTTCAATGCAGGATTGATGCACCTTGAATAAGGCCTAATGGAAAACCAAAGGCTTTGCAACTGTCATGTAAGCCTATAGGCCATTGCAATGTTTACCATTACGCCCACTTGTTGACAACTAGGAAGCATTTTCTAACACTTGAAATCTGTGCTCTATAAAACTGCTTGCCTTTCTTGAAATAATGTAAAATAACGATACAGCTAAGTAAAAGCATAATGAGGATGTACATAAATCGTATAACATACTTAATTCTAACAATAACGATTTCTGGAAAATAACAAACAACAGCCCTTGTGTTGTAAAAATTGTATTTTATTACTTAATATTATAGTTTGTATGTATATTTGCTTATTTATTAAAACAATGTTTATTACAAAATATATCATTGATACATGCAGGATGAATGAGAATATACATAGACCAAGGGAGAAGAACTGAAATGCTGGTCGGGCCCAGCCACTGAAAAGCCTGGCCAGGCCCGGGCCTTCAGGCGTGTAATCCTCATTTTGCTATATCTCTGAACTTCAATACCAAGACTGGCTTCTGAATACTGTGTAATGATCAATGTGGACTCAACCTGTCAATGGGGTTTAAGCCAATTATGATCCACGACAAAACAGGGATTGAAGTTAAAAATTCAAGGCTAGAGAATGTAGAAGGCCAAGACCCCAGTCAAAGCCCAGGTCTGGCTTTTATCTTCCAAGATGATCACAGCCTATATTGAGTTTGTATGCATGGGCATCTCATTTGAATGAGATAAGATAAATTGAACAAAAAATAATAATAAAAAATGAAAGGAATATTAAGAGGAAAATGAAATACTTTGATACCTTGCACATGCACTATGTTGTGATGTTATGAAGCTATTTTTGTGATAGTTATTAGTCTTGCGGGTGATTTCTAAAACACATTGTTAGCATGTAAAGCACTAAAGCTGAATCAATACAGTCTTCATAATGTTGGTTGATAAGAGCCTGTTTGGGTCCGGTGTCACGAGCTCAGGTGACCGGCGTGCCGAGGTGACCGGGTTACGAAACCGGTCAGCTAGGCATGTGACGAAGACGGGCTGAACTGCCCGGCGTGCCGAGTTGGCCGGTAATATATGTTAAAATCAGAATGGCTGCGTGTGTGTTCCTTCCTCCATGGTGAAAGTAAGTAAACGGAGCAGTAAATAGACATCATGACAGCCACACATGTGGTAGAGTGATTAACTCCAGTGTATGGATCTATATAGCATGGAGGTAGGAAAAGAGGACATCGTTTCCTAGTCATTATGTCTTTTCTACTGCAGTGTTCTGTACAGCAGTTTAGACAAGTCCTCAGACCTGCGGGTGGGAGGAGTGTCGTACGTTCATTATACGTTTGCGCTAAGATTTACAAAAAGAAAATTCAACACCCCACCCCGTGATCCACGCCCCTGGTGCTTTTATCATATTGGTCCATGAATTTTTTACATAAGGAGATGTAGTTGAGCAAGGGATGTTTTTCTCTGTCAAGAAAAACATCGATCTACTAGGCATATGTCAGCCAATTAAGTAGATCGAGACCCTTCGGTGTTCCATGCATTATTTTGCTGTGATTTTATTATACAGTTGATTCCGTGAACCTAATTCCAATATAATTTCCATTGTAATTTGGAAATTCAAACTTTGATGTTTACTTTCAATTGCCTTTGCCCTATTGTCTTTTAAAGCTATTCATAATCCATCCCTTTTTGATATTCTAAACTGAGCGAATGAAGACGATCACCACTTAAAATATTTTTACCACCACATTAGGATAAGCATAAGGGCTTGTCGCTGCTTACAGACCCCTTACTATCTTTTCTATCAACAATCAGATCAGATAATTGACCACAAGGTCACAAGTGGTCAGTTTGGCCAATGCTCCTGCTCCAGCGGCCCAAGGCCAGGGCACACCAGACTCAGCACACCAATAAAATGGACCAATTTTCGTCTTGTTTTGCGCAAGCATGGTGTGACGTTTCAGCTCCTTATTGGTCTTCCGCACGCAGTGGGGCAGCTCGGCACGCCGGTCACCTGAGCTCGTGACACCGGCACGCGACCAGTGATCCTGCAGCTCCGGATCCCATGTAGCGTATCCGGCATGGGGCGTGGATCTGCAAGAATCACTGATCACGTGCCTAGAACAAGGCCCATTTGGTATTAAGTACGTGCTCATTAACGTATTGTTCATTGTAATTGTACTGGTATATCGTGTGTATATTGACAACTGTGCTCTGTTCATTGCTTGGTTTGCTTAGTTAAGTAACAGTATCGCTTAATTAATGTATGGTGTAACAACTTCATTCATTTATAATTGTAAATTTTCAGTCATGCCCATTAAAGGTTTGCTGTAATCAAATTTGCGAAAGGCGTGAAAATGCTTTAAATTATTGCTTAATACCTAATAAATGACTATATGAATTTATATTTCTAAGTAAGTGCTTAATTTTGACCAAAACGTTGCAAAATTAGTACATATACGCCCCCCATACAAAAGTCCCCCTTGGAACCGATCCACGCAACAATAGCGTGTGACGTCACCTCAGTAAAGAACTAGTATAGCTTTCACCACCGTATACTGCGTGACGTTCTGCATGTGACGTAAGTCTAAGTACCGTCTTCTTTCTTTATACAACATTGTTTTATCACAGACAATGATAGACAGGTTGAGTTGTATAACAATACAGATGTATTTCAGAATTTCATATGAGTTTTGATTACAGTAAACCTTTAAGGTCAAATTGCTTACAGCTCTAATATAAGTGGTTATTGCGTTCTCTTTTACATTTACAGGTAATATCATATACTTTGGTTTTTGTATAAAAAAAAGTGCAGATTCATGGGTACAAATATCAATGAAGATGCAGTAACAGTCATGTGTGAAATGTTCAGTCCCATACGGTGCTCGCTATGATAGTATGGTAGTACATGTATACCTTTGAAAGTTCTTCCGATGAACACAATTCTCCATGATCTGGCCCCAAGTATCCTTCCAGATCGGATTTCATTACGTTGATCTTTAGGCCTCGTCGATCACCTTGCAATTAACCCTTGGACTTCAAGCTATCACAAGATAAGGTGATCGTGCTTTACAGTAGGCCTACACGTAATTGTCCCTATCCTTTATTATGACAAACTACCAGGGGCCAATTTCATAAAACTGTTAAGCACAAAAATTTGCTAAGCATGACATTTCTGTCTTAATAAAAACAGGGTTAACAACCAAATTTCCATGTGTTGTGTATCACTTGTGACTGTTCTTTGGCTATTGTTCACTGACCATGAATATCAAATGGAATTTTCAATGGTGGTTTGTTTTATCGGGCGAGACATTTTTGTGCTAAGCAAATTTTTGTGCTTAACAGTTTTATGAAATCGGCCCCAGATATCATGTCCATATACATGTAACACCCATTTTCCTGAGCAGTTTTAAGTCCTTGCTGAAAACACACTATTTTACAAATTATATTCTACACAGGCTCAGTTGTGAGTCAGTCATCTGTATATGGTTTATTATAAAGAGAATAAAGAGAGCTTTATATTTCACGTATTCATTCAAAATTATGATTAGTAATTTGTAGACCGGTAATGGTGTGCTTAGAAACCACCGTATTATGTTGAGCGCCTATAATAAAATGCTATACGTTATTATTACAAAATAGGGTATCAGGGAGACAGGTTAATAGCGTCTGAAATTGAATATTTGGGAGACATCTGGGCCCTTTTCCAAACCTCGGCTCCGGCTCAGGCTCCGGCTTCGGCTCCGGCTTCGTCTCTGTCATCCATAATGCTGAAAACTTTGCTTTTTATTGAAGCTCAATCTCTGTTTTCTAGTTCAAAATAGAGTATCTTCTTCCGAACCGCAGCCAAAAGCCTCTATTTTGATACCCGTTATTTCAGAATGGATTCACGAAATGGAGCCGGAACCGGAGCCGAGGTTTGGAAAAGACCCCTGGGGTGGATTTCACCAAACTCATCGTAACTTACTATCAATCGTAGGACTTTTGATGCATTGAAGCCCTACGTGGGATATGTCCCCTACGATGGGTTATCCTTCGTAACTCGAGTTACGATCGATCGCAGGGCTACCTTTAAGACATATTTTTGCTGTGCAGATTTTAATAAAAGACAGAGAATGCTCTCAATATGAACATAATGTTAATTTTAAGTTAATTGGTGTGTGGGATGTTTAGAAATAGGAATGTGAAGTTCTTGTGCACGACCCTATGGGAAAGTCTACCTATAGCACCCATCCTCGGTTATTATCATTAGTATGAAAATATATTATCAAGTATTGCTATATAGAAAATCCTTTGTAATTAATTTAGCATACTGCGTGTCCATTTTGTTTACTCGCCATATTAGTAATGTACACCAACATAATTTGAAGTGTGCGGTGAGAACGTGCCTATTGCTTGCACAGCAGTATACTGCGTGGCGTTCTGCATGTTACGTTAGCAAAGGTTTTCGTGGCGAAAAGTGGGAGGCTAAATTACGGGTCTAAAATACCTCCTTTTTCTATATACAATATTTTTATCACAAACAAAGATAGACATGTTGAGTTTTTTTTTTAAATACAGATGTATGAGTCATATGAGTTTTGATTACAGTAAACCTTTAAAAAGATTTAAAGTCAAAATGGTAATGGCTACTCTTCACTAGACAGTGAAAATCCGGTCTTCGTACACTGCACTTCAGAACCTTTCCGTCACCTGAACCGCCACACAATGTTTTTAAAATCAAACTTTACACCGACATTTATCAGAAAGCTCGATTGAAAAACGAACGTGTTATCATTCTGTTTGTGCCTACTGGAAACAGTGATAAACGATCTTTTCCGAACTTAAATGTGTTGTTTTGGAGCGAATAAAGATTCATTTAAGTCACTTGATCAGCTTTTGCAGCTGCAGACTGACAATTAAGGGTATTATTATCAATGGTTTCATTTCTTTTTGTCACGGCTACCGGGCTACGTTTCCCATGCAGCCTGAGGGCTTTCTCAAAGTTCGGCTCCGGCTCCGGCTCCGGCTCCGGCTCCGGCTCCGGCTCCGCCTCCATTTCTTGAATTTATTTTAAAATTACAGGTATCAAAATAGAGGCTTTTGGCTGCAGTTAGGAAGTAGATTCTCTGGTTTGAAAGGGACAACAGAGCTTCAGCTTCAATGGCAAACCACAACCTATATTTTTCAGCCGGTATGAAAACAGAGACGAAACCGAAGTCGGAGCCGGAGCCGAGCTTTGAGAAAGACTCCAGAATTGGTTTGGATATGAGCCATACAAGAGCAAGTTCGATCACCGAATATCTGTCAACCAATTACGGATTTTGTTTGGTAACCAAATATTCCACGGGTACCAGGCACAATCGACCACTGGTTGACAGTTAGCCGCTGGTCGAACTTGGCCCCAGACCAATCCCCAAAAGGACTCAAGAATGAGTGTGCACTGTCGTTGCTGCCGTTGCACACACACTGTGGACTTCACAACAAAAGACGTCCACATAATGCAGGATTCCAAGACGTTGTGTGGACTCGCACACGTCCACACTATGAATGTTTTCATGTGAAAGAAAACAGGCCAACGAAATTTTCAATTGTGGTTTTGTCCCTCGCAAATTAAAGATTATCATTCACTGGGATTTTGGTCCAAATTTTAATTTGAAAAAATGGGTGCAGTTCAAATACCAATAGTTTGAAGTTGTCCATTTTGGTCATTAGTAGGCCCTACATGAGAACAACGAAAAGTCAACTTCAGGTATAGGCCCTATGGAAAATAAGTATTATGGACTGTATTCTTCCTGCTAGATCTTCGTGTATAGTGTTACTGGCCTATGTTCGGCCATCTGATACTACTGGATTGTCGACTGGCTTGCCTACTTGTAAGGGTTAGGGTATGACATTGCTCCAGGGTCTGGGTAAGACACCGTGCCTTGGTGTGCACCGGTTGCAGTGTAGGCTGGTGGTGTCGCCCCGTGGTAGACGGGGGCGCTGGGTGCGGTCGGGTAGGCGGGGTACTCTGGCGCTGCGGCTGAAAAATTTGAACAAAAATTGAATTTTCAATCACATATTATGAAACACTTCATCCAAGATGCAAGGGTTTAGGTTTAAGAGTCTGATACTAGGACATCTGGGGTCGATTTCACGAAGCCCAACGATCGATCGTAACTCAGGTTGCGAAGGATAACCCATCGTATCCTGCGACTTATACACGTGGGCTTCAATGCATCATAAGTCCTATACGACTGAGAGTGAGATACGATGAGTTTCGTGAAATCGACCCCTGCAATTGTAAGCAGGCTATGGGTTTAAATGCTAGCCAAACACACAGGAAAAGATTTTTCACCCGGGTCATCAAATAAATTGAGCATATAAATCTTGACAGGTGCTGTTCGTTCCGCTAATGAAACACGGAAGTAATGTGTGGACCGTTGGAGACCATTATTCTAAATTTTCGACGCCATGCAGCGTCGCTAGTAGTCAAGACCGTGGAGGGAGGGCCGTACGTGGCCTAGTTGTCTGGTGTGTCGTACTCAAAGTCTTGTGGTCAATCTACAGATTGTGGGTTTGAGCCCAGCCATGGGCTAGTGGTGCCTGCATCCTTGGGCAAGATACTTTGTCATTGCTCATCTTCACCCAGGGTGAAAGGGTACCTGTGAGGGTAGAGATGGCTTTGTGCTTGACTGTCACATTGTGCTTACAGCAGCCGGGCTGTATATTCCCCTAGGGAGTTCAGATGGTTTCAGGAGTGTAGCCCCGGTGACAATGAACAATCTCGGTAACAATTTGCCCAGGTACCTTGTTGTTGAAAATGTTGTCAGTGTACACAGTGCAAAACGAGTTGGGTAACATGTCGCAGCAACATCTCGGTAACATGTTGGTCAAAATGTTGCTAGTATACATAGGACCCAAAGTCGTGTTGCCTAGGTGTGTTGCCCTAACTGGGCAACATGTTACCAAAATTGTCGACAGCCAATAAGTTTGTTAGTTTGGCAGTCTGAAGGCACGTAACCACTCACATACCACTGTGATTGTTTGATATACTTACGCAAGTAAGCTGGAGGTGGCTGAACCGGCGGCATAGCTACTGCATCAACCGTGACGTGCTACAGGTGTCAACGAGAGAAATCATGTCTAATTGTTATCATACACCAATAGTATAATGCAGTGAGATATAGAAACGCTTTCTTAAAGGTAGAGATGACGTTTAACAAAAGAAATTCAGTCATAAGAAGCCTTCTAAATGTAAAAAGATTTATAACGGCTAATAGGAGATACTCAATGTGAAATTGGATCAGTCCAACTGTGTATTGGGGCTTTCAGAACTCGACGGCCCTGCAGTGTACGGTAGGACCGGGGCCTGCTGAATGACCCCAAAGCTCTGTATGATGGTGGTGTCTAGCCCAGTTAGACCCTACCAGAAATTTCCTAAGCACATGATCTCCCTCGTATGTTGAGGGGGATATTGACACCGAAGATGGGCGCCATTGCATGGAGATACAGTACATATCAACTGAATTTGGGGCAAGTGACAGTTTGTTTTACCACGGCATTAGAAAGAATTTCATTGGTCAAAACCCGATCACGTGCTGGCGTACATGAGCCGACGTTCAACAAAGAAAGCGATTTAGTGGTGGGGACTTTTCCAAAGCTCGGCTCCGGCTCAGGCTCCGGCTTTGTCTCTGTCATCCATATGCTGAAAAAATAGGTTCTGACGAATCATCATCTGTTTTTCTTTTTTAAACTTGAAAATATATTTCAAAACCGTAGCCAAAAGCCTCTATTTTGATACCCGTTATTTCATAATGGATTTACGAAATGGAGCCGGAGCCTAAGCCAGAGCCGGATCCGAGGTTTGGAAAAGACACACTTCCGACACTGTAGGGAGTTTTGTGTAGCTGCTACGGCCGGGGCGCGCAGTTCGAGTCATTTTGAATCGAGGGTTTGTCATGCGAGATGACTTACCGTGACTACGGTGACTGGAGGGTTACTGCAGGCAGTGCCACCGGCCATGTTAGCCATTCTGTGCTCATGCTCGGCTTTACCGTGCGCCTTGTCGGCTTTCATCTGTCATGGAAAGATAAAAAGAGGACAACAACTGAATGTTAGGCATGAGAAACCGTTGCAATTTCGCTTAGAAGGACTGATTCATTTTTCGCAGTCAATAACGCTTCATTATAATAGTTATAAGTCGTGCCGATCATAAGAAAAAAATATAACTTTACACTTTTTAAATGAAAACTTTTCCCCAGAATCAAGGTTGTTGTTTTTTATTTTGCTGTCATTTCAAAAGTGTAGGTTTTGTTTGTTTATACACATTGTACAGGCTTTAACAATTTTCAGTTCAATGGATTTACTCGCTGTTTAAATCCTGCCTGGCGCGTGAGCACTCTGTATGGAACTGAGACATACCAGGGGCCAATTTCATAAAGCTGCTTAAGCACGACAATTTTCTTAAGCATGAAAAGTCTCGCATTTGCGAGATTTGGTAAGTAACGTGATACAGTTACTATCAGTTACAGAAATAATTATCATAAAGTGGGAATGTTAAATCACACTTGGTGGATGGTCCAGTTGTTGTTTCTGTTATGATGTTGTTCCTGTTGTTGTCATTGGCGTTGTTGTTGTTGTTGTTGTTGTTGTTGTTGGTGTTGTTGGTGTTGTTGTCATTGGCGTTGTCATTGGCGTTGTTGTTGTTGTTTTGTCGTTGTTGTTGTTGTTGCTGGTGTTGTTGTTGTTGTTGTTGTTGCTGCTGTTGTTGTTGTTGTTGTTGTTGTTGTTGTTGTCGTTGTTGTTGTTGTTGTTGTTGTTGCTGCTGCTGCTGCTGTTGTTGTTGTTGTTGTTGTTGTTGTTGTTGTTGTTGTTGTTGTTGCTGCTGCTGCTGCTGCTGCTGCTGCTGCTGCTGCTGCTGTTGTTGTTGTTGTTGTTGTTGTTGTTGTTGTTGTTGTTGTTGGTGTTGTTGGTGTTGTTGTTGTTGTTGTTGTTGTTGCTGCTGCTGCTGTTGCTGTTGCTGCTGCTGCTGCTGCTGCTGCTGCTGTTGTTGTTGTTGTTGTTGTTGTTGTTGTTGTTGTTGTTGTTGTTGTTGTTGTTGTTGTTGTTGTTGTTGTTGTTGTTGTTGTTGTTGTTGTTGTTGTTGTTGTTGTTGTTGTTGTTGGTGGTGGTGGTGGTGTTGGTGTTGGTGTTGTTGTTGGTGTTGCAGTTGGTGTTGTTGGTGTTGGTGTTGGTGTTGTTGGTGTTGTTCTCGTCGTCGTTGTTGTCGTCGTCGTTGTTGTCATTGTCACGGTCGTTCTTGCTGTTGTTGCTTTGTCATCGAAGTTATATGTACATACCTGTAACCGACTGGCCTTGACGAACCTTCCTCGCTCTGCGGCATGGTCGGCTTTAGTTTGTAGGCGGGCCTCACGTATTTCGGCTCGTGCTTCTCGCTATAAAACAAAACGAAATGGGAATTGTGAGATGATAACAAATGTGTATAATGTGTACAATCCGATGTACGGAGGTCTTGAGTGACCATTCACGTGGATAAGACGCGGACGATACAATTTTAAAATATGATTTTCATAATTATTGTTATAGGTATGCATTGCACTGCACCTTAAGCGTATTCGTCTTATTTGTTTGTGTTAAATGTGTTGATCCTTTGTTTCTTACTATTTCTTACAGGTACGTTGAGGTAATATCTCTCTCCACCTCCACGAAAAACTGCATTAAAAATTCATAGAATATATACATACGGTACGAAACGATACGTACGATTGGATAAAAAATTCAAATGAATATAATGTCCATAGGTGACGATTTCTTTTCACTTTTTGAGAAAACATTGAAAAACGGCCACAGTATTCTTTAAGTATTTTCTATGTTATTTTTGATCTTTTAAAAGATCAAAAAGATTTTCGGTCGTTGTTTATATAATTTCTGGATAAGTACACCATTTCAGGCGGACAGATTTTAACGGTATGTTTCTATCACCACCATTCTCATACCCTGTAGGTTATACGTAAATCTGTGAACAGTTCTGTTTTGGTTTCTTTCCAAAGTATGAAACTACCTTTAAAAAAAACCTGTTAATAAAACTGTATACGTGCACAGTATATGCGATTTCCTACCCTCGGCGCGAGCATTCCTCCGAGGGGCTCTGGCGAACACACGGATTCTCGTGTTCAAGATGTTGTCATGTTTAATTCAAGGTCTGATCTCTCGGCTATTGCAAAGAGTTGCACGCCTGATGCACTTCTGTATTCAAAGTATCCTTTTCACACTTCGAAGGCCTCTTGCTTGCGGTATTCATGATCAGCTCTCATTGAATGGAACGGTACAAAGCCACTCTAGGAGTAATTAGAACTCAGCTCGGTCATGAACGCGAGCAACCTTTCCATTAACAGTGCGCAGTTGTTTACGTGAGTAAAAGACTAAACAGACGCCACTACACTTTAGAAAACATCGCAAAGTTTCATTTCATAATCTTCGTTCACATCAAGTTGCTTTTAGGCTTACGCATCGGACGAGAGTGAAGTAGAAACGATAAGGACTTGAACGCTAGCTGAATATGAATGATGTCCAGTTGCGATGGCAGGTTGTGTAAGAAAGTGCGTGCACCTTGAATTACATATTGGTTCATAATATCATTATAGGCCTATCCACGAGAAACGTTTCAGACCGGATAGCGCTAATTTCTATATGCCTCCCAATGTTTATTTTGCTGCCGCCATTTTAATTGAGTTCTAAATGAAATGAAGGGCTTGAGATACATGGCGAAGCTGGGGCCTTTCTTAGGCTGCACCGTGTGGCCCAATCCCTTCATTTTGTATTGTGGGTTTCAAAATGCAGTAAGTATAGTGAAACAAGTCCCAAGCCTAGCCACAAGCCTGGTTTCGTAAAGGCTCTTTATTACTCACTGCTTCCACTTAAGGGCGACAGTTTTGCTAAATACAATTATGAATTAATTCATAAAAACAAAATAGGTTAGGGAGACAGACCAAACTAGGTCGATACTTTGATGTCGCCGTATTATTATTTCTCTTAGGCACGTAGGAATTGTGTCCCAACCGGCCTATAACAATACACTGTAAATTATATACTAAACTTAAAGGTAATATCATGCATTGGTTTTTGTCAAAGAAATACAGATTCATGGGCAAAAATATCAAGGAAGATACAGTATTAGTAATCTGTGAAAATTTCAGTCCCATACGGTGGCCACTTTTTGAGAAAACAGTGGAAAACGGCCACAGTATTTCTTAAGTCTTTTCTCTTTTATTTTTGATCTTTTAAAAGATCAACAAGATTTTCGGTCGTTGTTTTACTAATTTCTGGATAAATACACCATTTCAGGAGGAAAAATATTTAAACGTATGTTTCTTCCAGCACCATCTTCATATCCTGTAAGTTATAGGTAGCCTATGAACATTTATGTTTTGGTGTTTTACCAAAATATGATACTACCTTTAATAATATAATGATATTGGTATAATATAATACTGTCTTGGCGTGTATTGTATCAGTGATTTTATTCGGACACTTGTACCGTTCGTGTATTCAGAAATATCGCCTTTTGTTCCCATAGATATATACATCTGCATCGCCTTGGCAATGGAAACCCCGGATGTGTAACTATGGAGATGCAGCATAAGATGGTGGCGCCGGCAGTCGTATACAGTTTTTGCTATATTAAAAAAAAATACTACAAGGTTGTATCATATTTTGGTAAGAAGTCAAAACAGAAATGTTCACAGATTTACGTATAACTTACAGGGTATGAAGGTAGTGGTGGTAAAAACCTATCATTAAAATATTTCCGCCTGAAATGGTGTATTTATCCAGAAATTAGTAAAACAACGACCATAAATCTTTTTGATCTTTTACCACATCAAAAATAAAAGAGAAAAGACTTAAGAAATACTGTGGCTATTTTTCACTGTTTTCTCAAAAAGTGGGCACCGTATGGGACTGAAAATTACACAGATGACTGTTACTGTATCTGTCTTGGATATTTTTGCCAATGAATCTGTATTTCTTTGACAAAATCCAAAGTATGATACTATGATACTACCATTAATACACAAAGGTGGACCATTCGTATGAGGGTCTATATGCTAGGGCCTATGTTATGATAAATTAAATTACTATGATTCCTATAATGGGGAGAATTTTCTATAGATTTCTGCATTACAATGAGTGTCCTCAATTTTGCACCCAGGTGAATTTATAACTATGTATAGGGACTATAGGCCTACACAAAAGTTCTGAACCAAACCATGAATTTAAAGGTATAATACATGATTGGTAAAGGCCACAGAGCAGCATCTACACTTTGTATGACTACAGCATGTACATGAAAACCTGACTCAATTTTGACACAAAAAAAACATTAAAAAAAATGGTTTTCGGTATTTGTTTTACTCATTTCTGGATAAATACTCCATTTCAGGCGGAAATATTTTAACGATATGTTTCTACCACCACCATCTTCATACCCTGAAAGTTATACGTAAATTGTGAACATTTCTGTTTGGGAATGTTACCAATCCTGTACTGTACCTTTAAGAAACTGTTTGCTCGAGGAGTCATTATTATTTAAATTTTTGGAGGGCAACATATAATCTTTATAATGTAACCGTTCAGGAGAAGATTACAATTCTCATGGCAGCCAGCCAGTTTGTAAAATCATGTATTAGCCTGTATTAGTCTCTCAGTGCTTGAATCCAGTGACATTACCTTATTATGTCTTGCTTCTCGTTTGGTCATGCAACCATGTCCGTACCCAGTACCATCCATGATGTCTGCCCTCAGTGTGTACGCGGTGGATATCGCAAGTCAGTATACTACACAACAGGTTTATATGCTGAGCAGTAAGTCTGTGGCTGTTCTATATAGGAGAGTAAATGTTACGTTCTACTGTGAACCCAAATTGTTCAACTCCGAAGTTCCGTGTTCACTATAGAATACCATCAGTAATCAGTATGAAGTTAGGTATGGAAGCTCACCTCTAGACCCCCTACTTATAATACTTCGTTTGCTATACGTCAGTGACTGGTTTACTTTGTGACAAGTGCAACGATCAAAATATAGGCCTATACCCTTTGTAAAATATGACGTCGACGTATGGAATTAGACTTTTGTGTACATTTCGACGTCACGGCGGGGTCAAAGTGTTGTCACGAGGAACTGGTTCACGTTACTGCCGTGCATGTGACCATGACAATGACATGAAGGTCAATGCGTGACGTCAAGGGACCAAAGGTGTCACATTGGAAAATATCATAATTGTGTTGTAGTTGTAACTTGTAGGCCTAGGCATACACAAGGTATAAAAGGATATAGTGGTATGTTGGCCTATAATGTTATTGAGTAATCGCGTGGAGTGAAGAACTTGCGTTTCAATCAGTGATCGACGGAACTTCACCGTACATCACAAAATACTCTAAATAGACTCTCCGCTTTGGCTTACGCGTATCCTGAAAGGCGTACACTGCCACGTACCATTCCTCAGGCAACGATAAACTTTCCTCTTTGTGTGGTGATCATCCTCCACATCAATTACTAAAATTCAATTAAGTAGGCCTACACGTACGTATAGGCATATACAGCGTGCCCCCCCCCCCCCCCCAAAAAAAGGCAACACTTTGTCGGGAACCATTACGTTAAAATTAAACTGTTCATCACTTCAAGATTCAGATATGTGATACAACCATGTCGTGGCTATCACCATGTAGAATTTAAGAAAAGTCGGAATGAAATTGGCAAAAATAATTATGACCAATTGAAAGAGTACTCTTTAAAAAACAAATTTGCAATATTCCTGAATACGACTTGGTCATTACACATTATAATGTGTATTGAAAGAAAAAAGAAAATTGGGGTTTTGAGGTTGGGTAATGCAGTCTAAGTTTTTTCCCTCAGTTTCAGTCCAATTTTTCTCAAGTTCTACATGGTGATAGCCAAGACATTGTTCTATCACATATCTGAATCTTGAAGTGATAAACAGTTTAATATTAACATAATGGTTCCCGACAAAGTGTTGCCTTTTTTTAGGGGGGGGGGGTGCACTGTATATGCCTATACGTACGTGTACTTAATTGAATTGTAGTAATTGATGTGGAGTTTAATTTTTATATAATAGTTCTCGACACAAAGTGTTGCGGGGTTTTGGGGGACACCTTGTTTACATTATTAATAGTCGCGACTCACGAGTTTTCCACTTAAAATGTTCACAAGTTGGCAGCGGATTAGGGAAACCCATTATACACGTATAAATGATATCCAAACCGACTATCAAAATAATGATAGCAGTGTTGTTTGTCTTTTCTTTGTTTGTTGGGGTGTTAGTTTGTTTGTTTGTTTGTTTGTTTGTTGGGGTGTTTGTTTGTTTGTTTGTTTGTTTGTTTGTTTGTTTTGGTTACTTCGGTGTCTGTTTATTTGTTTGCATTAATTGCAGGAAAAATAAAACAGAATTTGTTTTCAAATACTGTGGCCGTTTGCACTGTTTTCTCAAAAAGTAGGCACCGTATGGGACTGAAATCTTCACAGATGACTGTTACTGTATCTTCCTTGATACTTTTGCCCATGAATCTGTATTTCTTTGACCAAAAAACAAAGTATGATATTACCTTTGAACAAATATATGGCGTTCAGTACGAATTCAAACTTATTCAATCAACGATTATTTCTTTTTTTCCTGCCAAAATACCATTTGTATTTATATCCTTTTAATGGTCCACACCAATTCCCAAGGCTCTTTGGTGACAACGCCAATCATTGCGTTCAGCGGCTCTCGTCACGTTCCCCTAGGGTAGGAGGACGCACAATTCCTCCCGTGTTTGTATACTACGCCCACAGGCAAGATCATTTCACCAGCAAGTGCAGTGATATTGATATTGTTATAGAAAAAATAATACCCTAGCTGCTTTCAATAATTTCAAGATAAACAACCCCAAAACACTCTCAACCATCAAACTGCCGAGAAAAAAAAATACACAGGATTTGTACTTTTGAAACTTACAAACACAACAGAAATCTGAAACTAGGGATCTATTTCTTTTCACATATACAGCAGAAATCTAAAATTAAATCTTGGAAAAAAATAACAAACGAATGGACTGACGACGAAAAAGATTATGAAAACAAGACGTGTGAATTGACCAAAAAAAGTTTGATTTACTGCTTGATTAACTGTATGTGATAAGTAAAAAAAGATTGCAAGATCTTGTGGAAAAAGGTGGTTTATATATATAGGGGGCCTACCTATAATTACTTGACCAGTGAAAACTATGAACAAACTTAGCTGAACGCCAGACTAAAGAACTAGAAATTATAATTATTTCATTGATTATTTTGTTGTATTACAGCAAAGATGAATACCCTAAACTTCCATTGCAAATACCCCTAAACTACAAAATGCACTTGCACTAGATTAAAAAAAATCCCTCCACTCAATGGAAAATTACAGTGACTTTACTTTCATCGAACGACACATTTCGATTTCAAACTCACCCTCCCCCCCCCCCCCTCGGTTTCCTGAAAGCTAGATCTGCCTATGAAAAGTTATGCTAAACTTGGGGCCTGTTTGTTTCGGACGAATCCTGCGGATCCGGATCCCATTTTAGCGTACCCTGCTGCCATGCATAGGAGAAGGATCCCAAAATATCGGATCCTTTGCGTGAAACAAACAGGCCCCAGCACATCACCAGAATCTACAGCGCGCCCTCAATCATATTCAGCATTCAACTCGGCCAGTGATTGGCTGGAAACCTCTGTCTAAAAATGATATCAAAGCGCAAACGTTTTGGAAGGAACAACAAGCCACGTTGGTGATAGGACTAGAACTAGAAGCAACCGCAGTTTACGATGACCATACTCCAGCCCAGGATGGACAGAGGTTGACCGCAGTAGGCCTACCCAGGGGTATCAAAATAGCAGCTCAAGAAACAAAAGGTAACCACAATGATTCATTAGATCTTATAATTGCAAGCTACAGTCTTCAACCATTGGTGTTAAATCATCACAATGGAGTCAGTGCTTACACTAGGCCTAAGTACTGTGGCATAGGCTGCATGAACCAAATCTGTTTGCTAAGGTAACTATCCTTAAAAATGCCATCCAAAATTTCTCGCGTCAACTGGTATCATGTTGATTTCTTAATCTTCCCAGTATACGGTGCCATATTTCAAGGATATATTCAAGATGATTATGCACGGACATCGGGGCATGTCCACGTTTGTTTGTGTTGTTATTAGTTTGGTGTTCTCGGAGTCTATAAAGTATAATTATGATGACTCTACTTTGCCAGAATTCCACCCACGAAAATGGCTGAAAGGTCAGTCTTCGGTGCCTCAGATCAACTGGTGGGGTCCTCTCGTCTTCTCCCTTTCACTGGGGCCAAGACGAAATTTCCGAGTTTTGTTTTTTGTTTTAAACTGGAGGAAACAAACAAAGAAACAAACAAACACCCCACCAGCAGACAAAGCACGTGCATGCAGCAATGGTAAAAACGCCAAACAATTCACAAGAGCACAGCATGCACCAGCGACACCGACAACAGCAGCAGCAACAATTGTCTTCGCCTAGGCCCTATTATATGCTTTTATACAAAATATTTTCCCCGAACAGTTTGAAATTCACATTCTCCACTTTCTTTATTTTTCACTTATTTCAACTTTCAATAACAGAACAAAGGTGATATTATAGCATACATGAAATATTGATATAACTTTACAAGTGAAAATTAAAACGTTTGCTTACGATTGGAAAAGAGACTGTGTTTTACGCCACCGAAATAGCAGGGAGAAACCCAGTAAAATAATCTAAAGTATTGCCTAGGGAACAGAGAAATGTCCAAATAACTCGCTTTTAGTCTTCCTAATGATAAACCAATTTGACTCCTTAAAGGTAGTATTGTACTTTGGTAAGAAACCAAAACAGAAATGTTCACAGATTTACGTATAACGTACAGGGTATGAAGATGGTGCTGGTATAGAAACATACCGTTAAAATGTTTCTATCTGAAATTGTGTATTTATCCAGAAATTAGGAAAACAACGACCGAAAATCTTTTTGTTCTTTTAAAAGATCAAAAATAAAAGAGAAAAGACTAAAGAAATACTGTGGCTGTTTTTCACTGTTTTCTCAAAAATTGGGCACCGTATGGGAGTGGAATTTTCACTGATGACTGTTACTGTATCTTGCTTGATATTTTTGCCCATGAATCTGGGTTTTTTTTAAATAAAAACCAAAGTATGATATTACCTTTAACTAAAATAATAAATGCATACATACCAATGGTAACAATTTGACATGTATGTGCTTTATACAATATAAGAGTGCAATTAAGTAGGTTCAGTTTTAGGCATATAGGCATACCTTTTGTTTCACAAAATGGTATGGGTTCCATTTTGTCCATTCCACGTGACAAAGCATCAATGACCTGACTAAGATTATGTTTTATAATTATAAATACACAAACATTATAGGTACAGTACAGGATCGGTAACATACCCCAAAAGAAATGTCCACAGATTTACGTATACGTAAAACTTTCAGGGTATGAGGATGGTGCTGGTAGAAACATACCGTTAAAATATTTCCGCCTGAAATACTGTTTTTTTTCAGAAATAATACTAAAACAAAGACCGAAAACAGTTTTGATTTCGGAGTAAGATCAAAACCATTTTTTATGTTTTATAAGAAAAATTGAGTCGAGTTTTGGGTATTTTCTCGCGACTCAGCTGTCCGATTGAGTTGTTCTGTAACCTTTACCAAACATGTATTACACCTTTAAATAGAATTTCTCGTTTTGCGTGCATCATACGGCGGATTTAATTCTCAGATACACAAAATAGTAGGACAGAATCACTCGTATGTTCTATAATACGGTTATTAAACTGTTCCATCGTAACATGCTATCTCTAAAGATATCTTAATTTCACAAGTGATCTGAAAAAGCCATTGAAATGTAACAGGCTCTAAAAGAAATAAGACAAAATTCTAATTACTCATTACACATTATTGACAATTAAAGGTAGTATCATACTTTGGTAAGACACCAAATCGTTTAAAAGATCAAAAATAAAAGAGAAAAGACTTAAGAAATACTATGGCCGTTTTTCACTGTTTTCTCAAAAAGTGGGCACCATATGGGACTGAAATGTTCACAGATGACTGTTACTGTATCATCCTTGATATTCTTGCCCATGAATCTGTATTTCTTTGACAAAAACAAATGTATGATACTACCTTTAACGCCTGACGTAAAGCTTGTTACTTCTTTATCAAAAATATGTCATTAAAGGTAACATCGCACTTTGGTAGCGAATTACCAAAACAGAAATCTTCACAGATTTACCTATAACTCTTCTGGTATGGATATTGTGATTGGTACAAACATACCGTCACATTTTCTTTTCGGTTTTATCCCGCAGAACCTCTAACTTTCGCGAGAGTCAAATCCAACTGTAAATGACTTACGGCAAGTCTTTGACGAAGCGACCGTTTGCGTCAGCTGTCAGACAATACATGCGAGGAGTATCCGGCATCTCACAGGCTACAAACTTACGGCTAGTGCAGAGCACAGCAGCCCACTTGCCATTACTCTTCTTGTTAAGAGTGACGCAGTTGTCTTTGTCGGGTTGCCCATTCATCCAGTTCTTGTAGGTCATTTCTCTTTTGTCGTCAGAGCATGTGAAGCCGGAGTTGGCAGATTCACGCTGGCAGCCGATCCATATTCCATGGCTGAGCTCTGTCTCAGGGGCAATTTCTTCCATCACCATCCCCCAGATGAAATCATTCTCGGCCTGTGAATTCGGCACGATGAGGCTGCCTCTTTTGCCAGCGCAGAATCGGGAGGCATCTGCCCGATACATACGGTGGCTCAGATACAGGGCGTAACATGACTGGTTCCACTTTTTCCAGCCACAAGGACATGTCGCTTGTGCCTTGCATAAAATAGTCCCAAGTAAAATCAGACGAATGAACCAAGATGACATGTTGAGCAATGAACTTTGATTTGATTCGGTTAGTTACTTGAATCGTAGATCACACCAGAATCGTGCAGTCTTTTCTTGGTATGAAAAGATAATGTTGGTTCTTTCTGGAGTTCTTCAAAACGCGCCTCACTCTTCTTCTGTAGGGACTTGTTTCCCAGCAATACTGTGTAAAGACCTATACGGTATAACTGTACAGATCCAGCAGAGATATCAATGATGTATACGTTGTGTCTGAGAACAAAATGATGATTTGACGATGCAAGATTTACAATCCAGACGGGTTTATACCTCCAATGAAGATCAATGCAAAATTGTCAGTCGTGAAAGTATGATGTTTATAATTCACTGGAATGCCACTAAGTGTACCGCTAGCCACACTTGCATAGACTGTCAGTGTAAATGGTATATTCTCCACCGCCTATTAAATTATTTTGTGCGCACAATAATAAGTGCGCATTAGTCTCGCATGATGGAGTGAATAATTGTCTTGCAGAGAATGTATAGAGGGAATAACTCAAGCGATGTATTATTCAAAATCTACAAAATACAAAATATCAACAGCTCTGGCAGTATGTTTATTACTGTTGCCAAGCAATAAATTGAAATGGCACTCATCAGTCAATAGACTTGAAACTAAGGCTGATAACTGGCTGGTTTTGACCATGGTTGCAAGTGAGTTGCCAACGATTCTCGCTTTCAGTTCGTTAGTAAGGTCTACGATGACAGATTAAACAAGAGTATACAACAAGTCCGACTTGAGCTCAAGTCTAATCGTCGAAGCTCTCATTAACTACAGTTGGATGGTTATTAATAATTTGCAGCGAGCCTTCGCCATTCCGCGTGATGCTAACTAATGATTTGGCGCCAAGAGGCAGTAAGCCGCGTGGTGTGTAGGCCAAGGTCATGTGACCAGCCAGACTAATTATTTAAATTAATTACTCAGCCAGACCCTGTATATAGTTTTGTACATAGGTCAAGTGCCTTTATCTTTTATTTTTATTATTTTCTTGTAATCAATGATTATGTGAACAACAAAATAATAGTTGTATTGGGCAAATCCCGCTCGTAATATTGACGCTCTATAGGTGCCTCACCAAAATATTAAGTGGGTCCCCGCATAAGATTGATTGATTTTTATGAATAAGTACCGGATAGCGCCCTCTCTCCCACCAATCCCCACAAATTCCATTAGATCCTTTTGAATGGGTGGAACTTTGCATAAAGATAAGGGAAAGTCTACCACTATTGTTGGGCTATCTTGGGGAGTGGCAAGCGGGTATACGCAGCGATCACTATCGTGCTTGGTTTCACTGCCGCCACACCTTAGAAATTCCTCTTAGTCTTGGCTTACAAAATTATCAATTATTATCAAGACAATCTTCAGAGAGAGAGATAATGGCATGAGGTATATGACACCAACATCGCCCGGTAAGTACTTTACTGTTCTTAATATTTTGTATATAAATTTTAGGTGTTTATTCTTGATCCCTTGTTAAAATCGAGGATACAGAAAATCGAGGTTATGATTAAAACACTGTGAACTGTTTTAACTAATATTGTATGTTCAATCTGAAGTGGTCACCGTAACAAAATCGACCCCTTGCATTTTACCTCGAAGCCAGACAATGTATTAAGTTTTATTTCATTATAATTGCTTGTATGTATTATGATGTTTATTGTACCTTGATTATTTTATTACAGCACACCGATTCCATATAATTGCAGCTCTAGTCCAAGTGTATATAAGAGGACCTAACCTCACATCGTCCTAATACTTTGGTACTTTGGTCCTAATAATATGTCGTACGTACGTACGAGATATAAGTCGTACGTACGACAATGTGCTACCCTTGGTATTTTTCTTTTTCCAGCTAGATTGTCTTGGCGGAGACTTTGCAACCAAAAATGAACAATAATACCAAGATTCTCCCGTACAATCCAAAGCAACAATCATAAAAAGAAGACTGGTCGAGTTTAGCCAACTGACTTCTGTTATTGTGTACAGATTTAAGTCTGATACTTAAGTCCTATAAAAGGACTGAAGTAAAGAAGAGTATGGAACTGTTCTTCATGAGCCAACAAAGCCACAGGAAAGTAGCAAAACTTCCATTGCAAATACCCCTAAAACTGCCCAAATGCACTCGCACCAGATTGAAAAATACCCCTTCACTCTGTGGCAAATTACAACGACTTTATTTCATCGAAATGACACATTTCGATTGTTTAAACTCCCCCCGCCCCCCACGTACGTGCACACGTACCTCCCCGTTTTCTGAAAGCTAGATCCGCCTCTGATAAGTTTATGCTAAACTGGCACAACGCCAGAATCTACAGCGCGCCCTCATTAGTATTCAGCATTCAACTCGGCCAGTGATTGGCTGAAAACCTCTGTCTAAAATGATATTGCAGCGCGGCGTTTTGGAATGAACAACAAGCCACGTTGTACGTAGGACTGGCATTACGATGTTCATACCCGGCCCAGGCTCACGGAGGTTGCCAGTACCCAGGGATATTGGAGCTCAAGAAACAAAAGGTAATCACAATGATTCATTCAATTTTGTAATAAGGCAGAAAGCTTTATTGTCTAGAGCCATTGTTCTTACATCATCACAATGGAGCCAGTTCCGCAAAGGTACATTGTATGTGACATGTGGTTTGGGCTGAACAGAATCCATTTGGAGTGAGCATCCTTACAAAAACCATCGGAAATTCTTGTATCAGCTGGTATCATTTGATTCTTAATATTCCTCCGAAACACGGTGCCATATCTTAAGGGTAGGCCCCATATATAAATACAGGATAATTATGAACGGACATCCAGTAGTAGAGTCCACGTTTGTTCGTGTTTTTATTGGGCTTATATTAGTTTGATTTTTTGTAGTGAATGATGATATTGATAACTTTGCCAGAACTACCCCATGGAATGGCTGAATGGTGGTCTCCGATGATCAGATCTTGGACACTGGTGGGGACTCGTTGTTTGCCTTCTTGGGCCAAGTCAAATTTTCCATGTTTTGTTTTCTGTTATAAAGTGGAGGGACAAACAAGCAAACAAACAAACAAACAAACAAACGCACAAACGCACAAACACCCCAAGAAGCATATTTATCCAACAATGGCACAACCGTCAAACAATTCACAACAGCACAGCATGCACCAGCAACGCCGACAACAACAGCAGCAACATTTGTCTTCACTTATATAAAATGATTGTTTTTTTCCGAACAGTTTGAAAGTCACATTCTTTATTTTTTTTATTTCACTTGCTTTCAAAATTTCAATAACATAACAAAGTGGTGATACATAGTATTCATGAACAAATGAATATAACTTTACAGGTGAAAATTAAAATATTTGCTCAAGATTCAAAGTTTCTCTTCTCGATTGTTTTCCGCCACCGAAATAGACAGGAAAAACATATTCACGATTGTCTTCATTACTGAATGATGCATATTAAGAAGGTGCAAAAAATAACTAATAGGGCCTATCTAAAAATTGCCCCGGGACTGAGAAACGTCCACAGAACTCGCTTTAAATCTCCGTAATGATAAACACATTTGACCTCTTAAATAAAATAATGAAAGGCTACATACCAAAGATATCTTTTTGACATAATTGTGCTTTATACATAATGCAATATTAAAGTGCAACATTTACAAAATGTTCATGTAGGCCCATTCTGTTTCTCTTTGATACACGCACATAATAGTTTTGTTTAAGTTGGCTACCTTTTGTGTCACAAAATACGGGTTCCATTTTGTCATTCTTTAAACATGGCAAAGCATGAATGGTAGAACAAAGAAATTGAGTTTTTATATTAATTAAGACATTTACATATTCATAGAATTTCTCATTTTGGGTGCATCATACAGCGGATTTTTCTCTGCCTGTTATATTAGGAAATGATCACGCGTACTGAAATAATAAAAATTATCCATCGATGACGTTGTTCCATCATTACAATGCGTCTAAAATATTACGTGTAATTTAAAAGTGATCAATAAAAAGTGATTTAAATAAGGCTCGAATATAGAAATCAGACACAATTCAAATGACTCATGGCATATTCTTGACAATTAACCTAAAGCTTGATACTTCTTAATCAAAAGTATGCATCCATTAAATGTAACATATACTTCGGTAGCTTCGGTACCGAGATGGTGATGGTAGAAACATACCGTTTAATTTTATTCTGCCTGAAATGCTGTATTTATCCAGACAAGAGTAAAACCAAAGACCAGAACAGTTTTAATCTCAGCAAAGAAGATCATAACTCCTGTGAGTAGATTTGAAAATACCGTGAGCATGTTCACTGTTTTCTCAAAAAGTGTGCACCGTGGACGCGAAACTTCACACGACTGTTGTCTTTCTTGACATTTTTGCCCATGCATCTGCAGTTCTTTGGCAAGAACCAAAGTATAATGTTTACTTTAACAATCCATGTAATGTTCCATATCTATAACGTGTTCAAGTCTCCAGTGTCTGGATATGGTTTTTATCTTGTCAATTACAATCTCCATGCAGAGTTTGACAAGGAATCGCACAAGTTAATGTTTTTCTGTTTGTTTCAAGTTCATCGCAAAGACAACCAATAACTGTCACAGTCCAATGTTTTTGGTTTTTATTCAGAACCTGTAACATTTGAGAAAGTCAAGTCCAAACTAAGTGCAAAGTTAATGTGATGTCTTAGTTCCTCATACGCAAGTTTGCTAGGTGTAAATGTAACGTGGGCGATGATTAGTTCGCAGTCATCTTTACGGCAAGTCTTTGACGAAGCGACCGTTTGCGTCAGCTGTCAGACAATACATGCGAGGAATATCCGGCATCTCACAGGCCACCAACTTACCTAAATTGCAGGAACGGGTAGCCCAACGACCCTTGCCAAATTTTCTAAGGACGACGCATTCATACTCGTTGTTGTGGCTATTTTGGTCTCCCCAATTATTGAAGGACATTTTCTCTTTGCCGTCAGAGCACGTGAAGCTGGAGTTGGCAGATTCACGCTGGCAGTCGATCCATATCCCTAAGCTCGGTGCTGTCGCAGGGCCAATTTCTTCCATCACCATCCCCCAGATGAAATCATTCTCGGCCTGTGAATTCGGCACGATGAGGCTGCCTCCTTTGTCAGCGCAGAATCGGGAGGCATCTGCCCGATTCATACGGCTCAGATACAGGGCGTAACATGACTGGTTCCACTTTTTCCAGCCGGCAAGACATATCGCTTGTGCCTTGCATAAAATAGTCCCAAGTAAAATCAGACGAATGAACCAAGATGACATGTTGAGGAGTGAACTTAGATTTGATTCGGTTAGTTACTTGAATCGTAGATTACACCAGAATCGTGCAGTCTTTTCTTGGTATAGAAAAATAATGTTGGATCTTTCTGGAGTTCTTCAAAACCGGCGATTTGAACTCCTCTTCTGTAGGGACTTGTTTCCCAGCAATACTGTCTAAAGACCTATACGGTATAACTGTACAGATCCAGCAGAGATATCAATGATGTATACGTTGTGTCTGAGAACAAAATGATGATTTGACGATTCAAGATTTACAATCCAGACGGGTTTATACCTCCAATGAAGATCAATGCAAAATTGTCAGTCGTGAAAGTATGATGTTTATAATTCACTGGAATGCGGCTAAGTGTACCGGTGGCCACACTTGCATAGACTGTCAGTGTAAATGGTATATTCTCCACCGCCTATTAAATTATTTTGTGCGCACAATAATAAGTATACGCATTAGTGTCGCATGATGGAGTGAATAATTGTTTCGCTGAGAATTTAGAGGGAATAACTCAAGCGATGTGTAATTCAATTTAAATGGAGCGCAAATATCGGCCACAAATTCTACAAGATATCAACAGCTCTGGCAGTCTGTTTATTACTGTTGCCAAGCAATAAATTGAAATGGCATTGGCTCATCAGTGACTAGACTTGAAACCAAGGCTGATAACTGGCTGGTTTTGACCATGATTGTATTAAGTGAATTGCCAACGATTGTTGCTTTCAGTTCGTTAGTAAGGGCTACGATGACAGATTAAAGAAGTATACAGCAAGTCCGACTTGAGCTCAAGTCTAATCGTCGAAGCTCTCATTAACTACAGTTGGATGGTTATTAATAGTTCGCAACGAGCCTTCGCCATTCCGCGTGATGCTAACTAATGATTTGGCGCCAAGAGGAAGTAAGCCGTGTGGTGTGTAGGCCAAGGTTAATTATATCAATATAAAGCCACGAAACAGCCGAAACAGACACAAACTATCCAAAGCAACAGTCACACAAAAAATAGGCTGGTCGAGTTAGCCAACTGACTTCTGTTGTGTACAGATTTAAGTCTGGCATCAGACTCCTCGCAACACGAACATACTATAACTGATCAACTCGGTTCTAGCTTATGTTGCTCATTCACGTCCAATTTTTCTTTTTCTTTTAAAATGTTTCAATATTGTTCAGCATTTATTTCATGCTTTTCAGTACAAGTATGCACCATTCAAACCAGGTAATATTTATAATTAAATGATTATTTTGAAAATGGTACGATTATCATACAAATCTTATTACAGTATAAATTATATAGGCCTAGTATAAAAGGACTTTATTATAATAAAAGAAGATTATGCATGGGACTGTTCATACGCCAAATTCCAATTCCCAAATCCCTAACAACCCCAATAACAATTGTTCCCACCATCTTGGTTGGCAAAAGCTCAAGCCATACAATCTCAATGTGCAGCAAAGTAGCCTATAAAGTCCATTGTAAATACCCCTTCTTTCAAATACAACTTCCAAATGCAGTGGAACTAAATAAAAAAATACCCTTCACTCAATGGCAAATTATAGCGACTTTATTTCATCGAAATGACACATTTCGATTTTCAACAAAACTCCCCACCCCAACTACACTCCCTTCCCCTCCTTCCCCTAAGTGCGTTCTGAAAGCTAGATCCGCCTCTGATAAGTTTATGCTAAACTGGCACAACGCCAGAATCTACAGCGCGCCCTCATTAGTATTCAGCATTCAACTCGGCCAATGATTGGCTGAAAACCTCTGTCTAAAATGATATTGCAGCGCAGGCGTTTTGGAAGGAACAACAAGCCACGTTGTAGGACTCACATTACGATGTTCATACCCGGCCCAGGCTCACGGAGGTTGCCAGTACCCAGGGGTATTAGAATAGGAGCTCAAGAAACAAAAGGTAATCACAATGATTCATTCAATTTTGTAATAAGGCAGACAGCTTTATAGTCTAGAGCCATTGTTCTTACATCATCACAATGGAGCCAGTTCCGCAAAGGTACATTGTATGTGGTTTGGGCCAAACAGAATCCATTTGGAGTGAGCATCCTTACAAAAACCATCAGAAATTCTTGTGTCAGCTGGTATCATTTGATTCTTAATATTCTTCCGAAACACGTTGCCATATCTTAAGGGTAGGCCCCATATATTAATACAGGATAATTATGAACGGACATCCAGTAGTAGTGTCCACGTTTGTTCGTGTTTTTATTGGGCTTCTATTAGTTTGATTTTCTCGTAGTATATGACGATATTGATAACTTTGCCAGAATTCCCCCATGGAATGGCTGAATGGTGGTCTCCGATGATCAGATCTTGGACACTGGTTAGGACCCCATTGTTTGCCTTCTTGGGCCAAGTCGAATTTTCCATGTTTTGTTTTCTGTTTTAAAGTGGAGGGACAAACAAGCAAACAAACAAACGCACAAACACCCCAAGAAGCATATTTATCCAACAATGGCACAACCGTCAAACAATTCACAACAGCACAGCATGCACCAGCAACGCCGACAACAACAGCAGCAACATTTGTCTTCAATTACATAAAATTATTTTTTTCCGAACAATTTGAAAGTCAAATTCTCCATTTTCTTTATTAATTTTTTCATTTAATTTTAGCTGTTGGAAACAGAACAAATGGTGATTTATATAGCATTTATGAAATATGAATATAAATGTACTAGTGAAAATTAAAACGTTTGCTTAAGATTCGAAAAAAGGACATGTTGGTTTCCGCCACCGAAATTACCAGCAAGAAGATATTCACTAGTTGTCTTCAATACTGAGTGATGCATAATAAGGTGCAAGTATTAAAATCACTAATACCTTAAAAAAAAAAAAATTGCTCCAGTGACTAAGAAAAGTCCACGGAACTCGCTTCAAATCTCCGTAATGATAAACAAATTAGACGTTTAGAAAAAAAAATGAATGGCTACATACCCAAGGTATTAGTTTAACACTTATGTGTTTTATGCAATCATGCAATATTAAAGTGCAAAATTTACAAAATGTTCATGTAGCCCCATTATTTTTCTCTTTATAATGATACACGCACATAACTCCAGTTTTGTTTAAGATTTCTACACTTTCTCTCACAAAATACCCCGGGTTCCATTTTTTTGTTTCATCCTACTTGGCATAAAAACATAAATGACCTCAGAAAGAAATTGGGTTTCATTTAGAATCGGCATCACACAGCGGATTCTTCTCAGTTGCATGCAACATAATGACAGAAGCACGTCAAGATGTTGCACATTATTGTTCCTAAGATATTTTAATTTCAAAAGTGATCTGCAAAAATTAATTTAAATTTAACATGCTCTAAAAGGAATAAGACACAATGTTAACGACTCAACTCAATATTGACAATTTACTCATGACCTTTAGCTTGTGACTTCTTAATTAGAAGTATGCATCGATTAAATTAGGCAACATACCAAAACAGAAATCTTTACAGATTCACCTATAACTTTCCAGGTACCGAGATGGTGATGTCTGAAATGTTGTATTTATCCAGAAAAGAGTAAAACCAAAGACCAAATAACAGTTTTGATCTCAGAAGAACAAAAACTCCTGTGGCACAAGGGGCACCATGGACGCGACATTTCACAGATGACGGTTACCTTTTTTGACATTTTTGCCCATGAATCTGCATTTCTCAGTTGGCAAGAACCAAAGTATGAAGTTTGCTTGAACAATCCATGAAGCTATTACATGTTCGAGTCAGGCGCGATTCTGGGGGGGGGGGGGGGGCTAGGGGTGCTGTAGCCCCCCCCCCCCAATTTTGTCTAGCCCCCCCCCCCCCCCCCCCCCCAAATGCAAGTGACAATTTTCTTTTTTGAAAATACTGGATTTTTCAGTTATTAAGCGCCAATTATAAATACATAAAAAAAACGCGGTGTGTGGGCTATAATGTGCATGTTTTTCGACCCCTTATTTATAAGACATAGCAGAAGCGAGTGTTAGAAGAACCCATTGGCTCTTCTATAGCCCCCTAAACATTTGGCCTCTATAGAACCGCGCCTGGTTCGAGTCTCCAGTGTCTGGATATGTTTCTGTATCTTGTCGATTACAATCTCCATGCAGAGTAAGACAAGAAACTCGGTGTGTTTTAATTTCATCGCAAAGACAACCAATGATAAACAGTCACAGTCCAATGTTTTTTGTTTTTATCCAGAACCTCTAACTTTTGCTAGAGTCAAGTCCAAAAAGTGCAGAGTTAATAGCAAAGTTAATGTAATGTCTTGGTTCCTCATACTGAAGTATGCTAACTGTAAATGTAACGTGGGCGATGTTTGGTTCACAGTCATCTTTACGGCAAGTCTTTGACGAAGCGACCGTTTGCGTCAGCTGTCAGACAATGCATGCGAGGAATATCCGGCATCTCACAGGCCACAAACTTAGTGCCAGAGCAGGACCTAGTACGCCAATGACCAGTCCCACGGGCTTTATAGACGACGCATTTAAGCTCGTCAATGTGGGAATGACTACCTGCCCAATTGTCGAATGACATTTTCTCTTTGCCGTCAGAGCACGTGAAGCTGGAGTTGGCAGATTCACGCTGGCAGTCGATCCATATATGATTACGCAGCTTTGTCGCAGGGGCAATTTCTTCCATCACCATCCCCCAGATGAAATCATTCTCGGCCTGTGAATTCGGCACGATGAGGCTGCCTCCTTTGTCTGCGCAGAATCGGGAGGCATCTGCCCGCTTCATAGGGCTCTGATACAGGGCGTAACATGACTGGTTCCACTTTTTCCAGCCGGCAGGGCATGTCGTTTGTGCCTTGCATAAAATAGTCCCAAGTAAAATCAGACGAATGAACCAAGATGCCATGTTGAGGAGTGAACTTTGATTTGATTCGGTTTAGTTACTTGAATCGTAGATCACACCAGAATCGTGCAGTCTTTTCTTGGTATAAAAAGATAATGTTGGTTCTTTCTGGAGTTCTTCAAAACGCGCCTCACTCTTCTTCTGTAGGGACTTGTTTCCCAGCAGTACTGTCTAAAGACCTATACGGTTTAACTGTACAGATCCAACAGAGATATCAATGATGTATACGTCAGTGTCTGAGAGCAAAATGATGTTGACGATGCAAGATTTTAAAATCCCAACGGGATTGAAGATCAATGAAGATCAATGCAAAATTGTCAGTCATGAAAATATGATGCTTATAGTTCATTGGAATGCCGCTAAATGTACTGCTGGCCACACATGCATATACACTGTCAGTGTAAATGGTATATTCTCCAACGTCTATTAAATTATTTTGCGCGCACAATAATGAGCATATTTTATTGTCGCGTGGCTGGAGCAAAATAATTGTCTCGTGGAGGATGTAGAGAAATTAGGCACAACTGAAGCAATGTGTGAAATGGCGCGTACAAATCGGCCAGAAATTCTAGAAAATATCACCGGCTCTGTGGCAGTCTGTTTTTTATTGTTACCAAGCACTAGACTTGAAACCAAGGCTGATATATGGCTGGTTTGTCCATGGTTGCAAGGGAGTTGTTGTTTCAGACCGTTGTAATGGCTACGTTGACAGAGAAATGAAGTTCACTGCAAGTCAGACTTGAGCTCAAGTCTAATCGTCGATGCTCTCATTAACTACAGTTGAATGAATAGTTATAATTTGCAGCGAGCCTTGGCCATCATGTAAAATAATGAGTGGCGCCAAGAGTCTGTATACAGCGCTGTGTTTAGATAGCTGAAGGTTGTATTTCAATAAGAATTAGCCACGAAACTAAAAACCTTTGTTTGGAAAAAAGATCAAAGTAGGTCAATGAGACGCAGTAGTGTACATGTAAAGTCCCCAGACCTTGATACATCATGAAGAGACAATCCCAAAGGATTGTGCACACCATTTTCCCAATGTAAGCCTAACCCCTCGTGTTACATGTATTTTTCTCAATCAAATAAATTCATGCTTTGTTCAATTTGTCGGTAGGAGCGTACATTATACTTTTCTTTATACAAGTATCATAAAACAAGGGGTCAATATTTCACGAAGCCCTACGACCGATCGTAACTCAAGTTACGAAGGACAGGTCCTTACCCATCGCATCCAGGGCTGCAATGCATCATAATCCTATGACTGATAGTAAGTTACGATGGATTTGGTGTAATGGACCCCTGGTGATATTATTCAAAATATAAAACGTTTTGAAAATCGTATGATTATAATCAAAATCTGTATAAAGTCATTGAAAGATAAACAAAGAAAAATTGACTGGAGCGGGATTCGAACCGGCTTGACTAAAAAAAATCAGTCAGTTTTCCTTGAGGTTATTTGATGATTAAAGTATAAGATAAGTAAAGATGAGAACTCCATGACCATGCCTAACCTACCCTTAGTTACATTTATACATGATATGCATTATATTCAAAATGTCTTGTCCAATAATGCACAAAATTGACATTAGTCAGCTCTTAAATAAGTTGCTGTCAATGTGATTATGTATTAACTTTTTATGCAATTTAAGCCGTTTTATATTGTTTACATTTACAATATACCAATTAATCAAAGTTAAAAGTAATATGTACTAGGTTAATAAATTAATAAGGTTAATATTTCACATGCTGGGCGCCAATGAAAACCAGTTTTTAATTGTTTGATAAATGTTATAATAATTATAATAATTATATTTTTGTTGGAAGACAATAAAATAATTAGGCAAACGGAGCCTGTAATTTATTTCTTTCTTTCACAGTCCTACTTTATTCACGTGTGTAAATCGAGTAACAATGGAAGGATATAATTAATTATAATTAACACAATCATAGTCAATTAGTCATATAATATTTTACTTAGCCTGCATTTACATCATTTTGTGAACTTGGCATTCATGGCATATAATAGTAACAATACTATACTCTACTGCATCGAGTTTACAGCATTTCATTTAAATCCCCTCGTTTCATCCGAGAGAAAAATCAACAAAATTAAACAAATTCATCAAATCGAGAAACGATTAACCTTGATCATGAACAATTAATGTCAAAACTTTAATGGCTCAATTTATTAAGCCTTAAAATTTCACAAATATTAAACGATCTGTTGCTAGATTTGATCTAAAAAAAAAAATTAAATAATAAAAAAAAAAACATTAGTACGGTTCGTGGCAACTAAATCTAAAAAAAAAAAAAAAAAAAAAGTAAACATAATAGCAGCCAAAACAAAATAATTGTTTGGCCTCATTATAATAAAGTTCATGATCAGTCAGAATACTGACATAAAATATTCTAAAACATTTCCTTTTTGTAAGCATCATAACTTTCAATGCCCTCAATATTAATCAACTGCAAAGGAACTAAAAAATAATAATTATTACTTCATTATAAGTTTCAGTTTTATGGATATTTAACATAGAAATAATCATAATTACACAATTCATACATTGTTTCCATGGGATTTTAATTAATTGCTTTTTGTTTGTTTTTTATTTCACCATGGAAATAAACTGCGAATGCTGCTTAAAGGTACTTTCATACTTTGGATAGCATACCGAAACAGAAATCTTTACAGATTTACCTATAACTTAGCTTACAGGGTATAAAGATGGCGATGGTAGAAACATATCGTTCAAGTTTTTCTGCCTGAAATGCTGTAAAAAGAGTAAAACCAATGACCAAGAACAATTATGATCTTTAAAAGATCAAATACTGCGGGCGATTTTTCACTGTTTTTCTTTTCAAAAGGTGGGCACCATATGGGACTGAAAATATCACAGATGACTGTCACTGTATCTTTCTTGATATTTTTGCTCATGAATCTGCATTTCTTTGACAAAAAACCAAAGTATGATATTACCTTTAATCAGCATCCACAATACTTAGCAGTTTCAATACGTGTATACAGGTGTATTTGTGGTTGAAAACAATCGTTTTCAATGAGAAACCTAATGGTGTACCGTGTTACAGGAATGTTTGTGCTTTGCAAACCCCTGCGAAATTTACACCGCGTAAAGAAAACGGTTCTGATGAATAATGCGCCCAAAGATATGTAAGAGAGAAATTGATATCAATGATACTGAAGCACTTTGATGTTTGCACTCAAAAAAAGGACTTAAAGTAGGACCTAATGACCATTAATGTTTTAAGAAATTGCTTTTTACATATGCATCGCTGCGTGCATTACGAATGTTGATTAACAATCTAAATCATTTCCTGACTGCAAACATGTTAGACATAGGGTCACCAGCAAAGTTTGAAGAAACTTAATCACAAATTTTACCGGTAATTTAATAATGAGTTGCCAATTAATTTGCAAGGATCCCTACAGGTTTTTTTTTCTCTTCAAATGAGATACACGAAGTACATGATCAACAGTTCGGAGAAAATGTATAATGAATTGAATTTCATGACGAGTTTCTTATTCATTTGCGAAGATATCTGCGACCTTTTTTTAAAGTAAGATAATCGAAGTATTTTGTTGATGTATTGAATGGGATAACAATTAGGACAGGTTTTTGTTTTTGCTTTTACGAAACCCACTATTAATGTATCCATTTCCTCTCTCATTTTAGAACATAAAAACTGTACAGATCCCTGTCACTTCAAAGTATTGTTCTCATCTTATAGAATGATTGAGAAGTCTGGTGCTATAAAAGGTATAAAACATGATTGGTAAAGGTCACAGAACACTGAGAACAGCACTCACACTATGTCTGATCCACTTTGTCTACTCCATTTTGTGAAAAATATGAGCTCAATCAGACATTTCAGTCACAAGAAATTAGCAAAAAAACGACTCAATTTTTCTTATAAAACATAAAGAATAGTTTTGATCTTACCCTGAGATCAAAACTGTTTTCGGTCTTTGTTTGACTAATTTCCGGATAAATACACCACTTCAGGCGGAAATAGTTTGACGGTATGTTTCTACCCGCACCATCTTCATACCCTGTAAGTTATAGGTAAATCTGTGAACATGTCTGTTTGGGTATGTTACCAATCCTGTAATGTACCTTTATGGTGCACCAGACAAAATGTATAAATTGCGTATTCGAGCCGCAGAAAGACTGCGCATTGCGGCACCAAACGCAGCGTGAATTTCAGCAGTGCTGACAAGACAGTTACTCGATAAAATCTTGCTAAAGATATACGACTCGCAGCTGCAGTTTCAAATTTCTTTTCATGCCGCAAGTCAAAAAAAAGGAAATTCTACTTGAATTAACCAAGTACATTAAGTGATTTCACAAAGGCAGTGAGGATGATATTTTGTGTAGAGCAACATTTGACAAACTTGTGTTCATCATGTATCACATGTATCTTTGATAATGTGTCTTTTACTTTGTTTTGGTTTTTTGGCAGACTGATGCCAAAAGATCATCCAAAATGAAACCTACACACATTCCTTTGAAGAATTTCGGCCATGTTTCCTAAATAAAGAGAATTGATTTCAAACAACTAATCAGAAACCTTTTCTCTGCATAGTAATAATAATTTTGTTTAACGCACGAGATCCCAGATCCGTGCTAAATGGTATGCTAAAATGGGATCCGGATCAGCAGGATTCGTGATCTTGTGCATTAAACAAACAGGCCTAATAGAGACATTTATATGCGCAACATATCCACCCAGAGGGTGCTCAAGGCGCTTTCTACATAGCTAGACAGCTGCAATAAAGCGCAATGAACAAGCTTTACTCATAATTATTAAGTTTTGATTAATATTTTAGGATTAATTACAATGGGTTGATACTAATATGCAACAGATTTCTTTGTTTGACTCTCATTCTAACCATTCCTAAATTCACCACCATCTGCTTCTTTCGTTGGTTAAAGGTAACTTCATACTTTGGTTTTTGTGAAAGAAATGCAGATTCATGGGCAAAACTATCAAAAAAGATACAATAAAAGTCACCTGTGAAATTTCCAGTCCCATACGGTGCCCACTTTTTAAGAAAACAGTGAAAAACGTCCCTCGTATTTTCAAATCTATTCACAAGAGTTTTGTTCTCACCCTGATGAAATCAACATTGTTTTTGGTCTTTGGTTTTACTCTTTTCTGGATAAATACAGCATTTCAGGCAGAAAAATGTTAATGGTATGTTTCTACCATCACCATCTTTATACCCTAGACATCTGTGAAGAAGTCTGTTTTGGTGTGCTACCAAAGTATGATAGTACCTTTAAAGGTAGAGCCAAGGCACTGTGACTTGATATGGGTCCTGATCAAGACCCCATCTTGGCCTAAAGATAGTATTCTATTAAGATCATTATCACTGCAGAATTTAGGCACACAGACCAACAGAACCACTATACTAGCCAAACGTTTGGTCTTTCAAGTCTAAAAAGGGAGATTCAGCTATGGAAAATTAATTTCAAAATATCAATTTTTTTCCCTCCCACTTCATAAAATCCCCAGTCAAATCGTAATCATGATCAAACTCCCAAATGGTTCAATATAAAAATCAACTTGTAACACAAGTACAAGAAATAGCACCATTGCAATTTTTTCGCAATTCCTTTCGTCTTTAACTATCTTTTAAAGTCATGATATACTTAACATTTTTTTACAAAGCTAGTGTAGTACACAAGTTGAACCAGTAGTAATTTTAATTCACCGTCTTGAAATCCGTGAATTTCAGAGTTGTTAACAATACGATGAGTGAGCATGTTATATCGGTTACACTGTTTCAATATGTCAATATATTCATAAAATATACAGAATATGGTCAGTACATTTTTCACAATGTCCGATATTTTGCTATTGAATTTCCACGAAGGAGATTTTTGTTCATGGCATATTAATGAAAAATCAAACAGCACACCTATTCTATGTTTGGTCTCAAATAAAAAAAACCTCTTCATTCAACATTATGTTCTCTTCATTTGGTATGTTATAAACTACAAAGAATCAAGGCAAATTGATGATTTTTGTGCCGGTCTTGGTATTTAGTGTGATGGCAACAGCAACTCGCAAGCATTTGCTGAAAGCTTGCCACCACTGACCAACTGACTATTGCTTTTGCATACTAGAACATTGAACACTGTTCGAATGGGAAATTAGTCCACCGAGCCAGTGATATAGTGTTTTGCAAGCTCAGCAGGATCCTGCAGACTGTAATGTTGGCATTCTGTGGATAACAATATCCGCAAACATGACAGTATTCTGCAGATTCTACAGGTTTCAGCAGATTCTACAGTATTATGCAGATCAGAGCATTCTGCAGTTTTTAGTATTTGCAGATATTACAGTATTCTGCAGATTCTACAGATTTCAGCAGATTCTACAGCATTCTGCAGATCAGAGCATTCTGCAGTTTATAGTATTTTCAGATGTTATGCATTCTGCAGATTCTACAGGTTTCAGCAGATTCTACAGTATTTGCAGATTATAGTATTATGCAGTTTTTAGTATTTGCAGATATTACAGTATTCTGTAGATTCTACACATGTACAGGTTTTAGCAGATTCTACAGTATTCCGCAGATCAGAGCATTCTGCAGTTTATAGTATTTGAAGATATTACAGTATTCTGCAGATTCTACAGATTTCAGCAGATTCTACAGGTTTCATCAGATTCTACAGTATTCTGCAGATCAGAGCATTCTGCAGTTTATAGTGTTTTCAGATGTTATGCATTCTGCAGATTCTACAGGTTTCAGCAGATTCTACAGTATTTGCAGATTATAGTATTATGCAGATTATAGTATTTGCAGATTACAGTATTCTACAGATTCTAAAAGTTTCAGCACTGAGATTCTACAGTATTTTGCAATCTTTACAGAGATCTGCAGATTCAACAGTATTCTGCAGAATTATGCAGATTACAGGACTCAGCAGATTCTACAGTAATCAGTAGATTACAGCATTCTGCAGATTCTACAGTTTTTTTTAGATTACAGTTTTCTATAGATTACAGCATTCTGCAAATTTGATGGTATTCTGCATCTTCTATGGCATTCTGTAAATTCTACAGTATTCTGCAGTATACTGCAGACTTGCAGAAATAATTGTTGGCCACGCAAATGATTTTCATTGTTAAATAATAACATTGATGAAAAAAAAAATTACGTCTCGCAGGGCATTGCTTACATAAAACACACGGGGATGTTACAGCATCTGTCTACCTCTCATTTATGTAGGTCACTGGCCCAAAATTCAGTCTGAGTTGCTCAAAGAAGATGAATGTGAGGATGGTCTGAGGAGCGAGACGGACGAATGCCGGAATGAAGCCCTTGTAAAAAGCCTG
The DNA here is from genome assembly GCA_963971285.1 of Astropecten irregularis. Taxonomy (NCBI): domain Eukaryota; kingdom Metazoa; phylum Echinodermata; class Asteroidea; order Paxillosida; family Astropectinidae; genus Astropecten; species Astropecten irregularis. Next base: position 11,584,839 of record OZ020248.1, read on the forward strand.
AGGGCCGACCTTGGCCGTCGTCCAAATTGCGTCCATGAAATTCTGGAGACGAATCCAAAAAGGTAAAAAAAAAATGAAGCTTGCTACAAAAATTGCCATTATAGGCTGCCCAGTTAAATGATCGTGGGGAAGATTATGTCCTCAGCATTCTGTTTGGTCTTGTTAAAAAGGTAGTATCATACTTTGGTAAGAAACCAAAACAGAAATGTTCACAGATGTACGTATAACTTTCAGGGAATGAAGATGGTGGTGGTAGAAACATACCGTTAACATTGTTCCGCCTGAAATGGTGTATTTATCCAGAAATTAGTAAAACAACGACCGAAAATCTTTTTGATCTTTTAAAAGATCAAAAATAAAAGAGAAAAGACTTAAGAAATACTGTGGCCGTTTTTCATGATTCTCTCAAAAAGTGGGCATCGTATGGAACTGAAATTTTCACGGATGACTGTGATTGTATCTTCTTTGATATTTTTGCCCATGAATCTGTACTTCTTTGACAAAAACCAAAGTATGATACTACCTTTAAAGACAGACAGCTAACCTTTTAATGTTTGCTGTTGTACAGAACTAAAAAATATACTTGTTATGAAAACAGGTACGTTGCACCAAAACTAGATAATGGGATATTGATGTGTTTAAAGGCATAAAACAGGATAGGTAAAAATGATAGAACAGCGGTAGACTTGGTCATAATTTCATGGAATAAAAACAAACCTGTGAAATGTTCAGCTCATATTATCATGGGAAATTGTAGAAAACATTGAAAAATGCTCACTGCATTTTAAAATCCATTCACAGGATTTTTGATATCACCCAAAGATCAAAACTGTTTTCGGCCTTTGTTTTACTCATTTCTTGATAAATATAGCATTTCGGCCGGAAATATGTTATCAGTATGTTTCTACCAGCACAATCCTCATATCCTGAAAATTAGATGTAAATTTGTGAGGATTAGAGGCATCCCTCACCTTGTACTGGCCTGGTGGCGCATTCATTAACCTCGTCTTCATAACATCCATTGGCTGCGTCATGGCAGTAGCACAGAAACCCTAGCAAGACCAAACACAGAAACAACAGTCAATAATGACCAAGAACACATACACAGTACTGTTTGTTTGACATACCTTATGTGGACTTTCCTTTGTTCTCATGTACTGACCCAATGGGTAACTTCAAACCATTGGTATTTCAACTATACCCATTTCGACGAAATTTTGGACCGAATATTCCTTGACTGATAAACTTCAATTTGCGACAGATAAAGACACATTTGAAATTTCTCCATTTGGCCTTTTCGTTGGCATGAAAACAGTATGTGGACGTATGCGAGTCCACACAATGTCTTGGGATCCTGCATTATGTGGGCGTCTTTTGTGATCACAGTGTGTATACGCACACACCCCTTCCGAAATGTGTATCCTTGAAGAGACAAGGCTTAGTTCTCATATACTAATGAGCACTCTCCTAAGAGCATAATTGAAAAATATACCTAGGAAATTCCTCTTTTTGAGTTAATTGCAAATATCAGTTTCGTGACAACCTTGCGGGGACCAATATGTATGGATACATCATTAGAATTGTCCTGTGGAGACATCAAACTATTGTGGTCGGTCTCCACAAGGCACCAGATATGCGTAAACTCACATAAATAATCACCAGCAATAGAGGTTAGTTATCATGTTACAAACAAAATCGAACACCCCCCCCCCCCCCTGTTATTCACGTCACCAATGATTTATCACCCGTACCATGACTCAAATGAACAGAAAAGGTTTTAGTCTTGACAATCACAGTGGCAAACACATCAGGGAAAAAGGGTTACATCAAGAATGGGTAAAGCTCAACTCCCTGAACTAGTGATACTATTTACAAACATCAGTGTGAACCATGGCCAGCGCCATTGTCTAAAACCAAACAAGGGTGTCCCGTTTCAAATTTTCCGAACATATTTGTGCCTCGGTTCGTTCTGTTCTGGTACGGGATGTTCCACACATTGTGTCCCCCGACACGTCACACACAGTGCACGCAGTTCACCAAGTAACATCTGGGTATGTTAACTCTACTGCGCCTGCGAAGTTACCCCAGGAAAGATGCCGGCTGCCATCCCACCGGAGTGCAGACAACGCGCACGTTGAATATGAAGCGCGCACTCATTTTTGTTTATCTAACTCTATGCTAGTGGTCTGCTTACCGCCATGATGCTGGCTGAGAAGTGTGTAATGATGTTATCATTGAAGAGCGGTGTCGTAAGCAGCATCTGCTTGAACTGGTCGTATAGAGACAGCTTGAGGATGGAAACAAAAGAGAAAGAAACGAACACAACGGACGTGAGGTAGACAGATTCCGGATCAGATCCTGTGACTCTTATAAATTCTTTCTGAATTTATTCTTAACTCTAACCCTCCTACATACATGTACCACTGTTCACCACTCATGGTTTTTCCTGTGGTAAGTGTGCTATCCTGTATACCACAATACACAACAGTGAAGTTTGCGTGGTGATGCGTGGTCTATGATGTTTAGAAGATAACATCACGTGTAATGGGTCTAGCCCCCCCCAAAAAAATAGGCTCTTCTAGCCCCCCAAGAATATTGGCTCTAGAACCACGCTTGTGTCAAGTAGTCAGATTGGAACAAGTTCCATGCACACTCTAAGAGAACGCCTTGTCTGGATGTGATTTTTACCTGACCGATTGTCATGAAGACGGCTCTAACAATGGCCATGGATGCTCCATTGTACAGGCTTCGGAAACCCTCTGCAAAAGGGAAAAACACAAACAAAGACCAAATTTAGAAAAACAATGGCATTGAATTCCACTAACGCCTAATGAAGCTACAAACAAAAACAATTGCTAGCCCTCTTCTGTTCCATAGAGCTTATTATACCATCACTGAAGACCATTTTGTGAACATTAGACCCGTTCACACATACCCAAATAATCACGATTATTTACATTGCAATTTGAAACACGATTCAAAAACCTTTTTTTTTGTGGAAAAAAAAATCGTGATTTGAATCGCACTAATAGTGCGTCTTTGTGCAAATAATTGCGATTAGTTGCCGAGTGAATGGTGCACCAAAAACACCCTATTTTTTTTTATATATCCCATCATGCAAGGCGTTCCTGTCACAGCACGTTGTGTGCATTGATCTCCATTATAATAGACTGGAGATGAATTGTAACTATCATATTTATTCAGTTTGTCACATCCATAGTGCTGGATGCAGGTCAATTTCAGGTCAAACTTTGAGACTCACGCATGCGCAGTTTGATTACGAAATCGTACCAGTGCGATTCAGATTGTGATTTTCCGGCCTGTATGGATACAACAGAAAATAATGGCGATTTGAATCGCACTTTTTTAGTGTGTGTGAACGTGTCTAATAAATAACAATGCAGAGCTTGAAGACTGATCTTATCAAACTATGGGGATATTGAAGATGCAACAAATAAAGGCTGGGATCCTCTGTTGCCCTGGTGACAGCCTTCAATCATCCCCATGGAAACAGGGGCTGTGGCCCCAATCAAATGTTCAGGCATGAAGGCCACACTGTACTCACCGTGCTTGTACACTTTCCACAGTCCGTCAAATGCATGCTTGTAACTACAGACAAACAGACACAATGCATTATCACACAATCTTAAAAACATAGACTAATTCAAAGAAAAATAATGTGAGCAAAGTGCTGAATATCCCTTTTCCAGTTTTTTTCCAACATTTTGTTATTTAGCCTCTAATGCAGTGGAAAGACACTATAATGAACTCATACTGGCCATACCGAACATTTGACTATACATAAAAAATTGGGAGTCAAGGATGATGTTCAATATAGCCAAAAGTTTTGGTAGGATAGCGGTGTTCGTTACATTGGTGTTCCATGTAGAATGGCTATGACCGTGGCAACTGAATGAACATGTAAAGAATGGATGACTGACACGATAGACTGGCTGTAATGAAACGCTACAAACAACTACGCCCTCACCTACATGTACTAGAAACAAAACAACTGTCTTGAAACGCAAGAATCTTACTAACGTTCAAAACTCTTCAAATTAAGACCCACTTACCCATCCACTGAAAACACAAGCCACGTACATGTACAATCTTCTACTCACCCAGCAATGAAATATACACACTGCAGGCCCTAGGCCACAATCTAATTTTTGGATACAACTTGAAGTTCAAAACAAGTGTATGGGAAACACCTGGGCCCAAATTTCATAGCACAAAAAGCGCAAAAAAAAATCAATATAAAATGTTAAGCAAAGAAACCAATAAAAGAGATTATAAAGCCAAAGCAATACAAACTACTGTACCAAATCTGGCCAGTAATCCTGCTTTTATCCAAGCCGTCCTTTCATGCTATGCAAATAATTATGGTTATAAAGCAGGTCTATAAAATCAATCCCCCCTTCACAGCTTCTTCTGCTATTGACAAATATGTACAAATTTTACCCATTTCTAAAATAGTTCACACAAATCCTTAAGCCGTGGTCAAGTGATTCCGATGGAAGCAAACGACTAGCGCAGAAGTCGAGAGAATCAGAGCGAGACAAATTGCTTCACTATACATGATGAATGCTATAGCAGGCCAGGGTTGAATTGCAACTGATTCAGTTCCCTTGTCCACAAGAGGCCAATTTCATAGAGCTGCATAACCACCAAAATTTACTGAAGTACCAAAAACCTTGGTAAATAAAATCAATATTCCAGGGCAATCCAGCCAATGTTATGCTCAGCAAGCGATGGCCAAATACAAGTCAAAAGCAGTGCTTACACATCACATGGAAATTTGGTTGGTAATCTAAGTTGATCAAGGAAGACTTTTCATGCTTAAGCAAATCTTGTGCTTAAGCAGCTCTATGAAATTGGCCCCAATGAGCTCTGCTTGCCTGCAGTAAGGCAGGGATTCTCTGCCTACTGTAGCAAAAAAAGTCTGCTGTATTCAATGTTTATAAGCACAAAAGCAAACATTCCATGATACCAAAAGGAGCAATTGCCCCTACCAGTGCCCATGTCTCGGTGCCCCCCTTCAGACAGCCCAGTAGTGCCCTTCGTCAATTTCAAGCAAACTGCCCTATTTACCATGTATACATAGTTGTATGCCCTGGCATATCTAGATATATGCACTACCACACACTTAGAAATTCTGAGGTGCAAAGAAAGCAAAGAATCTGAAAGTGAATTCAGAAAGTGAATGTGCAAAGTTTAACCACTAGCTACATACCCCGTATGTACTATTGTACATTATGTGTTTGTAATATGAAGCTACATTCACACAGACAGCAGGGTGAAATCTAACCCTTTGACCCCTTGAATTGAATGTTTTATGACTGAGTTGTGTAGAAACACCCTAATACACGTAATTGATCGGGGTCAAAATAATGAACTCAAACCAGCCAGGTGTGCATGTGGCGCGGTTTGTTGTGACTTGTCAGCATAGCTATGACAAAAACATACTACATTCGGCATTGATTTACAATAGCATCCCATTCCTTTAACTTGGTACATGTACATGTGTACATGATTGGTAACATGCACAAACTGAAATTTATGTTTACAGATTTACGTAAAACTTTCAAGATAAGAAGATGGTGCTGGTAGAAACATACTGTTAAAACATTTCTGGCTGAAATGCTGTATTTATCAAGAAATTTATAAAAACAACGACCCTAAAACAGTTGATCTCGGGGTGAGATAAAAACTCCTGTGAATAGATTTGAAAATACCGTTTGTGTTTTTCACTGTTTTCTACAATTTCCGATGATGACTTGAGCTGAAAAATTTCACAGATTTGTTTTTATTCTATGACAAATCAAATTATGAACAGTCTGCAGCAATTCTGTCACCTTTACCAATCCTGTATTACGCCTTTAAAAGAAGAGAATTGCACATTACTGACATTACAAAACTTGTTTTGATATCCATTTTGACGTCAGCAAGCTAGGATTTTGGAAAGTTGGCAGTGTTTTGATTTTTCTAAGGAAACAATGAGGGGGAGCAGCAACACAAGGAACAATACTCAACGTGCACACAATGGAAAATGGAATGTTAATGGCACACATGCACTAAATTGCTGATTCGCTACAAACATTTGATGACTCGTTTTTTGTCAACAGAAGAAGAGTGGCTTAGTTTTTGGAAATCGTAAAAAACAATTTTTAGGGCCCTATTGTAAATCACCACATGAAGATTTGTGGGGGGTGAACAAGGGAAAATTTGCTGATTCACTGGTGCATTTCTGTTGTCTGTTTATCAAAGGCGGAACACAGGAATAATGGTTTGGGTTTCAATTAGTGAACTTGTGCACTATTGTGCACATAAAGTTGTGTTGAATTTTGACTGTTAAACCCAAATCCACTGGTGATTCTTTTTTTTTCTTTTTTTTTGGGGGGGAGGGTTCTGCCGGTTCAAACTCAATTTTCTTGGAATTTCTAGAAACATCCGTGACACTAAGCTCAAAATTGTGAATGAATGTACATTCAAAGTTTAAGCTAGAGACAACGTCTTTCCCGAAATCTTTGGGACACCCAGAGAAAATCTCAGAAGGTGGAAGGCAGGATTATTGCAAGGGGAAAAGGTGGGGGGGAGGGAGCAAGGGGTGGGACGCAATCTCGCCCAAGATGCAGGCGGGGAATACAGGGTAAGCAACTGCTGATTAATTCAAGAGAAAATTAACATAAAACTGCATATTATTTTCCCTGCAAGGAAATGCTGCCCACCACACAATTCACCATTAAAAAGATAAAAATTAAAATTATGGAAACTTTCCATTTCCAATGGTAAATGAAAGGTCATCAACTTTCCTGGGAACAATTCCATGGAGCTGCTTAAGCACAAAATTTGCTTAAGCATGAAAAGTCTTCCTTGATCAAACAGGATTACATGTACCAACCAAATGTTCCTGTGATGTTTACTGCTTTTGAGTTGTATTTGGCCATTATTTGCTGAGTGTAACATTCACAAGGAGTTTTTGCTGGCATACTGATTTTATTTACTAAGGCCTTCAATAAAGATCCTGCTAGGATCGAAACACCTCAGGCCCTCCTAACTCCAAGCAATTTCAGGTCATTATTTTGGCTGATGAGCAGTTTGCAGCTTTTTATTACTTAGTATTTACCAAGGTTTTTGGTACTTGAGCAAATTTTGCTGCTTAAGCAGCTCTATGACAGCTCTATGCATGGTACAGTACATAGGCCAACTCAGGCCAATTCTTTTTTCTGATTGCTATGTATAAACCTAGCAGAGTGTATGTTATGAAGTCTACATGGTGCTGGCATGGGATGGGTGTATAGTGAAGGGGGGAGAAGGGGTGCATTATCTGAGATACATTACTTCCTTCTGCTCTCCGCAGGCAGCTTGATGTCATTCTGCATCCTGACATTGATCATGTCAGCGGGTGCACCCACCAGACCACCACAAGCACCTGTTAAGGTACAAAAAAAAGAGAGAAGAAATCAAACAATTAAGATATGAATAATCCTACAGGTGAAAATAATTCTACAGAATAGAAGTCTCATCAGTCATGCCAATCCTGAGTGGGTTTTTTGGGGGAAAATCGCTCAACACAAGGCCAGGGTTCTAGCCACGGTGGGCGGCGCAGGGCGGGCCAGCCCGGCACTGGAAATTTGCGCCCGGAACTTAGGTCTAAAATAAACTCTGCCGCCCCGCACGAATTTCCGCAGAGTGAATAAAAGTATTGCCAATATTGTGAATTTTGATCACATTCCTGAATAAAAGTTCACTCCTTTCTGTTATACACCTGAAATTCATTGAATATCAGTCCTTAAAATGTAGCTTAATACCATTAAATGGCACTGCCGTCGGAACGGTGAAAATGTTGACCCTGAACCTTGATCATGTTGCGCTGCATTTTTCTCACCGCGGCTCAGCTTAATTTCTAGAGCCCACCACTAAAATTGGTGTGGGCTATTTAAAAGAGGAGCATAATATATTTAGGAGGAAGAAAGATAAACATAATTTACATCCTACTACAGCAGAGCTGCAAATCGCTCTCTTTAAAGGGCATGTAAAACATTGGTAACAAACCAACCAATTAGAAATGTTCACAGATTTCCATATTATTATTATTATTATTATTATTTATTCAGCCATCACAAACATGAACAACAATACAAAACAATACTTCCAGATGGGCTTGGAGCAACAAAAGCAAATTAATTACTGTGATCCTTGGACCTGTTGCCCCACATCTGGTTGTAATAAAATATATATATATATATATGCATAATTATAAAAGACTATACATAAAGATTAAACAAGAAGAATCATAAACATTGACAAAGAAATGTAAAAAATTAAATAAGTGAGTTTAAAAAAAAAAAAAAAAAATAAAGAAGTTAAAAAAAGAAGTTAATAATAATAAGTTACAATATTCAACATTGCACGTAGTAATTAAAAATCGGTATTAAAAAAAAAAAACAGTTAGGAAATTTTAAACGTTATGTACACATTCTTCATGTCTCAATGTTCTTAAAAAGGAAGGCAAGGATGTTAAAATTGAAGAGTTGCGAAATTCAACTGGCAAAGCTGACCAGAGCCTAGGAAATCTGTTGATGGCATTCATATGTAAGGACTGGGTTCTGGCATACAAATGTTTGAATGTTAATGCGCTATCATATCTTGGGTTAACAATGATGTTTCTATTAACTGTTTCACATTTGATTGTATTAAAAAGACACTTAACAACAAAGGAGATCATTAAACAATTACGACGACTTGATAAGGAGGACCATTTTAGGGCACGAAGTCTGTCAGTGTATGGCATTTCTCCAATTCGTTGACCCAAGACAAAACGAGTGGCACGCCTCTGGATGCGTTCAAGAGCCTCCTCCTGCATCAGGGTATGGGGTAACCAAGAGGGTATCCCATACTCCAACACAGGAAGAACAAGACTCTTATACAAGCATAGTTTAGCACAGACAGATGAATTAAAAGCAACAGTCCTAATCAATCCTAACATTCTATTAGCACGAGAAACAACATCCTTAATATGATCATTCCAGGTTAAATGAGAGTTTAAAGTTACGCCAAGGTACTTAAATGAACTAGTTATAGATAATTGTGATTGACCTAACATGTAAACGGGCGGGCTTAAATTCCTTTTTCTTGTGACATGCATAACCTTGGATTTAGAGGCATTAAAGTTCATTCCATTGTCGGTACACCAGCCACACAGCTTGTCTATGTCTTGCTGAAGAACAGCTACATCGGAAGCAGATTTAATTGGCTGATAAATTAAGACATCATCAGCGAATAAGACACATGGTGATTTCAAACCAAAAGTTATATCATTAATAAACAAGTTAAACATCAGGGGGCCAAGCACACTCCCCTGGGGAACACCTGAACGAACATGGGCCCATCCAGATGTTTCCCCAAGGAAGCGTACCCTTTGTTGACGATCAACCAGAAAATCTTTGACCCATCTCCAAAGAGACCCCCTAATGTTGAACATTGTTGCAAGTTTGGTCAGCAGCTGATGGTGAGGCATACGATCAAAGGCTTTTGAAATGTCCAAAAAGACAGCATCAATCCTGGGTGGATTACGCCGGTCTAAAATGGAAGCCCAAGCATGATGAACATTTAACAGCTGGGTCACACATGACCTATGGGCAACAAAACCGTGTTGGGTTTGGGACAAAAGACCATAGTCATAAATGTGCATCTTTATACCATTTGATAATACTCTCTCCATCAGCTTGCTGACCAGTGAAGTGAGGGCAATGGGCCTATAGTTAGTTAGAAGGGAACGGTCGCCAGACTTGAAAATTGGAGAAATATTTGCAAGTTTCCAGCTTTTAGGAAGTTGACCCTTACCAAGGGAAATCTGAAAAATTTGATGAAGAATGGGAGACAAGGGATACATAGTATTACGCAAAAAAGTAGCACTAATACCGTCTGGGCCAGATGCTTTCCCTACAGGAAGGGACTTGATGATATTACGAATATCATTGACGGTAAATGAAACAGAGGAAAACTCAGGAATAGGGAGATCACAATTTGGGGGATCATCACTAACAGTGACGGACGGAGAAAAAACAGAAACAAAGTGATTATTGAAAGCATCGGCTATGTCAAGAGGCTTACTGAGGACATGTCGGTTATGATTAAATGAAGGGGGGGCTGGCGACTGTTTCCTACTACGGACAAAAGCCCAAAAACGTTTTTTGTTGTCATTTGATTCAAAAAGACCATTAACAAACGCCTTATAGGCCACACGAGTTTTGTATTTAATTTGATTACGTAGTTGCTTATAAATGTTCCAGTCATCATTACTTGCAGAATGTCTAGCTTTCTTAAACATTTTGCGTTTTTGAAGGATGAGATGTTTCAATTCACCATCAATCCACGGACAGTTTTTCTTTTTCATACGTCTTGTTGATGATGGTAAGGCGTCCTTGACTGCAGCATCCACGACATCTAAAAAACCTTCCCATGTTGACTCGATGTCATCTTTGTCAATGAAAAGGTCCCATGGAGCATAGTATAGGAGATTATTTAAGTGTTGGATATGTTCAGGGTTGTTGTAGGACAGGAACTGCCGCACAATTGCCGGGGTAGGTGGAGCACGGTTAGCACGAAAGTCGAAATTTACTCCATGGTGATCACTAGAAACAGGGTTTGGAGCGGTGCAGACTCGAGTTACACAATCGGGCTTGCTGATAAATATAAGATCAATTATGGAACCGATGGAGGGATTATAAGGTGAGGGACGGGTAACGTCTGAAACAAGTTGAGTGAGATGGAGGTAGTCGGTAAGTTCAAAAAGGGATGACCGGTTGGAAGATTCAACACCTGGTGAGCAGTCAACATTGAAATCTCCCATGAGAATAACACCATCAAAGTCGGGAATGAGATGTTCTATTTTCCCCAATGCATTGTTCAATTTGTCCCAGTAGGATCTATTCTCATTTGGCGGTCGGTATATCAGTCCAATGAGCCATTTGGAGTGAAGACAGGATACTGACACCCACATCAATTCCAGCTCAGTTGATTCATGTTCACAAAGACGAACAGGGTGTAGACTGTTAGTTATGGCCAGGAGAATACCACCACCTGGTGTAGGGCGGTCTTTACGGGAAATGATGTATTCGCCGGGTAGATTCAAGGTGGAGTCATGATCTTGATCAGTGAGCCACGTTTCTGTAAGTGCTACTATGTCGATGTGTTTGTTGTTGGTATCTAAGGCAATGGATGAAGCTAGGTCGATGCCTTTATTTCTGATGCTTCGAGCGTTTAGTAAGGTTCCACTGACATTATGGGATGAATGTGTTGTAGGTGATTCTGGACCTGGGTTCAGTTCGATGTCACCACAAGCAGAAAGTAAGCAGTTAAATGTTGAAGTACAATTAGGGTAGTACCTGACTGGGACATGCCCATACCTTGTGGTCCTTCCAGCCATCTTTACTTGAAGATTCCTTTGGAGAGTCATCAACCATGTTGTATACTGCGGCATTGTATACCACAATGTGTACCACAAGCTGGTGATGGATGCATGGTGTGGACAAAGGCCTTGGCTTGGAACACAATAGCTGGCATTATCCTGCTTGTGAAATCGCTCAAGTGTGTAGCATTCTTGAAGACTTGCTTGTCGAAAATGCTTGAGATCATGCTCAAAATCATCATTATATTGGTGGTTATTAGCTGAATTTCCTGGTGGAAATGATCCAGAGTTGTCAGTATGGAATGCTCTTTCAGATGGTATACAATTCAGAGTACATATAAAGCTGAAAGCAGGTAAAATGAACAGAAAAACCAGAGCAACTTGTGGAGCATGTACACTGGTCGCCATGTTGTCTCATAACTTTCAGGGTATCAAGTTGGTGCTGGTAGAAACATAATTGTTAAAATATTTCCGCCTGAAATGGTGTATTTAGCCATAAATTAGTCAAACAAAGACCGATAACACTTTTGATCTTGACAAAATTAAAACTCCTTATCTTTTATAAGAAAAATTGATATGCAAAGTAGGCTTGCCCTTTATCGACGTGGATGAGAACTGCATAATCAGTGCTTGTGGGTGCACATGAAAAATCATGCACTGGCTCAGGTGGGATTCGAACCCACGACCTCCTGCTTACTAGTGCAAATGCCATACTGCTAGGCCACCGAGCTAGCTGGTGTCAGCGGGGTGAATTGAATCCAATTATCATGGCAGGTACCACAATTAACCTTTTATTTTATCAATAAATAAACTAAAATGAAATGAAAGAAGAAGCAGCCCCATTGACTTACCTGAGCCTCCCGCTAGTATCACCTTTTGGTAGAATGGAAGAGGCTTAGTAGGGTTATCCTCCGTCAGCTTGTCTTTGATTCCCTCGTATAGAGCAAACCGAGTCATGGAATAACTCATCTGATACAAAGATAGGAAATAAATAATCATGGATATGTGCAAGTGTACAGATCCCAATTTCATGGAATCCATTACAGCCCATTTTTGTGCTTAATTACAGGCATTGCAGTGCTAAGTATGAAATGTATTTCATGAAATCCATAATAAAAATAATAAATAATAATAATATATGTGGATCGGTTTGCGGAAACACCATGTAATAATCGTTCGTACTTCACACTTCTACATGTATATCGTTCGCACTTCTCGCAATTAGGTCTCAATTAAGGTTGAGACCTTTTAATTGCGAGAAGTGCGAACTATATAGAAGTGCGAAGTACGAACAATTATTACATGGTGTTTCTGCAAAACCAATCCACATACCAATTGTCACCATGCAAAACCTCAAAAGCTTTCTTAATAATTATAATAGCAGTGTCTGTAAGCACAAAAATAGGCCGTAACGGATTCCATGAAATTGGGCCTAGGATCGGGTCTGTTCCATCAGTTCATAGATTTCAAAACTGTTCACCATTTATCAGTAAGTTTTTGTGTAATTACCTGTCTGCAAATGGAAGCACTCAGTCCATTGTACAAAGCTAGGACTCCTTGACTGCGTACAATGTGCACAGCCATCCCACTAGCCTTGTACTTGACAGTTTGCTGGGTCTGTAGGTGGACCTGTGACGAGAAAGACAAATCCTTCAGCATTATATTCAGTCCAAATTTTCACCAGTAGCACTGATTGACCCCCTAGTGTCACATACCAATAATAATAAGGCATGTAACGAATGGTCAAGTTAGCATCTCTGCCATTGTGAACGTATCTGATGATGGCACGTCCAAAGATTATATAGCGCTACGCGCAAGATGGATAACTGACCATAGGGCGCGTGGTAATCGGTATAGAGGCCGCCATTCTCCATTCAAATTATACACGATCCGCCATGATGGTGTGCAGATAGTGAGTAGTTTGTACGAATTCGATTAAAACCTAATTGTTTATTGTAAATAGAAATATTTGACATTGATGTGAAGCAGCTGAATATGAAAACGGCGATTTTTTGTGGTTTTCTGGAATCTGGACCTACTTTTGCAAGTCGCTGATATCATGCTATGGAAACTCCGTATGTGGAGCACCCGCCCAACACCAGAATGGCGCCCATGGCGATAACGCGTTTCAGGGAGAGTTCCCCATTTTACGCGTAGCGCTATATATAATCTTTGCTATCTAGCATGTCTAGGAAAGTTTCGAAGTACAGGGGATTTAGTCTGGTAATCTTAACATAGAATTTTGCCTGCAACCTAAAATTAATAAGTACTATACATTAGTTGATAAATTGCTGCCGAACCAACTACCAACTTGAACCTTTTTTTTATCTTTTTTTTTTAACCATTAATCTGCCAACATTTCAAGCATGTAAAGATGACATGCTCATGAATTGCAAAAATCTTATTTCATGCAAAATCCAAAATGTAAGTTCAAATCTTACTTTCACTCAAAACTTCAGGAAATGTTAAAAATCTGATTTTTAAATATGAAAATCTCATTTTGCTAAAAAATCTAAAAAATCTTACTGAATCTAAAACAAAATCTTATAAATCATCAAATAACCACCTATGACGAAAAAAAAAAAAATGTTTAGGTCATTGAAAAATGAACAACGAAATATTGACTGGAGCAGGATTCGAACCAGTGAACTCCGGTATACCATACCGGCGCTCTACCAACTAAGCTATCCATGCCAGCCCTATGTCGGTGGTGTCCCTAACACCGGTAGTCAATTATCTTTGTTCGTTTGGCAGTCAGAAGCCATGAAACCATGCACACGTATCCCAAGGATCATTTTGTCGATACGCGCAGCACAATCTTATGTTGCCTAAAGCTATTAAGGCATCATTACACACATGTACATCTTTAAATTTAATCACGTCCAGTGAAGTCTTGACATTTCCTACCTTGACGAGGTCCAACGGGTGCGTGAAGCAGCAGGCACCAGCAGAGGCCGTCCCACCAAAATACCAGCGAGAGTGGTGCTGGGTGACCTGTCCGTGAGACATCCTGAATCCGACTGAGTTCCGATCCCTTGCCAAGAGCTCAATATCTCGACCCGACGATGTTTAGAAGACCAAATTCTCTTACAGCAATTGCATGCACTGCCACGCTGCTGTCGTCTCCGATTCCACGCGATGGGGAATCGTTATGAAGGTCGTAGTGACCTCTGTCCATATCATGTACCGGATCTGCACAGTGCCTACGTGTTGTAACAGTGCGACTCCACAAAACGTCCATATGTGTGTGTGAATGTGATTATCAGAATCGCTAACAATGACGACTTCACAGGCCGCTCAGATCAAAGTTGAAGCCCTGGGGAAGTCTTTCCTCGTCTTGGTGATGAAGAATTCCAGCTAGAATCACAAGAACAGAACAAAATGAATTATTGAGATTAAAAAAAGCCTTTAAGCTAGTCTAACTCGGAGAGGATAAAACCCTATAATGAAGCAATATCTGGAGGTGGAATTACATATACCGGTACTTGCAGCCAAAGTTAAGCAATCCACTAAATTATGCAGTTGCTGCCTAAGTGCCTAGTGCCTAACCGTGAGCAAACACCCTGGTACAGTACAGTTAAGCCAGCCTATAGGCCTAGATAATATTACCGCTAATAGATAACAAAGACTACTCTATTACAAAACCTAAAAATCGGCCAATGGAATTGAAGTGAGGCCTCGAAGTCCTGGATTGGGCTAACATTGCTGTTTGCCCTGCACTAACTCTAACAATAGCCAGGTACCTTGTGTGTTTTCAGACCAAATGAGATTAGAAGATCAATCTAGATATTAAAATGAAAGAGATTTTTTTGTGTGTGACAAAGCAGTGAATAAGAGTATGGGACCATGGTCTATTCCACCAAAGGCACCAATTTCATTGTAACTTACTATCAAATATCGTGACTTATTGGGCATTGCAGCCCTACATATAGGATACGATGGTATCCTTCGTAACTCGAACACTTTCGATTGTAGGGCTTCATGAAATCCAAAAATATCTACATTTAATATTTGCTTCTTGAAAGTGATGGTACCATCAAAAAAAGTCATGTACAGTTTTCATTTCCATTTAAGGCTATGCATGCATGGCGGAAGTACATAATGCGTTTTGAAAAGAGCTGGTTATTAAACTCAACATTCTAGCCAGTATGCACTGGCCATCGTCAAGATAGAACGTGAAGTCAACCAGCTCTTGTCAGAGCAACCCCAAACTCGCTTAATTATTAAAGAGCTAAATATGGGCAGGCCTGTTTGTTTCAGGTACGCGATCAGTGATCTTGCAAATTCACGTCTCATGCAGGATACACACTGACACATGCCCAGGGCTCGAAATATCCACTAGACCGTGGACCGAGTCTAGTGATTTCAGTGTCGGTCTAGTAAAGTGTGTTGTGCACAAACGTAATAGGGAAGTACGACCCACCTACATGACCTTCTGCCTGAAATGGTGTATTTATCCAGAATTCAGTAAAACAAAGACCGAAAACATGATCTCAGGGTAAGATCAAAACCATTTTTTATAACATTGAGTCGAGTCTTCACTATTTTCTCGTGACTCAGATGATGTCCGATTGAGTTCAATTTTTTACAGGTTTATTATTTTATGTATCATGTTAGATCAGACAAACATGACAAAAGTGTGAGTGCCTTTCTGTGACCAATCATGTATTATACCTTTAATTAAAGAGACAAGGCAATTTCCATTGGCAACAAACACTACTCATTTTCTAAGAGACTTCAGAATTAATGTAACTGCAATGACTGCCGGAACACTGGAAGATGTAGCACCAAGGCAATGGCACCAAGGTTAAATTACCGGTATGCCCTTTAATTTGTAACCTTTGTGAAGTTCCTTTCTAGTGCACATGCATGTATGCTTAATGATAAGAGCAGAATGAACTGCAAGCAACTTGCTTGCAATCACAGAATTTGGCCCAGATAAGAACAAAGAATAGGTTAAACAATTTATGCTGAACAAAGTCAACAAACATGTATTCTGCCATGCACATGATGCATGCACAATAAAATACCGGTTGGTTCGGTTCAGATTTTGGTAAGAAAAGGGTACAGTATGATCCTGTAATGCGGACTACCGGTATTTGGGTCCCTGTACAATTACCTGTACAAAGTACCACATCATGTATACATGTACAGCGCACTTTTTTTCACCTTTTGAGTTCTCAGCAAAAATCAAAAGTCGAGGCCTTATTTTGGGTGTGCACCGTATATATGTACATGGGTACAGCCCGCTAGCGGTCTTGCGTAGTTTGTGATCACAATTTTGACTCAAACTCAAAATTCATTTCGACTCAACACACCATGCCATCTTGTGTGGAACACGCGGCCACACAAAATTGCTGCAATTCGAACATTCCGAGTTGACTTGGGAACAAACTTAAGCCTAGGACCAGAACACTAGGTTCAGCCTGGACCAAACTGGTTTCATATTGGGACTGATTTGTCCTGTACCCTTCTCAGACAAAAAGTAAACAATGTCGTTTTTGCCAATTTTATCCTCAAACTCAAATTGAAAAGAAAATGTCAGGAAAAGTAAAAACTAAAACATTATTCAGTTGTAAATCTAAACGGAAAGAATTTCACTGACAGCCATGACGGAGACAGGGTTATTTCCTCCAAGATTTAACTTATTTGATGCAAGTCATGATGAACTTCAATCTCAGGAGTGCAAACTGGTGTAGCTTATCTAAAAAGTGAGATTTTCAGGGTTTTTTGACCTACAATTATACACTTCGAATGCAGCGGTAGCCATTTTTATCAAAACGCCCTCTGTTGGTCCCATAGGTTTGTGCACAAGTGATGACCGTCAGTGGAATTCTTTCCTTGGGCCCTGTACCCTTCTCAGACAAAAAGTAAACAATGTCGTTTTTCCCAATTTTATCATCAAGTCAAATAGAAAAAAAAATAAATGTCAGGAAAACTAAAAACTAAAACATTATTCAGTTGAAAATCTAAACACATTAACGCTAATGAATTCTAAATATTTGGGAATAACCAGTTACACAATTCAAAATTGATGTTAAAACGGTTAAAACCCCTTCCCAGCGAGACCCCGCCCCACTTTCGCCATATTTCTATGCAGTAATAAAATCCCAGGTCACGATTTAATCAACGGTCTTCGCTCGCTCATCATGCTCATCATACAAAGAAATATGAAGTGATCAGCTCGAATTATTAGCTCAGAATCGTGATCAATACGTACCGTCAGAAGTGACAAGGCTCGTGTTCCCACTGTAAATGGTAATAAACTTGCACGAAAAATCTTCTGGGTTGTAAAAATGTGTATTAAAATCGTCTTATCTGCCACGCGATCAACATCCAGTGAACATGCATACGTACGTAGACGTATTGACATAATTAAACACGCGTAAGCAAATGTAGAACGTAGAGGGCGCTGCTTAGGTCATGACCTTCATCTTCTTCTTGAACACGTGCTGGAATTCTTAATCTTAATCTCCAACTTTGGACCCACTTTTTGGTAAGTTAAATTAGGCCTATGAAGAGTATGTATGATGAACTCCAATATCAACTGTGTAAAATTGGGGTAGAATATCTGAAATGTTAGTAGGATTACGGGTTTTGGGGTTCCTGAGGTTGGAAAGAATTCCACTGACTGACGGCCATCACTTGTGCACAAACCTATGGGACCGACAGACATGACAGAGGGCGTTATGAGAAAATTGGAGGGATTGTGATAAGACGGGTCCCAAAACTTAAAGGAAAGGAAAACTTCTTTTTGGAAAGTTACTTACCTAAATATATGTTCGTTGTGTTCTCTTCTATATAATTAGCAAAATTAATTTTGTGGAAAGAGGGCAGGGCTTTGATTTTTGAGGGAATTATGATGGGGTAAAAACGGTTTCGGTAGGCTAACAAAAATGTTACATTTCATGGCCGACGGCCACAGACGAGAATAGTCTGGTTTCTACTACATTTTGAACACTCTTGATCTGTTGGGTCTGGGCACTAGATAGACTAACCGGATCAGACAAAATGGCCTCACGTAACGTGTTTTGAAGTTTGCAAGAAGCGTGTAAGAAAATTGCATTTTATTAAAAAATGCTGAAATGTTAGACAAATTTCTTCAATCTAGGCTTTTGAGGACCCAGGAACATTTGCTGAAAGTCAGAAATATCATTTTTGAGGAGTAGAAGCTATTCAAGGGCTAAAAAAATCAATGTGTTTGGGGGATCCCTTCTTATCACAATCCCCAAAACACTGAAAATCTTACTTTTCAAATATGATGCCCCAGTGTACACACCTGAGATTGAAGTTCATCATGACCTGATTCAAGTTATCTCATTGCTTGGTTGGAGGAAATAACCCTGTTTGAGCATGGAGGTAGTGTTTCCGTAACTAATGGCCGTCAGTGGAATTCTATCCATATCGTTAATTGGCCCTATACTAGGCCTACGTCCATTGAAAAACTGAGGGCACATAAACACCGATCCAACGTCATAACATACCATCTGCCAGTTACTCCAGTGTACACCCGGCCCTGCAATTACTGCAGCGGAGCGTAAATTCTTTTGTTGCCGGACAAAAGGCGGGCACTGGGCTGAGACACCGCAGTAATGGCGGATGGTATATCGTGCTGTCTGATCGGCAGAATCAATACTCTCAAGGGCATTCAAATTTTAACTCATACAAGAAAATCATCAATCCACAAATTGGGCACTTCTGCAGCACTTGGCTGTTTATGGATTACAGAAAGGTTATAGCCTAACCCTCATCAGGTTGTATTCATTCTGGTGTGGTAAGTTATGCACTGTAATCCGTAAACAGCCGCCTGGTCAACATCGAAGTGCGTCTTCATGTGGACTTCAATGTTCAGCGTTGTGCATCGCTGCAGTAACAAATGCTGCAGGAAAAAATAGGCTAAAATTTCTCGATAATGAATGGCTGCAGAAGTGCCAAATTTTTGGATTTATTATTTTCTTCTGCAGCCAATATTATAAATATCTTGTGGAAGTTAATGCCCTTGAGAGATAAGGGGCTCATAGGAAGCGTATATTTATATGTGCCACAATTTTTTCAATGACAATGGAGGTTAGTAGGGCCAAGGATTACAGAGTGTACTACAGAGTTGACTGCACAAAACACAGCATTGGTCATTTGTTTTGGATGATCGAGTACACTTAACGTGTTATCACGTTTGGCGCATTTTGACTTGTGAACTTTAATCTTTGTGTTTACAGGCTAACCCTACGTGCACCAGCATAAAATGGTCATGGAGGAGACAGGCAGTCTAGCGTCGCTACTCGGCAGACACACTGGGCAGTCTGTCAGAACACAGCCAGCTGTCGCAGTGACCGTAAACTGGCTTAAACCATCAGAAACGAAGGTATACTAACT
The DNA here is from genome assembly GCA_963971285.1 of Astropecten irregularis. Lineage (NCBI taxonomy): Eukaryota > Metazoa > Echinodermata > Asteroidea > Paxillosida > Astropectinidae > Astropecten > Astropecten irregularis. Next base: position 11,604,625 of record OZ020248.1, read on the forward strand.
CTTACAACCCTGGGGTCGATTTCACCGAACTCTTTGTAACTTACTTCCAATCGTAGGACTTTTGATGCATTGAAGCCCTACGTGGGATAGGTCCCCTGCGATGGGTTATTCTTCATAACTCGAGGTACGATCGATCGTAGGGCTTCGTGAAATCAAACCCTGGTCAGACTACTGTACATGTAGGTCCCGATTATTGGGACTTTCCACTGCAAACCCATAGTGTGAAAGCTTGCCGGGACTTGTTCCATTGCCCCCACCAAACATCTTAGGTTCGGGGACAATTTTGCAGTTAAAGACTCGCAATTTATATCGTATAGCTGCATAATGAACAAGTTTGTAAACTTTTTGGCAGTAGCACTTAAAAGGGCATATGTACATGTTAAGTAATAAATCAAAACAGAAAAGTTCACAGATTTATGTATAACTTTCAGGGTACACGAAGATGGTACTGGTAGAAACATGCCGTTGAACTATTTCCGTCTGAAATGCTGTATTTATCCAGAATAATTACATTTATTTCATTTACATGCTTGATTAGACAAAGGGTGAATGCTGTTCTGTCACCTTTACCAATGTTGCACATGCCTTTTAAAGGTAATATCATACTTTGGTTTTTATCAAAGAAATACAGATTCATGGGCAAAAATATCAAGACAGATACATTAACAGTCATCTGTGGAAATTTCAGTCCCATAAGGTGCCCAATGTTTTTGAAAATAATGAAAAACAGCCACAGTATTATCTTTATAAGTCTTTTCTCTTTTATTTTTGATCTTTTAAAAGATCAAAAAGATTTTCGGTCGTTGATTTACTAATTTCTGGATAAATACACCATTTTTTAGGCGGGAAATAATTAACGCTAGGTTTCTACCAGCATCATCTTCATACCCTGAAAGTTATACGTAAATCTGCAAACATTTCTGTTTTGGTCTCTTACCAAAGTAAGATACTACCTTTAATAACACCCATTGACTTGTGTGGATTTTGAAAGAAGAGGATTCTTAAGTTGACGCTTCTTTATGACTATTCTTGATGCCTGCTTTGCCTACAGGATAGTCCAAGTCAGACAGATGAAGCTGAGGAGATACTGGCAAGAATACTCGATCCCACAAAGGTTTGTCTAACCACAACAAAAACCAAAAGAAATATTAAAATCATTATCAAAAATGAAAAGCCGTATACTCTTCAAGTGATTCCCCATGTACTGTTTCTCAGGTTGCAGCATTGCTGCGAGTATCGATGAAATGATCGTTGTGGTATGGCGGTGTGTTTTTGGTTTCATGGCTTCTGACTACCATACAAACAAAGATAATTGACTATTGGGGTCACCACCAACGTAGGGATGGATGGCTCAGTTGATAGGGCGCCTGTACGGTATTCAGAAGGTCGGCAGTTTGAATCCCGCAACAGTCAATTTTTCTTTGTCCACCTTTAGATTAGAAATGCTGCAACAAGAGAAATGTGTATTATGAGGGATTACTTAAAGAGGATGTGGCTTTTCAATCGTTATAATCACCAAACCAAAGGGGAAACTGACTGGATTAATGGTGCAAGATAATTACCGGTACTCGAGTAGTAAACTTTGTACAGACCAATCCTGCCATATGCTCCTGAATCTCAAAAGAAGGCGGTATAGCCATAGGTAAAAATCTAGGCTGAAATTCATTTTCCACGAACATTATCTTGTTTTGTTTGATATCAGTTGAAATCGACAGCGTTGTTCAGCAAGGCCTGCAGGGAGTTCTTAGACGGGGGACGTGAGACCGGCAAAGACCCAACGGCCAAGATGGCAGCAGGGAGTCTCATCCTGGCCAGCGTGGTGGCCAGATGCGCCTCCGAGAGTAAGCAGAAGAAACAGTTCTGGCCGAAGAAGTCCCTATTGAGGGTCATCTCGGAGTGTAACGTGGCTGCCAGGTACGTTGCTAGTCCTCGGTTGGAAAAAGCAACATCATTCTAAGAGTTCTAGTAACTGCCACTGTTGGAAGAAATCCGAAAAATAAATCTTAGAATTTAGTAACCTTTCAGTTTTGTCATTGAAAAGTGAACAAGGAAAAATTTACTGGAGCCGGATTCGAACCAGCAACCTCCGGGATACCGTACTGGCACTCATACCAAAGACCTATCATCGACACAAATAAATTCAAGAATGCAATTGACACATTTTTCCAATTGTTGAGATTTTGTATGGATTCCTCCTATACCCATTAAGTGCATGTATAGCTCATGACATGTATTTAAGAAATGGAGGATAAATTAACGGACATCAAGCCTCGATAGTTCCTGGGATATTTCTGGTCCCAGAGACGGGAAGTTTGAGTCCAACATGTGAATGCCTTTACCTGATGCATGAGTTTTCCTGTATGACGCTCATTATGTTAGACAGGGATACATACCGTTATTCATTTGTTCCTTCCGTTTTCTTTCCTAGTTTAACCCCTTCCATCTGGGGACCATCTATAGCAGTCCAGGGGCCGATTTCACGAACGCTTTGCGATCATCGCTTATTAAAGCCTAAATCCATCGCTAGACGGAGAATTGCTATGCAAAGTAGAGATCGATTTTCCTTTTAATAGCGATGATCACAAAAATAAAGCCTAAATCCATCGCTAGACGGAGAATTGCTATGCAAAGTAGAGATCGATTTTCCTTTTAATAGCGATGATCACAAAAATTGGCCCTAGGCCGTGGCATGACAATGTATTTCCAATTGAATGCATTGGACTGGGGTACTCTCTGAAACAAGAGGTTCCATGAACCCTTATTGTCCCCAAAAATCTGCTCCTTGTGGTACTTTTACCTTCTTGATTTGAATAGATCAGCATTTTTGTGGTCTGAACACAGTTGGTTTCACTGAGTACTTGATGATGATTAAATTGATCAAAGAAAAGCCACATCCTCTTTGAGTGATCCCCCATGTACGTTGCTCAGGTTGCAGTATTGCTGCGTGTATCATTGAAACAATCCATGGGGTGTGGCAATGTGTTTGTTGTTTCATGGCATCTGACTATCAAACAAACAAAGATAATTGACTATTAGGGACACCACCAATGTAGGGCTGGATGGCTCAGTTGGTAGGAGCGCCAGTCTGGTATTCTGGAGGCCACCTGGTCACTGGCTCGAATTCCGCTCCAGCCAATTTTTCTTTGTTCACTTTTCAATGGCTTAAACATTATTCCAGTCATTAATGAATCCAGTTTCCCTTGTGGTTATTTTCCTTCTACAAGCTCTTGGCAGCAGATTCCGATTTTTGATTTGGAATATATGTATTCCTATCGAGTTTGCTCTGTGATTCCTCTTTTTTATTAAACAGAAGTATTCCTCGGGTATGCAACTTTTCCTCGGATCAGCTGATTTCCTCTTTTTTCACTTCACTCTTATGCCATTGAAAAATTACTAAGCACAAAAAACCCATGCACATGTATGTATGCTAAAGATTGGAATTTCCTTGGTTTTTTTGTGAAGTCCAAGTTGCATCCCTGATTCCCAATTCTCTTTAAGATAGGTTGGCAGCTATGTCGTACGTGTTACACAACCTTTGCAGAAGTTTCTAATTGTACATCTTTCTGATTGCACATCTTTCTGTTCTCTTCTTCCAGTTCGTGTTTGCCGTTTGTCCTGCTAGCCATCCAGATGGAGGATGTTGATGTGATCACATGCTGCTTAGATCACATGCAGGACATCCCTGACTCCATGCTAGCCAAGTGTCTACAGTTGTACATCAGGTGAGGCCTGCATGGGTAGTCACTGAATAATCCATTACAGTGCTCATTACAGTGCGGTGAAGGGCAAGCCTTATTTGCATATTAATTGTCTTTGTTCATTATCACTTTGTTTATATGCAGGCATTTTCAGGGTGCGTTGAATGGGAGTATGGATTCAGCCGAGGATGAAACGTCATCTGCATCCATGACGTGCCCACTAACATCTCATTGTGCACAGTGCGTGTATCCTTTATGTACCAGACTCTCTTGGTGTTATCACCAATACCGTTAATTAGTGCTGGGATTTTTATCCCAACCCGGATTTAATTATCCGGTTGTAAATTTTCACTAACCGTTAGCCAAAACTAAAAGGTTAAAAAAAAAAGGACAAACGTTTGGTTCATGCTCAACAACCCAAAAATCGTAAACAGTATAATTTCAGTCAGTTATTTGTCCATTTTGAGATTCATCTTACAGGACCTAGGGTCGATTTCATGGAGCCCTGCGATCGATCAATCATAACTCGAGTTATGAAGGATAACCCATCATATGGGGCCTATCCTACGTAGGGCTGCAATGTATCATAAGTCCTACTATTGATAGTAAGATACAATTACAGCTGCACCCGCCGATAAGGGATTTTTGATTCACTCCGCTGATCCCAGTTTATAGCTCGGTGGCCTAGCGGTATGGCATCTACTAGTAGAAAGAAGGAGGTCATGGGTTCAAATCCCACTTGAGCCAGTGCTTGATTGTTTTCATGTGTACTCAAAAGGCTCTTAGTGATGTGCTTATCTACGTGGTTGAAGGGCAATAATTTCTTTGCATTATTATAATCTCCTCCACGAATAAATCAATTATAACAAGATACGATGAGTTTGGTGAAATCGCCCCCGGGCCACAAATAAATTCATTAATGCAGTCGACACTTTGGTTCTATTTTTAGATCTTTGTTACGGATTCCTCCTATACCCATTAAGTGCATGTATAGCTCATGACATGTATTTAAGAAATGGAGGATAAATTAACGGACATCAAGCCTCGATAGTTCCTGGGATATTTCTGGTCCCAGAGACGGGAAGTTTGAGTCCAACATATGAATGCCTTTACCTGATGCATGAGTTTTCCTGTGGTGTGCCGTGGCCTAGTGGTCTGGCATGTCGTACTCAAGGTCTTGTGGTAAATCTACGGATTGTGGGTTCGAGTCCAGCTATGGGCTAGTGGTGCTTGCATCCTTGGGCAAGACGCTTTGTCACAAACAGTATTGCTTCTCTTCTCCCAGGTGTAAATGGGTACATAGCAGCTGGGGCTGTATACTCCCCATGGAGTTGAGATGGTTTTAGGAATGTTTATTAATGTAGCCCAATGACCAGGGGATAATAATAATCTGCGTCTTTGAATGGAACTTTCCAGATACTGTGTGCATTATAAATGCTTTGTTATTATTATTATTATTTTCTTGTATTTGGTCATGTTGAACGGGGAACTGGGATACTGTCTGTCCATAATATACTAAATATTGTAAATATTGATAGCACTTAGCGTAAATCTTAGCAGTTGTGAGGTATATCTTTCCCTTAACCTTTGTTGATGCAGTAACAAGGCTCTGTGCTGTCCATTCAATGATACCTTTATCATCGACAGCTTACGGCAGATAAACTTTGACGAAGCTTTGGTGAGTACTCGCAGTGAATATGAAGACAGTGAATATATGACGCAGTGAACATGACGACAGTGAACATTTATTATTGACATTTAATAATAGTAATAATAATAATATGAAAATTCATAGTCCACCTTTTCCACAAAATTGGTCAAAGGCACATTACAGAAAAACTAAAGTAAATCACTGAAAGATTTACAATAAAAAGAAAGAGAAACAAAGCAAGACAGTAGACAATATTTAAAAGTTAAAAGTAGTATCATACTTTGGTAGCATACCATACCGAAACAGAAATCTTCACAGATTTACCTATAACTCACAGGGAAGATGGTGCTAGTAGAAACTGCCGTTAAAGTTTTTCTGCCAGAAATTTATCCAGAAGAGAGTAAAACCAATGACCAAAGCAATTTTGATCTACTGAAGATAAAAATATAATGGTGAAATGATTTTTAAAAATACTGTGGCCTTTTTTCACTATTTCGCAAAAAGTGGGCACCGTATGAAACTGGGAATTTCACAGGTGACTGTTACTGTATCTTCCTTGATTATTTTTTGCCCATGACCAGCCTTGAATTTAACAGAGGCCACAGAGGCCATGGCCTTTGTTGCCCTGGTTCGTCACCTTGGTGCCCCGTCAAATATTTCCACAGACATTATGATTTTTCAATAGAAGTGCCCCTTGCAATGGAAAAGTGGCCTTGCCCCTTTCAGAACCAAATTCCAGGCCTGCCATGAATCTGCATAAATTTCTTTCACAAAAACTAAAGCATGATATTACCTTAATTTTATAAAATAATTGTTCAATGGCAAACATGTGCTTTTCTTCTTGTTGAATGCCTTTAAATTATTTCTTAAAAAATTATCTAGATATTGCTGAGATATCTTCATTACCTACTGTCTACGATACCAGCGTCCACATCCAAGATTAACTCTGCATCCGATACACAGAATGAGTCTATACCCAGCACCCAGAAAGAATCTGTACATAGTACGCAGGATGCTTCGGTACCCACACCGAATGTAGTGAGTAGTAAAACCTTATAGGATTTATGTGTTTGTTTTTTCCCTCCTATACCCATTAAGTGCATGTATAGCTTATGACATGTACTTAAGAAATGGAGGATAAATTAACGGACATCAGGCCTCGTTAGTTCCTGGGATATTTCTGGTCCCAGAGACGGGAAGTTTGAGTCCAACATGTAAATGCCTTTACCTGATGCATGAGTTTTCCTGTAATATGCTCATATGAATACTTAATACATTTGGTCATTCTCTGAGCTTGTTATTTAGCAAGGTTCCTAGTTTAACCCTTTCCGCCCGGGGAACATCTATAGCAGTCCACATCATTGCATAAGAATATTCATGATTACTTTGTTATTTTGAAAGAAAAACTTTGAACTGGGATACTGTTTGGAACAAGAGGTTCAATGAACCTTTATTGTCCCCCAAAAATCTGCTCATAGTGGTACCTTGGACCCCTTGATTTACATTTGAATAGATCAGCATTCTGTAGCAGACCACAATCTGTGAGTTCTAAACTCAGCTGATTTCATTGAGTACAGTCTGCCTAGAATTTGGGATTTTGTGTGACGGTATTCAACCATTGTGTGCCCACATTGTGTGGCCGCGTATTATGCCGAGCTCCCTGCACACATAGCCCGGCCAGATGATCTCTGTTTGACCAATGGCTGACAATGAGGTCGGTAATAAAAACCAAAGCCAAAACAAAATTTAGGCTGAAGGCTTTTATGTTCACAGGGCTAGGGATTATTAGAAAGTAGATGATCATGATGATAGTGATCTTGTCTTTGTTCATAGGTTGCTGACTGGATCAGCGCGGTGCTGGATGCTCACTACACCCAGCTGCTACTGTCTCACGAAGCGAGGAACTTAATAGAGCAGCTTGCCCAGGCGGTACAGACACAGGTAAGGGATCGGATACTTCCTTCCCTCCCTCTCCCCTCCCTCCTCTCACACCGGTGACAGGTGTCAGATTGCAGAGTGCCTAGGGCTCTTTTCTCTCATTTGTGTGGCCTGGGTTCGATCTTGGCTTGGGTCGTATGCGAGTCAAACTGTGCTTGATTCTCTCCTGGTCCACAAGGTTTAACATCAGAGGTCTCTGGTTTTCCTCCTGTCACATAACTTAAAGACGAGTTCAGTTTTTTTTTCTGGCTGTGCCCTATGGTTGTAATGCTAGTTGTTGAATGTGGCTGGCAGCCAGAGACAAGCTTGCATGCCGGCAACTTGGAACATAATTGGAACATAATTCAGCTGGCAGTAAGGATGATTAGCCTCCCAAATTAAAATTGTAATTATTGCTTGGAGTAAAAGGAGGACCTGACGTTCAGATCCTAGCAGGATCATTCAGGATCAAAATGCCAAGCCCTCTAATAAACTTATTTTATATAATCATCTTGGCTGATGAGCAGCAGTTTATTACAAGTTTATTATCATGATCGTTATTATCTTTAATATTACAAGTAGCCACAGTCCAAAAGAACCATATTTGTCATAAGAGTTGACAAGAACAAAATAGAACTGAAGTGAAAGAGGAAAGCTACAAGATCAGTTAGTGTAGGAGAAGGTATATGAGTTTTTCAGATGAGATATCACCCATAAACACAGACAAAAACAAGAGCGCTTTAAAATGATAGATTTGGATTCTTCCCACCAATTTTTGTTCTTTTGTCACCTTTACCCTTATAGGAGTTATTCTACACCGAACTGGAAGCGGTGAAGGCCATCCTCCAGAGCTTCAAGGATTCTGTGTCGGTTCCGATCAAACAAAAATCCGGCAGTTACAGCATAGAGGTGCTCTGTTTGTAAACAGTTGAGGCCACGTCCATCTCTGTTGATACAGTATTTCTGATGGACAACCTCTTGACCAGGGCAAGTGAAGCACGCCAGAGTATAAGCCGTCTTCATATTTGAGTCGATGCCAACCCGAGAACTTTTTCTGTCAGAAGGAACTCCTTAAAATTTCATCCCGATTTGCACCCAGTGTTGCAAGCTTCATTTCTGGCTGGATGGCCCAGTTTAGCCATGCAGACTGGGGTTATTTGGAATTATCTCCCACGAGAAATGTACTTCAAGTTCCGTGAACATGCACTCAGTACAGAGCAGCCGTCCACTCGTATGAACTTGGCAATCGTCAGCTAGCTTTATGCCAAGAGATTTGGCAAACTTGGCGAACATTGAACAATTTGTGTGACATTTTCATGAATGGAAATTGTTGTACCACAATCAGATTCAGGTTCTTACTGGACCCTCTTAGTCTGGAGTGAAATCGGCATTTAAGTTGCCCGATACAGAACATGAGAACTGCTTTGATTGATAAAGGAACCATCCAGCATGTTTTATACTGATAGAATCATGATTGTGTAATGTGTATTGGTCTGGTTTGGTGGTGGTTTGTTTTCTGGTACATTTTAATTGAATATTAAACTTTGTGAATAAAAGTACACATGTACATGTTCAATTCAATTTATAGCAGTGGATTGACGCTTCATTACTTGACTATCCTTTATCCTTAGGTGACATAGTAGGTTTGTTTGATGATAGCTATACGTATGAAGCCTGTGTGTGATTGATGGTAGCTATACCATCAGCTACCATCGATCACACACAGGCTTCATACGTACAGCTACCATCAATCATACACATGCTTCAAACGTATAGCTACCATCAATCACACACAAGCTTCATACGTACAGCTACCATCAATAACACACATGCTTCATACGTATAGCTACCATAAATCACACACAAGCTTCATACGTATAGCTACCATCAATCACACACATGCTTCATACGTATAGCTACCATCAATCACACACAAGCTTCATACGTATATCTACCATCAATCACATACAAGCTTCATACGTATATCTACCATCAATCACAGACAAGCTTCATACGTATATCTACCATCAATCACATACAAGCTTCATACGTATATCTACCATCAATCACATACAAGCTTCATACGTATATCTACCATCAATCACATACAAGCTTCATACGTATATCTACCATCAATCACAAACAGGCTACATACGTATATCTACCATCAATCACAGACAAGCTTCATACGTATATCTACCATCAATCACAGACAAGCTTCATACATATATCTACCATCAATCACAGACAAGCTTCATACGTATATCTACCATCAATCACATACAAGCTTCATACGTATATCTACCATCAATCACAGACAAGCTTCATACGTATATCTACCATCAATCACATACAAGCTTCATACGTATATCTACCATCAATCACATACAAGCTTCATACGTATATCTACCATCAATCACAGACAAGCTTCATACGTATATCTACCATCAATCACATACAAGCTTCATACGTATAGCTACCATCAATCGCAGACAAGCTTCATATAGGTATATCTACCATCAATCACATACAAGCTTCATATAGGTATATCTACCATCAATCACACACAGGCTTCATACGTATATCTACCATCAATCACACACAGGCTTCATATAGGTATATCTACCATCAATCACATACAAGCTTCATATAGGTATATCTACCATCAATCACATACAAGCTTCATACGTATATCTACCATCAATCACATACAAGCTTCATATAGGTATATCTACCATCAATCACATACAAGCTTCATACGTATATCTACCATCAATCACATACAAGCTTCATATAGGTATATCTACCATCAATCACATACAAGCTTCATATAGGTATATCTACCATCAATCACAGACAAGCTTCATATAGGTATATCTACCATCAATCACAGACAAGCTTCATATAGGTATATCTACCATCAATCACAGACAAGCTTCATATAGGTATATCTACCATCAATCACATACAAGCTTCATACGTATATCTACCATCAATCACATACAAGCTTCATATAGGTATATCTACCATCAATCACATACAAGCTTCATATAGGTATATCTACCATCAATTCAATCACATACAAGCTTCATATAGGTATATCTACCATCAATCACATACAAGCTTCATATAGGTATATCTACCATCAATCACATACAAGCTTCATATCTACCATCAATCACATACAAGCTTCATATAGGTATATCTACCATCAATCACATACAAGCTTCATATAGGTATATCTGCCATCAATCACATACAAGCTTCATATAGGTATATCTACCATCAATCACATATACAAGCTTCATATAGGTATATCTACCATCAATCACATACAAGCTTCACACGTATATCTATCATCAATCACAGACAAGCTTCATACGTATATCTATCATCAATCACATACAGGCTTCATATAGGTATATCTACCATCAATCACATACAAGCTTCACACGTATATCTATCATCAATCACAGACAAGCTTCATACGTATATCTACCATCAATCACATACAAGCTTCATATAGGTATCTACCATCAATCACATACAAGCTTCATACGTATATCTACCATCAATCACATACAAGCTTCATATAGGTATATATCTACCATGCAATCACATACAAGCTTCATATAGGTATATCTACCATCAATCACAGACAAGCTTCATATAGGTATATCTACCATCAATCACAGACAAGCTTCATATAGGTATATCTACCATCAATCACATACAAGCTTCATATAGGTATATCTACCATCAATCACATACAAGCTTCATATAGGTATATCTACCATCAATCACATACAAGCTTCATATAGGTATATCTACCATCAATCACAGACAAGCTTCATATAGGTATATCTACCATCAATAACATACAAACTTCATATAGGTATATCTACCATCAATCACAGACAAGCTTCATATAGGTATATCTACCATCAATCACAGACAATTAAGCTTCATATAGGTATATCTACCATCAATCACAGACAAGCTTCATATAGGTATATCTACCATCAATCACAGACAAGCTTCATATAGGTATATCTACCATCAATCACAGACAAGCTTCATATAGGTATATCTACCATCAATCACATACAAGCTTCATATAGGTATATCTACCATCAATCACATACAAGCTTCATATAGGTATATCAGATCTACCATCAATCACATACAAGCTTCATATAGGTATATCTACCATCAATCACATACAAGCTTCATATAGGTATATCTACCATCAATCACATACAAGCTTCATATAGGTATATCTACAATCAATCACATACAAGCTTCATACGTATATCTACCATCAATCACATACAAGCTTCATATAGGTATATCTACCATCAATCACATACAAGCTTCATATAGGTATATCTGCCATCCATCACATACAAGCTTCATATAGGTATGTCTACCATCAATCGCATACAAGCTTCATATAGGTATATCTACCATCAATCACATACAAGCTTCACACGTATATCTATCATCAATCACAGACAAGCTTCATACGTATATCTATCATCAATCACATACAGGCTGCATATAGGTATATCTACCATCAATCACATACAAGCTTCACACGTATATCTATCATCAATCACAGACAAGCTTCATACGTATATCTACCATCAATCACATACAAGCTTCATATAGGTATATCTATCATCAATCACAGACAAGCTTCATACGTATATCTACCATCAATCACATACAAGCTTCATATAGGTATATCTACCATCAATCACATACAAGCTTCATACGTATATCTACCATCAATCACATACAAGCTTCATATAGGTATATCTACCATCAATCACATACAAGCTTCATCATATAGGTATATCTACCATCAATCACAGACAAGCTTCATATAGGTATATCTACCATCAATCACAGACAAGCTTCATATAGGTATATCTACCATCAATCACATACAAGCTTCATACGTATATCTACCATCAATCACATACAAGCTTCATATAGGTATATCTACCATCAATCACATACAAGCTTCATATAGGTATATCTACCATCAATCACAGACAAGCTTCATATAGGTATATCTACCATCAATCACAGACAAGCTTCATATAGGTATATCTACCATCAATCACATACAAGCTTCATATAGGTATATCTACCATCAATCACATACAAGCTTCATATAGGTATATCTACCATCAATCAAATACAAGCTTCATATAGGTATATCTATACCATCAATCACATACAAGCTTCATATAGGTATATCTACAATCAATCACATACAAGCTTCATACGTATATCTACCATCAATCACATACAAGCTTCATATAGGTATATCTACCATCAATCACATACAAGCTTCATATAGGTATATCTGCCATCAATCACATACAAGCTTCATATAGGTATATCTACCATCAATCACATACAAGCTTCATATAGGTATATCTACCATCAATCACATACAAGCTTCACACGTATATCTATCATCAATCACAGACAAGCTTCATACGTATATCTATCATCAATCACATACAGGCTTCATATAGGTATATCTACCATCAATCACATACAAGCTTCACACGTATATCATCAATCACAGACAAGCTTCATACGTATATCTACCATCAATCACATACAAGCTTCATATAGGTATATCTACCATCAATCACGTACATACAAGCTTCATACGTACATGTATATCTACCATCAATCACATACAAGCTTCATATAGGTATATCTACCATCAATCACATACAAGCTTCATATAGGTATATCTACCATCAATCACAGACAAGCTTCATATAGGTATATCTACCATCAATCACAGACAAGCTTCATATAGGTATATCTACCATCAATCACATACAAGCTTCATACGTATATCTACCATCAATCACATACAAGCTTCATATAGGTATATCTACCATCAATCACATACAAGCTTCATATAGGTATATCTACCATCAATCACATACAAGCTTCATATAGGTATATCTACCATCAATCACATACAAGCTTCATATAGGTATATATACCATCAATCACATACAAACTTCATATAGGTATATCTACCATCAATCACATACAAGCTTCATATAGGTATATCTACCATCAATCACATACAAGCTTCATATAGGTATATCTACCATCCATCACAGACAAGCTTCATATAGGTATATCTACCATCAATCACATACAAGCTTCATATAGGTATATCTACCATCAATCACATACAAGCTTCATATAGGTATATCTACCATCAATCACAGACAAGCTTCATATAGGTATATCTACCATCAATCACATACAAGCTTCATATAGGTATATCTACCATCAATCACAGACAAGCTTCATAAAGGTATATCTACCATCAATCACAGACAAGCTTCATATAGGTATATCTACCATCAATCACAGACAAGCTTCATATAGGTATATCTACCATCAATCACAGACAAGCTTCATATAGGTATATCTACCATCAATCACATACAAGCTTCATATAGGTATATCTACCATCAATCACATACAAGCTTCATATAGGTATATCTACAATCAATCACATACAAGCTTCACACGTATATCTATCATCAATCACAGACAAGCTTCATACGTATATCTATCATCAATCACATACAGGCTTCATATAGGTATATCTACCATCAATCACATACAAGCTTCACACGTATATCTATCATCAATCACAGACAAGCTTCATACGTATATCTACCATCAATCACATACAAGCTTCATATAGGTATATCTACCATCAATCACGTACATACAATTGCTTCATACGTATATCTACCATCAATCACATACAAGCTTCATATAGGTATATCTACCATCAATCACATACAAGCTTCATATAGGTATATCTACTATCAATCACAGACAAGCTTCATATAGGTATATCTACCATCAATCACAGACAAGCTTCATATAGGTATATCTACCATCAATCACATACAAGCTTCATACGTATATCTACCATCAATCACATACAAGCTTCATATAGGTATATCTACCATCAATCACATACAAGCTTCATATAGGTATATCTACCATCAATCACATACAAGCTTCATATAGGTATATCTACCATCAATCACATACAAGCTTCATATAGGTATATCTACCATCAATCACATACAAGCTTCATATAGGTATATCTACCATCAATCACATACAAGCTTCATATAGGTATATCTACCATCAATCACATACAAGCTTCATATAGGTATATCTACCATCAATCACAGACAAGCTTCATATAGGTATATCTACCATCAATCACATACAAGCTTCATATAGGTATATCTACCATCAATCACATACAAGCTTCATATAGGTATATCTACCATCAATCACAGACAAGCTTCATATAGGTATATCTACCATCAATCACATACAAGCTTCATATAGGTATATATCTACCATCAATCACAGACAAGCTTCATATAGGTATATCTACCATCAATCACAGACAAGCTTCATATAGGTATATCTACCATCAATCACAGACATAAGCTTCATATAGGTATATCTACCATCAATCACAGACAAGCTTCATATACGTATATCTACCATCAATCACAGACAAGCTTCATATAGGTATATCTACCATCAATCACAGACAAGCTTCATATAGGTATATCTACCATCAATCACAGACAAGCTTCATATAGGTATATCTACCATCAATCACATACAAGCTTCATATAGGTATATCTACCATCAATCACATACAAGCTTCATATAGGTATATCTACCATCAATCACAGACAAGCTTCATATAGGTATATATCTACCATCAATCACACACATGCTTCATATGTATATAGCTACCATCAATCACACACATGCTTCATACGTATAGCTACCATCAATCATGTACAGGCTTTATACGTATAGCTATCATCAATCACACACAGGCTTCATACGTATAGCTACCATCAATCATACACAAGCTTCATACGTATATCTATAATATCATCAATCATATACAAGCTTCATACGTATAGCTACCGTCAATCACACACAAGCTTCATACGTATAGCTACCATCAATCATACACAAGCTTCATACGTATATAGCTATCATCACCCTTACCAAACTGGACTGCTATAATAGCAGTTGCAGAGCAGTTCAATAGCAGTTCAATAGCATGCACATGCTATTATAGCATTAACATATAGCATGCAAAGGGTTTGAATTAGACTTGTGGACTGCTATGATCAGCAGTCCAAATAGCATTCCTGATAGCATTCACGAGCACTACTCCATACTGGGGGAACTACCAGGGGCACTACTCCATACTGGGGGAACTCCTCCATACTGGGGGAACTACTTGACTGGGGGAACTACCGGGGGCACTACTCCATACTGGGGGAACTACCGTGGGGAACTACTGGGGGGCACTACCGGGGGTACTACTCCATACTGGGGGAACTACCGGGGCACTACTCCATACTGGGGAACTACCGGGGGCACTACTCCATACTGGGGGCACTACCAGGGGGCACTACTCCATACTGGGGGCACTATAGCTACCAGGGGGCACTACTCCATACTGGGGGAACTACTAGGGGAACTACCAGGGGGCACTACTTCATACTGGGGGAACTACTAGGGGAACTACCGGGGGGGCACTACTCCATACTGGGGGAACAACTGGGTGAACTACTGGGGGAACTACTGGGGGCACTACTCCATACTGGGGGAACTACTGGGGGAACTACCGGGGGGCACTACTCCATACTGGGGAACTACTAGTGGAACTACCGGGGGGCACTACTCCATACTGGGGGAACTACTGGGGGAACTACCGGGGGGCACTATACCGGGGGCACTACTCCATACTGGGGGATACTAGGGGAACTACCAGGGGCACTACTTCATACTGGGGGAACTACTAGGGGAACTACCAGGGGGCACTACTCCATATACTGGGGGAATTACTGGGGGAACTACTGGGGGAACTACCGGGGGGCACTACCGGGGCACTACTCCATACTGGGGGATACTAGGGGAACTACCAGGGGGCACTACTTCATACTGGGGGAACTACTAGGGGAACTACCGGGGGGCACTACTCCATACTGGGGGAACTACTGGGGGAACTACTGGGGGAACTACCGGGGGGCACTACTCCATACTGGGGAACTACTAGTGGAACTACCGGGGGGCACTACTCCATACTGGGGGAACTACTGGGGGAACTACCGGGGGCACTACTTCATACAGGGGGAACTACTGGGGGAACTACCGGGGGCACTACTCCATACTGGGGGAACTACTAGGGGAACTACTGGGGGGCACTACTTCATACTGGGGGAACTACTAGGGGAACTACCGGGGGACACTACTCCATATACTGGGGGAACTACTTGGGGAACTACCGGGGGCACTACTCCATACTGGGGGAACTACTGGGGGAACTACCGGGAGGCACTACTCCATACTGGGGGAACTACCGGGGGCATTACTCCATACTTGCCATTTTGTCAGTTTTTGATAAAAAATCAAATGTCCTGAAATAGGTTCAATACTCCTCTCGGATAAGAAATTAACCAGTTTTCATACTAGAAATGGGTTCTTTGTGCTCTAAGACATCTATTTGGGTAATTTGAAACACTTAAAAAAAAAGTCAATTTTGGGCCAAAAATGGCAAAAACGATTGCCATTTTTTCAGTTTTTGATAAAAAATCAAATGTCCTGAAATAGGTTCAATACTCCTCTCTCTGATTGATGGTAGCTGTACGTATGAAGCCTGTGTGTGATTGATGGTAGCTATACATACATATGAAGCCTATATAGTGTGTGATTGATGGTAGCTGTACGTATGAAGCCTGTGTGTCTTTGATGGTAGCTATACATACATATGAAGCCTGTGTGTGATTGGTGTAGCTTCTAATACAATTTCAAGTCCGTTATTATACAACAATTACAATTTTGGAGTCAATCTATACATTCCTTAATGATTTCATTTATTTGCAAATCATCTGAATTTTCCTAATACATGATTGACTCTAGACAAAATATTTATACAACCAGACTGTACAATCAAAATTCTTATTAAAAAGGAATAATATTATTGAATTATTGGTACACTGGAGGTCACAAATATATATTTCCAAACTGAAATCAAATTGACAAATGTTTCATAAATTGGCCCCAAAAAGCATTTTTTTTTTCCTCTTGCCTTTTAAGGAAAAATATGAACACACTCTTATTTACACCTCATAATCTATGTAGATTTATTAATTTCTAGATGAAAATACAGTGCATGGAATGCCACTATAACGAACACCGCTACACGAAACATTTGGCTATATACCGAACATCATCCTTGGCTCCCAATTTTTGTGTACAATACATACCCAATATGGTTTTTTAATTCACTATATAACGAATGGCCACTATAACGGACAGTATCTGTGCATCCCGCCATGTTCGTTATAGCAGCATTCCACTGTACCTTTTTACAGAAGAAGTATTCATTTAACATCACGCTATGTAAGAACTGTACAAACACATTATGTAAGCATGAAAAAAAATATATACTAATTTGCATTCTAAGGCCAAATTCATTGCCCTGTAATGAAATATACGAGCAAAGATTTTTGTAGTTTCTTCCGAAATACCAAAGCACTACTGACCTTAAAGCACAGGAAAAAAGATATGCTAAACTCCCAGCAACTCATTGCCATTGGGAGAGTGACAGTTACCACAGCTAGCAGCCCAAAATTTCCAGCTTACCTCTGCTTATCACGCTTTTAAAAAGCAAATTTTGAATTGTTAAAGCTGACATGATAATTTGTGCACTGTATGTTACAGCAAGCCTTATGATACTGGCCCCTGGATTTCAGTAACTTATTTTATAAAGAAAGCATTACACATTGACTAATTATGCAGCTAATACGTTAAAGAAACATTACCCTTATGTTCAGATGGGCTAGTTGCCAGTTAGGGGTCACAGGTTATAAAGATTTTGTAGACCCTATCTCATGCCTTTGCTGCTTTTAAATTTGGGGTACCGGTACATGATGTGAGGGACATGGATGGGATAAACTGGGTACTGTGCTATGAGAACATGCAACAAGACTGTACTGGGTATGGGGCATGTAGCATGACCACAGATAACACTATCTTCCATGTACACAACCAAGGGTATAACCACCACGCGCACTGCATGTGTAACAATCAAGCCAAAGAGGTAGTTCCATACCGCTAGATCTGACTGTCACTTGCCGACTTTCTAGAAGAGGTCCAAGGTCTTGCCCGGTGAGGGTTTATTGACAGTCCTCTTGATGAACACTCCACCGTCAGACGGGCGAGTCTTCTTCTTGGTTTTCTTCTTGGGCTTAGTCTCCTCTTCACTCTGACAAAAAAAAGAAGATAACATCAAATATTATGACCTGGAGCTAATTTCACGAAGCACTAAGACTGATCTTACGTGTAAATCAATCCTAATTGCTAAGCAAAGTGTGATATATGTCACAATACAAATCACTCTGGTGATATTGACAACTCATCTCAAGATTAATCTTACTATTTGGTGAAATACAGCCCAAGTGATGACCTGGGACATTTAAGTTTAGGATTAGAGGGCATCTGACATGACTGGGATTTCTGGGGTACATGACATGAGGTAACATTCCATGTCATGTGGTTGTTTTCAGGAAGCCCTACGATCGATCGTAAACTCGAGTTACGAAGGATAACCCATCATATCCTATATGTAGGGCTGCAATGCATCATTGCAAGTCCTATGATTCATAGTAAGTTGCGATGAGATTGGTGAAATCGACACCTGGGATAAAAACATGCATAACTTGGATATACTGGGTACACTGGGTTTATATCACATGACTGGGTTATACTGGGTACAGGACATAAGGATATCATTACATGACTGGGATAAACTGGGTGAAGCCTATGATGAAATATTATATGACCTGGGATAAACTGGGTACACAAAGTGAGGATAAATGGTATGGCATGTATGGGTATAGGGGTTGTTAGGACAATTAATTATGATGCATTGCAGCCCTAGGTACGATAGGCCCCAAACAATGGGTTATCCTTTGTAAATGAGCTACGATTGATCATTAGGCTTTGTGAAATCGACCTCAGGCCTCACAAAACTGGGGCAAGGCCTGAACTTAGAATTGGAAGATATAAATTTTGTGGTAAAATACAAAATTTTGTTTCTCAAATCAGTCTTAGACCCAATTAGTCCCAGTTGAAACTGCCCTAAACACAATAAACAGCCAACCACTCACCACGCCATATGTCGAGGCTCTCTCCAGCTGAGCATTGAGATGTTGGATCTCCGACCGACACTGATCGAGCTGCGATTCCAGCTTCTCGCGTCGCAGGCGCTCGTACTCCAACTGCGACTCCAGCTCACCGATGACCCTGTCCACAAAATATTACCGGTACACACTGTGAGAGTTCTGTCAGATTTTTAAGACCCGTGCCCACATAATGGCAATTAATTTTCAGGCAATCATTTCCAGGCAATCTCCGAGAAGAAATAGCATTCATCTTGATCAATTTTCATATTATTTTCTTGGGGATCGTGAGAAACTACAAGAATAATGATTATTGTACTGAAGATGAACAGAGCAAGCTGTTTGAAACGTTGAGTTAAATAAATGGACCGGTTCTTCTTCGAACCATCATGATGCACTGACATAACAAACACAGCTATACCAAACATTTGGCTACACCAAACATCATCCTTGGCTCCCAATTTTCTTGTACAATGTATAAGCCTGCTGAACATTGTTCACAATAACAAACGACCACTATAATGGACAATCTCTGTGCATCCCGGCGTGTTCGTTAGGCCGGAAAAAAAATTGTTGTGTTGCCCTCCTCAGCGAACTACCGTAAAATGCCAAAACTTTGGGTCAGGATTTTTTTTTTTTTTTTTTTTTACGAGTTTACCAGACCTTTGTTTAAATAAAGTCTTGGATATGCTGAAAGAACTGTTTACTCCAGGTTCTCTTTTAATGTTGTGTCATTTAATATATTTCATATTTTATATATGTATATGAACGACACAGTATTTATTCTTAAATGTTTGAAAGTCGCCCCCCCCAAAAAAAAAAACCAACAACCGACCGACCCAAAATTTTAATTTTTCCACTTGAGGGCAACACACAAAAAAAAATTTCCGGCCTTATAGTGGCATTCAACTGTACATGGTTTATTGCAAACCTTATCCTATCTAGCACTCCCACTCAGTACATACAATAGCCTTAAGTTTCTCTTTTACTTATCGTATTTAGCACTCCCACTCAGTACGTACAATAGCATAAAGTTTCTCTTTTACTTATCGTATCTAGCACTCCCACTCAGTACATACAATAGCCTTAAGTTTCTCTTTTACTTATCGTATCTAGCACTCCCACTCAGTACGTACAATAGCATAAAGTTTCTCTTTTACTTATCGTATTTAGCACTCCCACTCAGTACGTACAATAGCCTAAAGTTTCTCTTTTACTTATCGTATTTAGCACTCCCACTCAGTACGTACAATAGCCTAAAGTTTCTCTTTTACTTATCGTATTTAGCACTCCCACTCAGTACGTACAATAGCATAAAGTTTCTCTTTTACTTATCGTATCTAGCACTCCCACTCAGTACGTACAATAGCCTAAAGTTTCTCTTTTACTTATCGTATTTAGCACTCCCACTCAGTACGTACAATAGCCTAAAGTTTCTCTTTTACTTATCGTATTTAGCACTCCCACTCAGTACGTACAATAGCCTTAAGTTTCTCTTTTACTTATCGTATCTAGCACTCCCACTCAGTACATACAATAGCCTTAAGTTTCTCTTTTACTTATCGTATCTAGCACTCCCACTCAGTACGTACAATAGCATAAAGTTTCTCTTTTACTTATCGTATCTAGCACTCCCACTCAGTACGTACAATAGCCTAAAGTTTCTCTTTTACTTATCGTATCTAGCACTCCCACTCAGTACGTACAATAGCCTAAAGTTTCTCTTTTACTTATCGTATCTAGCACTCCCACTCAGTACGTACAATAGCCTAAAGTTTCTCTTTTACTTATCGTATTTAGCACTCCCACTCAGTACGTACAATAGCCTTAAGTTTCTCTTTTACTTATCGTATCTAGCACTCCCACTCAGTACGTACAATAGCCTAAAGTTTCTCTTTTACTTATCGTATCTAGCACTCCCACTCAGTACGTACAATAGCATAAAGTTTCTCTTTTACTTATCGTATCTAGCACTCCCACTCAGTACGTACAATAGCCTAAAGTTTCTCTTTTACTTATCGTATCTAGCACTCCCACTCAGTACATACAATAGCCTTAAGTTTCTCTTTTACTTATCGTATCTAGCACTCCCACTCAGTACGTACAATAGCATAAAGTTTCTCTTTTACTTATCGTATTTAGCACTCCCACTCAGTACGTACAATAGCATAAAGTTTCTCTTTTACTTATCGTATTTAGCACTCCCACTCAGTACGTACAATAGCATAAAGTTTCTCTTTTACTTATCGTATCTAGCACTCCCACTCAGTACGTACAATAGCATAAAGTTTCTCTTTTACTTATCGTATTTAGCACTCCCACTCAGTACGTACAATAGCATAAAGTTTCTCTTTTACTTATCGTATCTAGCACTCCCACTCAGTACGTACAATAGCATAAAGTTTCTCTTTTACTTATCGTATCTAGCACTCCCACTCAGTACGTACAATAGCATAAAGTTTCTCTTTTACTTATCGTATCTAGCACTCCCACTCAGTACGTACAATAGCCTAAAGTTTCTCTTTTACTTATCGTATCTAGCACTCCCACTCAGTACGTACAATAGCATAAAGTTTCTCTTTTACTTATCGTATTTAGCACTCCCACTCAGTACGTACAATAGCATAAAGTTTCTCTTTTACTTATCGTATCTAGCACTCCCACTCAGTACGTACAATAGCATAAAGTTTCTCTTTTACTTATCGTATTTAGCACTCCCACTCAGTACGTACAATAGCCTAAAGTTTCTCTTTTACTTATCGTATTTAGCACTCCCACTCAGTACGTACAATAGCATAAAGTTTCTCTTTTACTTATCGTATCTAGCACTCCCACTCAGTACGTACAATAGCCTAAAGTTTCTCTTTTACTTATCGTATTTAGCAGTCCCACTCAGTACGTACAATAGCATAAAGTTTCTCTTTTACTTATCGTATTTAGCACTCCCACTCAGTACGTACAATAGCCTAAAGTTTCTCTTTTACTTATCGTATCTAGCACTCCCACTCAGTACGTACAATAGCCTTAAGTTTCTCTTTTACTTATCGTATTTAGCACTCCCACTCAGTACGTACAATAGCATAAAGTTTCTCTTTTACTTATCGTATCTAGCACTCCCACTCAGTACGTACAATAGCCTAAAGTTTCTCTTTTACTTATCGTATCTAGCACTCCCACTCAGTACGTACAATAGCCTTAAGTTTCTCTTTTACTTATCGTATTTAGCACTCCCACTCAGTACGTACAATAGCATAAAGTTTCTCTTTTACTTATCGTATCTAGCACTCCCACTCAGTACGTACAATAGCCTAAAGTTTCTCTTTTACTTATCGTATTTAGCACTCCCACTCAGTACATACAATAGCCTAAAGTTTCTCTTTTACTTATCGTATCTAGCACTCCCACTCAGTACGTACAATAGCATAAAGTTTCTCTTTTACTTATCGTATTTAGCACTCCCACTCAGTACGTACAATAGCCTTAAGTTTCTCTTTTACTTATCGTATCTAGCACTCCCACTCAGTACGTACAATAGCCTTAAGTTTCTCTTTTACTTATCGTATTTAGCACTCCCACTCAGTACGTACAATAGCCTTAAGTTTCTCTTTTACTTATCGTATTTAGCACTCCCACTCAGTACGTACAATAGCCTTAAGTTTCTCTTTTACTTATCGTATCTAGCACTCCCACTCAGTACGTACAATAGCATAAAGTTTCTCTTTTACTTATCGTATCTAGCACTCCCACTCAGTACGTACAATAGCCTAAAGTTTCTCTTTTACTTATCGTATCTAGCACTCCCACTCAGTACGTACAATAGCCTAAAGTTTCTCTTTTACTTATCGTATCTAGCACTCCCACTCAGTACGTACAATAGCCTAAAGTTTCTCTTTTACTTATCCTATCTAGCACTCCCACTCAGTACGTACAATAGCATAAAGTTTCTCTTTTACTTATCGTATCTAGCACTCCCACTCAGTACGTACAATAGCCTAAAGTTTCTCTTTTACTTATCGTATCTAGCACTCCCACTCAGTACGTACAATAGCATAAAGTTTCTCTTTTACTTATCGTATCTAGCACTCCCACTCAGTACGTACAATAGCCTAAAGTTTCTCTTTTACTTATCGTATTTAGCACTCCCACTCAGTACGTACAATAGCATAAAGTTTCTCTTTTACTTATCGTATCTAGCACTCCCACTCAGTACGTACAATAGCCTAAAGTTTCTCTTTTACTTATCGTATTTAGCACTCCCACTCAGTACGTACAATAGCATAAAGTTTCTCTTTTACTTATCGTATCTAGCACTCCCACTCAGTACGTACAATAGCCTAAAGTTTCTCTTTTACTTATCGTATTTAGCACTCCCACTCAGTACGTACAATAGCCTAAAGTTTCTCTTTTACTTATCGTATTTAGCACTCCCACTCAGTACGTACAATAGCCTTAAGTTTCTCTTTTACTTATCGTATCTAGCACTCCCACTCAGTACATACAATAGCCTTAAGTTTCTCTTTTACTTATCGTATCTAGCACTCCCACTCAGTACGTACAATAGCATAAAGTTTCTCTTTTACTTATCGTATCTAGCACTCCCACTCAGTACGTACAATAGCCTAAAGTTTCTCTTTTACTTATCGTATCTAGCACTCCCACTCAGTACGTACAATAGCCTAAAGTTTCTCTTTTACTTATCGTATCTAGCACTCCCACTCAGTACGTACAATAGCCTAAAGTTTCTCTTTTACTTATCGTATTTAGCACTCCCACTCAGTACGTACAATAGCCTTAAGTTTCTCTTTTACTTATCGTATCTAGCACTCCCACTCAGTACGTACAATAGCCTAAAGTTTCTCTTTTACTTATCGTATCTAGCACTCCCACTCAGTACGTACAATAGCATAAAGTTTCTCTTTTACTTATCGTATCTAGCACTCCCACTCAGTACGTACAATAGCCTAAAGTTTCTCTTTTACTTATCGTATCTAGCACTCCCACTCAGTACATACAATAGCCTTAAGTTTCTCTTTTACTTATCGTATCTAGCACTCCCACTCAGTACGTACAATAGCATAAAGTTTCTCTTTTACTTATCGTATTTAGCACTCCCACTCAGTACGTACAATAGCATAAAGTTTCTCTTTTACTTATCGTATTTAGCACTCCCACTCAGTACGTACAATAGCATAAAGTTTCTCTTTTACTTATCGTATCTAGCACTCCCACTCAGTACGTACAATAGCATAAAGTTTCTCTTTTACTTATCGTATTTAGCACTCCCACTCAGTACGTACAATAGCATAAAGTTTCTCTTTTACTTATCGTATCTAGCACTCCCACTCAGTACGTACAATAGCATAAAGTTTCTCTTTTACTTATCGTATCTAGCACTCCCACTCAGTACGTACAATAGCATAAAGTTTCTCTTTTACTTATCGTATCTAGCACTCCCACTCAGTACGTACAATAGCCTAAAGTTTCTCTTTTACTTATCGTATCTAGCACTCCCACTCAGTACGTACAATAGCATAAAGTTTCTCTTTTACTTATCGTATTTAGCACTCCCACTCAGTACGTACAATAGCATAAAGTTTCTCTTTTACTTATCGTATCTAGCACTCCCACTCAGTACGTACAATAGCATAAAGTTTCTCTTTTACTTATCGTATTTAGCACTCCCACTCAGTACGTACAATAGCCTAAAGTTTCTCTTTTACTTATCGTATTTAGCACTCCCACTCAGTACGTACAATAGCATAAAGTTTCTCTTTTACTTATCGTATCTAGCACTCCCACTCAGTACGTACAATAGCCTAAAGTTTCTCTTTTACTTATCGTATTTAGCAGTCCCACTCAGTACGTACAATAGCATAAAGTTTCTCTTTTACTTATCGTATTTAGCACTCCCACTCAGTACGTACAATAGCCTAAAGTTTCTCTTTTACTTATCGTATCTAGCACTCCCACTCAGTACGTACAATAGCCTTAAGTTTCTCTTTTACTTATCGTATTTAGCACTCCCACTCAGTACGTACAATAGCATAAAGTTTCTCTTTTACTTATCGTATCTAGCACTCCCACTCAGTACGTACAATAGCCTAAAGTTTCTCTTTTACTTATCGTATCTAGCACTCCCACTCAGTACGTACAATAGCCTTAAGTTTCTCTTTTACTTATCGTATTTAGCACTCCCACTCAGTACGTACAATAGCATAAAGTTTCTCTTTTACTTATCGTATCTAGCACTCCCACTCAGTACGTACAATAGCCTAAAGTTTCTCTTTTACTTATCGTATTTAGCACTCCCACTCAGTACATACAATAGCCTAAAGTTTCTCTTTTACTTATCGTATCTAGCACTCCCACTCAGTACGTACAATAGCATAAAGTTTCTCTTTTACTTATCGTATTTAGCACTCCCACTCAGTACGTACAATAGCCTTAAGTTTCTCTTTTACTTATCGTATCTAGCACTCCCACTCAGTACGTACAATAGCCTTAAGTTTCTCTTTTACTTATCGTATTTAGCACTCCCACTCAGTACGTACAATAGCCTTAAGTTTCTCTTTTACTTATCGTATTTAGCACTCCCACTCAGTACGTACAATAGCCTTAAGTTTCTCTTTTACTTATCGTATCTAGCACTCCCACTCAGTACGTACAATAGCATAAAGTTTCTCTTTTACTTATCGTATCTAGCACTCCCACTCAGTACGTACAATAGCCTAAAGTTTCTCTTTTACTTATCGTATCTAGCACTCCCACTCAGTACGTACAATAGCCTAAAGTTTCTCTTTTACTTATCGTATCTAGCACTCCCACTCAGTACGTACAATAGCCTAAAGTTTCTCTTTTACTTATCCTATCTAGCACTCCCACTCAGTACGTACAATAGCATAAAGTTTCTCTTTTACTTATCGTATCTAGCACTCCCACTCAGTACGTACAATAGCCTAAAGTTTCTCTTTTACTTATCGTATCTAGCACTCCCACTCAGTACGTACAATAGCATAAAGTTTCTCTTTTACTTATCGTATCTAGCACTCCCACTCAGTACGTACAATAGCCTAAAGTTTCTCTTTTACTTATCGTATTTAGCACTCCCACTCAGTACGTACAATAGCATAAAGTTTCTCTTTTACTTATCGTATCTAGCACTCCCACTCAGTACGTACAATAGCCTAAAGTTTCTCTTTTACTTATCGTATCTAGCACTCCCACTCAGTACGTACAATAGCATAAAGTTTCTCTTTTACTTATCGTATCTAGCACTCCCACTCAGTACGTACAATAGCCTAAAGTTTCTCTTTTACTTATCGTATCTAGCACTCCCACTCAGTACGTACAATAGCATAAAGTTTCTCTTTTACTTATCGTATCTAGCACTCCCACTCAGTACGTACAATAGCATAAAGTTTCTCTTTTACTTATCGTATCTAGCACTCCCACTCAGTACGTACAATAGCCTAAAGTTTCTCTTTTACTTATCGTATTTAGCACTCCCACTCAGTACGTACAATAGCATAAAGTTTCTCTTTTACTTATCGTATCTAGCACTCCCACTCAGTACGTACAATAGCCTTAAGTTTCTCTTTTACCTATCGCTTTCCCTGTCACGTTGCCTCCTTTCTCTGTCTTCCTCCAGACGACCCCCTAGCTGGTGGAAATTCTGCTTGGCGATTCCCATCAACCTCTCCAATTCCTCCACACGCTTCAGGGCACGACCTTTGAGTGGAAAAAACATACGGGCTTGTCATTTGGGTTCCAATGACAATAGTTAATAACAATAACTGTTAACTGTTCATCATACATTGGTAGCATACCAAAACAGAAATCTTCACAACTTCTGCCTTGGTGCCCTGGGTTATTGCCTCCATACCCCTAGTCAGACTACCCTGGGGTTCCCTTGACATTGCCTCAATGCCCATATGGTGATTGCCTCAGATCTGTTGCCTCAACTACTGCCTTGGTGCCCCTGATCATTGTCTCTGTGTCCCTAATAAATCATTGCTTTGGTGCCCCTGATCATTGTCTCTGTGTCCCTGGCCATTGCCATGGTGCCCATAACCATTGCCTTAGACCCAGTCTTATTTAGACCCCTGATCATTGTCTCTGTGCCCCTGGCCATTGCCATGGTGCCCATAGCCATTACCTTTATAGTGCCCCTGGTTATTACCTTGGTGCCCTGGGTTATTGCCTCTTTACCCCTAGTCACTGCCCTTGGATCCCTTGCCATTGTATTTGTGCATACTGGTTATTGACTCAAAACTCTTCCAAATGTTCCAGTAAGTCTGTCAGTTACTCTGATACAAGTGACTAGTTCCCAAGAGAAAAATTCCCTCGCCTCTTAAGTAACTTCTCTCAAGCTCTGACAGATTTTTACACCTATCCTGAGTGCCGTATTATGTCTTACCCCTAGCCTCCTCTTTCTGTTTGGCAGTAAGTGGAACTGACTCTCCTTCACCCGTTCCGTGATCCGCGGAAAGTCTCGCAATCTTATCCTCGTTGTCTTCATTGTCTACAGCGTAGTCTGCGGGACCCTCGTCAGAATCTGCAAGAGGAGGGTCAAGGAGGGAAGCTCACATGAGATTTTGAAACAATTGTGGGCTAGACTGGGAACTGGGTCGGGAACACTGAATATTTGAGTAACCTCTTACCGGATGCATCCCCTTTCAGAAGCTTGACGCAGGCTAGCTGAGCAAAGCGGGTTGCCACTTCTAGTGGCGTCTCCCCAGCCGAGTTCTGTAGATGAACTGAAAAAACAAAATCATATTCTGGTGAATAATAACCTAGACTTTGGGCAGAATCAAACTATCACTTTCTCTTAACCTGCACCGTGCGGAAGACTCAGTCTGTCAGTTCCTATGCTTTTTTTTGTTTGTTCATGCATATTCAACTCAAACAAGTCTAAAAACCTAGAGACTAGTGCCGTGTCCAAACAGGCTTTCAGAGCTATGGCTAGGTCTATTGTCTAGGTGTCTCCACGCATTTCAAATGGAGCGAAGACCTAGACCTAGCTCTAGACAACAGATTCGGATGCAAGAAAAGTAGAACAATTTGCAACTCAATGAAACTGAAGGTGCACTCATTTACTTAAAAATCTATACCCATTGTAGCCTGAGAAATTTTTTAAACTATATGAATAGTGTCATGAAAGATAAAATAATACATGTTTGGCTGTTTCATTTTTAGGAGAATCACTCAAGTATTTTCGGACTAGTGTGAACAACATATCTTTAGGGACATTAAACCACCATAATCCAATTCTGAGCGTTTGCACTGTGCCAACAACATTTAAAAGGTCTGCAAGTCAAAATCATCTTGGTTCCAACTTAATTGTTTTATAGACCGCAGGCTGATCATAAAATTGTTGGATAATATGGCCAATGCTACACAAGGCAATAGCACTCCGCACTTGTGCTAAAAATAGCACATTGGATCTCAGGCAAATTACATTGCAACCATGCAAACGTGTGGTATGTCCGCGTACATGCATGGTGTACACTCTACGTGCGTGAGTCAATGTTTGTCTGACATCCGGGGACTCGTGTGACGTCATTAGTGCAGATCGCAATTTACAGGGAACCAGTTCCAGGCAATCTCCAAGAACAAAAACAATATTCATCTTTGAATTTTCACATAACTTTCTTGGGGATAATGAGGAAACTACCATACAGTGTAGTTGGTTGCCTCCAAGTTGCTTATAAAAATTGCCTTGTATGAGTGGCATGACCCTAGGGGTATTTGTTTGTTTGTTGGGGTGTTTGTTTGTTTGTTTGTTTTTTAAAATTGTGTAAATTAATAATAAATTGAAAGTACGCTGTTGATTATTTAATAAATAAATGAATAAATAAATACAAGTAAAAACTGCTGCAAATTGCTCATCAGCCAAAATGACCTGAAATTTATAAAATGCTTAGAGTTGGGAGCTAGGCCTGACGCGTTTCGATCCTAGCAGGATCTTTATCGAAGCTATAAATAAATAAACAAATAAATAAATAAATAAAATTTTCCAACTTACTGTTTGCTCCCATCTCCACCAGCCACTGCAGACATTCAAGGTGACCATTACCTGCAGCTGAATTGATAATGAGACAAGGAGCTAATTTCAAGGAGCTGCTAAGCACAAAAAAAATTGCTAAGCACAAAATATCTTTCTCAAATAAACAAAACCACCATTACAAATTCCATTTGATATTCATGGTTAGTGAACGACCATGAGCCAAAGAACAATTGCAAGTGATACACAACACATGGAAATTAGGTTGTTAATCCTGTTTTTATTTTAGACAGAAATTTCATGGTTAGCAAATGTTTGTGCTAAGCAGGGCCGTGAAATTGGCCAAAGGTCTTTAGAGATGGAACTTCAAGAAGGACCGAGGCCACTACCTCAGCGTGCCTTGACAGAGATAGAGTTCTTAAATCTACAGGCAAACAGCTTATATGTACAGAGTCCCAATAGGGGTCATCATGTTGAAAGGTGAACAAAGAATTAATTGGCTGGAGTGAGATTCGAACACTTGACCTCCAAAATACTGTGCCTGCGCTCTACCAACTGAGCTATCCAGCCCTATATGTTGGTGGTGTCCCAAATCATCTTTGTTTGTTTGTAAGAAGCCATGAAACAAATCATGCACATACCGCTATATACCTAGTGTCATTTAAAATGTACCCAGCATTAGCAATGCTGCAACCTGAGAAACAGTACATGGGGGATCACTCAAAGAGGATGCGGCTTTTCTAATCAATATACCGGTAATCATCAAATAACCACAAGGGAAACTGACTGAATTTTAAAGTCATTGAACACCACTAAAATAGGGCTGGATAGCTCAGTTGGTAAGAGCATTGGTACAGTATTCGGGAGGTCGCTGTTTCGAATCTTGCTCGAGTCAATTTGTCTCTGTTCACTTTACAATGACTTAAAATTCAGTCAGTTCTGACTGGGATTAAGTTATTGAAAAGTGAACAAAGAAAAATTGACTCGAGCAAGATTCGAACCATGGATCTCTGAAATACCATACTGGTGCTCTTACCAACTTGCCCTATATGTTGGCAGTGCATGTCCCTAATAGTCCAGTAAGGCCTTTGTAATTTTGTAATTTTTCAACAATCTTGTCTCTTCTTATTGATACCTTTGTGGGCTGGGGTCGATCCCTTGTCATCTCGCTCGTTGATGTTAACGACTCCCTGCTCGATCAGCATCTTAAGGTGACTCAGGTCACCAGTGTAGGCTGCGATGTGCGCCGGGAAGGCCAGGTCTGTATCCAAGACAAGAAGCAGGAGAAAGAAACGATTGTTAATCAGTCACATCCGAACAGTGGGAGCAGTGAGAGTTGAGGACTTACTAAGACCTCACTGGGATGTCCCTTTTTTCGTTTCTATGACGGTCTTAATTGGTTGCTGAAGTTTATGGGCGTAATATCATACTTTGGTTTTTGTCAAAGAAATACAGATTCATGGGCAAAAATATCACAGAAGATACAGTCACAGTCATCTGTGAAAATTTCAGTCCCATACGGTGCCCAATCTTTGAGAAAACAGTGAAAACGGCCACAGCATTTCTCAAGTTTTTTCTCCTTTATATTTGATCTTTAAAAGATCAACGTTATTTTTGGTCATTGGTTTTACTCTTGTTTTGATAAAAACAGCATTTCAGGCAGAAATATTTTTATAACGGTATGTTTCTACCATCAACATCTTTATACCCTGTATTAAGTTATAGGTAAATCTGTGAAGATTTCTGTTTTGGTATAATAACGGGTATCAAAATAGAGGCTTTTGGCTGTGGTTCGAAAGTAGATTCTCTGGTTTTACAAAAGAAAACAGAGCTATAGCTTAAATGAAAAACTACAACCTATATTTTCAGCATTAATTTGGATGACACAGCCGGAGCAGGCTGTACCTCAGTTACATAAACCCATATGCTCCTCATTCTTGGGTTACAGATTTAGCACAGAATTTGTAAACTAGGCGAGTAAGCAAGAAATCCTAAGTTGCACGAACTACACATGCGTGCGACTGGAAATTAGTAATTAACTCCCTGGTCCTTGAAATAGGATCTCATAAACACAGAGTTTCATGGTTCTGTAAGCACCGATTCTACGCTTACAGTTATAAGCAGTGCTGTGAAATTGGGACCAGGTTTCAACAGAACTTTAACATCTGGGTCATCATCGTAACTTAATTACTATCAATCGTAGGACTTATGATGCATTGCAGTCCTACATAGGATACGATGCTGGGTTATCCTTTGTAACTCAAATTAGGATCGATCATAGGGCATGAAATCAATCCCAGCACTTAATAATGGTATTATCTGAGAACAGCATACTTACTTTCCTCATCTTCAGGATGGTCACGTTCCCATTCTACAACGAAACAAGAAGAAAACCCAAACAGATTAACATCTCGCCACATAAACGTGACACTACCAATCCAAATATAGCCTTTGCTATGTGGAGTGCTGTGGCCTAGTGGTCTGGCGTGTTGAACTCATAGTCTTGAGGTCAATCTACGGATATGATGGGTTCGAATCCAGCCATGGGTTAATGGTGCTTGTGTCCTTGGGCAAGACGCTCGGTCACATATTGCTCCTCTTCACCCAGGTGTAAATGGGAACATGCGAGGGTAGAGATGGCTTTGTGGTTTGATTAGCCTCTGTGCACCTTATGGTAGCACAGGGCTGTATACTCCCCAGGGAGTTGAGATGGTTTCAGGAATGTTAATTATGGCCCGATGACCAGGGATAATAATAAAGTTGTAATGCGCAGTAGAGTATATTCATATAGTAGCTGCGCAATATAAATGTCCCATATTATTATTATTTGCTATTATGGTGCACTGTTTGGCAGTAGCACATAAATAACAATATTCTCTCAGTACACTAAAGTAACAAACTGCTACAAACAGGGGCCAATGGGAGACTTTTGGAGAGTCGGTTTTGAGTCAACAGCGCACGCGCACGCACGCGCAATACAACGCGCGCATGCTCACAATTGCGCAAGCATGGTTTGCGCGTGCACTGTTGACTCAAGACTGACTCTCCAAAAGTCTCCCATTTCACGACGCTGCTTAGCACAAAAATTTGCTAAGCATGACATTTCTGTCTTAATAAAAATAGGATTAACAACCAAATTTCCATTTGCTGTGTATCACTTGTGATTGTTCTTTGGATGTTGTTGGCTGACCATGAACATCAAATTAAATCTTTAACTGTGGTTAGTTTTATTGGGTAACACATTTTTGTGCTAAGCAAATTTTTGTGCTTAGCAGCACCGTGAAATTGGCCCCTGCTCATCAACCAAAATGATTTAAGAATTTATAAAATGCTTGGAGTTATTTAGGAGGGTCTGACTTGTTTCGATCCTAGCAGGATCTTTCTCAAAGGCTAAATGACAAGAGGACAAGAACATGGAAACGTCAGGCCCTCCTAATTACTCCAAGCAATATGTTCTCTAGGTTTATAATTTACACAAAATCAAATTTCAGTTCCCTACAGTGTCCTAAGCAAAGGATGCGAGTGGCAATTCACACACAAAAATCTGAAAACTCCAAGAAAAGAGCTGAAATTTCCTATACTTTTGTAAAGAGTAGGTGTACAAAAAAGCTGAAATTCTGAGTTGAAATCTAAAAAGCAAAAATCAGTTTTCAAATTTAAATCTGAAGTTTCACATCCATGTACTCACAAATGTTAATAGCCCTTTCCCTTAAGTTTCATTCCGCACTGAGCAAGACTAACACTCACTTCTGAAACAATTTGCAAAGACGGGACAAAATTTGTTTATTCCAATGTTCTTACCTACTGCATTGATGTAATCAACACAGTTCTGCTTATAGAACTGTGAAGCCAGGGTCTTGGGTGTTTCTCCGTTATCGTTGCGAGCTCCCAGGGTATCCGCCATGCTGGACCCGTGACTGACCAGAAACTTGAGACAGGGAAGATGACCCTCGCAAGCCGCAAGGTGAGCTGACTCATTGAAAAAAGGAAACAAAAACAAATTTGCATATCAAGAAACAATACACACAATTAAAGTTATACAGTACAGGATTGGTAAGTGGTAACATACCCAAACAGAAATGTTCACAGATTTTCCTATAACTTTCAGGTTATGAAGATGGTGCTGGTAGATACATACGGTTAAAAAATTTCTGCCTGGAATGGTGTATTTATCCAGAAATTAGTCAAACAAAGACCGAAAACAGTTTTGATATCGCGTACGGTAAGATCAAAAGCTTTCGTTATGTTGTATATAAGAAAAATTGAGTCCTTTTTGCTTTGTCTTACCAGGAATGTTTCCAACACTGTCTGTATCATCGGTCCTTGCTCCCCACTTGACCAGTAACTGGAGGCAACCAAGCCTGCCGTGATAGGATGCAACGTGGACGGGAGTCCAACCGGTCATATTCTTGGCCTCGATGTCCTTTTAGAAAAAGCAAGAAATAAAGTGAAAAAATCATTCTCCCATTACAGCATAATAATGACTAGTTTTTACTTTTACAAAGCGTCTTGCCCAAGGATGCAAGCACCACTAGCCCATGGCTGGATTCAAACCCACACGAGATTGAATACAACACCATTAAAATACAACACACCCGACCACTAGGCCACAGCACCCCACATAATTAACCATGTTAACTGGCATTCAAGAATACAAAGCCAAAGCATTTGCCTTTAAGAAACTCCCAGGGCTTCACATCAACTTTGGGTTACCCCAAAAAACAATGGGTCAATTTTACAAAGCCCTTATAAGATCGTTCGTTCTCCAACAAACCTAAACATAAAATCATGACGTATGATGAGTTCTTACACATGGGCCAATTTCATAGAGCTGCTTAAGCAGCAAAATTTACTTTAAGCACCCAAACCTTGGTAAATAAAATCAGTATACATGTACAATGCCAGCCAAAACTCCATGTGGATGTTATGCTCAGCAAACAATGTCTGAATACAAGTAGTATAAACATCACATAAAAATTTGGTTGGTTGTTTGATCAAGGAAGACTTTTCATGCTTAAGCATTTAATTTAATTAAATTTAATGACAATATACACTAGCTTTGTCAGGCCTGTTACTGAGTATGCAGCACCCGTTTGGAGTTGCGCACTTACAAACTATGATAAAATATGCATTGAGCGTGTGCAAAAGCGTGCTTTACGCATTATCATGGGTCATGAGTACACGACATATGAGGATGTTTTATCTGTGGTTAATTTGGTCTCTTTGGAGGAACGTAGGGTGTCCTTATGTGTTTCTTTTATCAATAAAACATTGAAAAACACCATTCAATTTAGGCAATTCCTTCCCCTGGAAACTACAAATACTAGGCCATCTAGATCTACTAACACCCGACGACATACAGAGCTGCGATGTAAAACCAATCGGATGCAGAAGAGTGCAATTCCTTATCTTATCCGCCTTTTAAACAATTCCCATTTTTAATTATTCTTAAATTAACTCTTTCTCTTTTATTCCTTTTTAATTATGTAATTTAAAAAAAATGTATTTGTAAATTCTTAACGCAATTCGGCCCTGTTCCGCGAAGTTAGAATTTTTAATAAACCAACTTGAATGAATGAATGAAAAAGCAAATGTTGTGCTTACAGTAAGCAGCACTATGAATTTGGCCCCAGGTCTAAAGAAGGGCATACTTACTGTGCCTGTCCTAAGTATGGAACTAAGTGTATATGAGTTGCCGTGTGCAGCGGCTAGGTGGGCAGGGGTATTACCCCTGAGGTCACGACAGTTCATACTGGATCCACTGGTCCCAAGTGCCTGGCAAAGGAACGATGACAAGATAATAAAGTCATTAGAATGCCACAGACACTTTCATGGATGGCAAATGACAATGACAATGACAACATTTGACAACGGCAATGACAATGACAATGACAATGACAATGACAATGACAATATGGTGATGACAATGACAATGGCAATATGTTGATGACAGTGGCAATGGCAATGGCAATTGCAATGACAATGACAATGACAAAGTACAGCCCTAGCCCATCGACCGGGAAAAATGCCATTTGACTAAGGGACTATTATTATGTAAGCAAATATCCACAAACCGGGCAAATGCCAGGCACAGACCGTATCATTCATTCACTAGTGTTTACATTAATGAATAGCACTGCGCACTTGCGGTAAAAATAGCACCGAACTCAGACAAACATTGCAACCGGCCATGCAAACGTGTGGTGAGTGGGGGTATGTGTGCGCGTGCATGCATGGTGTGACGTCATTAGTGCGGAACGCTATTTATCAACTCCCATCGGGAGAGCAGTGAATTGCATGCAAAGACTTCTGTGGACACGATGGGCCTGCAGACAAAGTGGGCCTGTGCATGGACATGATGGGCCTGCAAACACAATAAGATACGTGTACACATTGGGCCTACGGATAAAATGGCCCATAATTTCAGGACACAATGGGCCCGCAAACAAAATGGGACGTACATATTGGGCCTGCGGATATATGCGCATAATTTCAGGACACAATACAGGCGTTTCACAATAGTGCGTCACCCCGGGTTTGTAATGCGTTTTGGTCAATTTGTCGACAAACTGCGCATTTTAAGTTCCACGCATTGTGATTGGCCAATGCGTAGTTTGTTGAAGCCAACACACAAAATAATAAAGCCTGCGAAATTAAGGATAACTTTGCTATAAATGGCTGGCACTAAAAGACGGGGATCCTTGGGTCACTTGAGCTACGGAGAACCAATAATCTTTTGTCCATTAGTCTCATTACCATACCAGTACAATATTTATGGCCTAATGGCCTAATCGAAATGCAGACTAACAAATGGCAATTAAGGCAAATGTATTTTTAATGAGGTAAAATGTTGTTAGCAAAGCGTGTTGTTGTACTTAACGAGCAGACTCCGCCAATAGTTGATAGAAGGACCCATTGTTCTCACCAAGTGCGGTACCAAGCATTCCTTTTGTCTCATCATCAGCCACAAAGATGTGTTCATAGTATTGTGTTTTGTCCAATTAAGATTATCTGAAAGCGCACACAGTTTGGAAGGTCGTGTCTTGTGTGGTGTTTTAGGAAGATTTCTACCAACAGATACGAATTAAGCGGCATCTTCATTACCCACTTCATTCAACGTATTTTCAATCAAAATGTCGTCTTGGGTTATTCGTCTGGTTTTCGTCGGGACTATTTTACATGCGGTTCAAGTTAGTGCCGTTTGCCGATCTGGCTGGAAAAAGTGGAACCAGTCGTGCTACGCCCTGTATCTAAGCCCTATGAATCGGGCAGATGCCTCCCGATTCTGCGCTGGCAAAGGAGGCAGCCTCATCGTGCCGAATTCACAGGCCGAGAATGATTTCATCTGGGGGATGGTGATGGAAGAAATTGCCCCTGCGACAAAGCCGGGCGAGGGGATATGGATCGGCTGCCAGCGTGAATCTGCCAACTCCAGCTTCACGTGCTCTGACGGCAAAAGAGAAATGATCTACAAGAACTGGAAAGATGGGCAACCCGACACAAACAGATGCGTCGTCTTAGGCAAGAAAATTGGTGGCAAATGGGCTGCACGGGGCTGTACTAACGATAAGTTCTTGGCCTGTGAGATGCCGGATATTCCTCGCATGTATTGTCTGACAGCTGACGCAAACGGTCGCTTCGTCAAAGACTTTCCCAGAGATGATTAAGAACCGATATACAACAACGGCCCAAAACTGAAGCTACATGGACTTGGCGTATCAAAATGCCAATGCTGCAATAACTTCGCAACTGAATTTGTCTTTCTCATAAACAGGAATCTTGAAAGAACTCATTCAGATATCGCGATTTATGCCGCGCATTCTACAGCCGACAGATCAACTAGAAATGTGAACATGAAAAAACTTTTGTCATGGGAACTATTTTAAACAAAATATACAAACATGCAATTATGGAAATATAAATATCCATATCTTTCAATATTTTCAAAACATTTTCATTTCACAGTGGAGACCAGAATTTAACTGAAATGGAGAGGTTTGGGGATTCAATAGTTGTCTCGTCTTTGGTATCTGGAACGACAAACGATGTAAGTTAAAATATTCAATTAAAGGTAGAATCATACTTTGGTAAGAGACCAAAACAGAAATGTTAACAGATTTACGTATAACTTACAGGGTATGAAGACGGTGGTGGTAGAAACATACTGTTAAAATGTTTCCGCCTGAAATGGTGTATTTATCCAGAAATTTGTAAAACAACGACCGAAAATCTTTTTAATCTTTTAAAAGATCAAAAATAAAAGAGAAAACACTTAGGAAATACTGTGGCGGTTTTTCGTTGTTTTCGCAAAAAGTGCATGGGCAGTGGGCACCATATGGGACTGAAATTTGCACAGATTACTTTTACTGTATCTTCCTTGATACTTTTGCCCACAAATCTGTATTTCTTTGACAAAAACCAAAGTATGATACTACCTTTAAGCTCTCAGTGTTTATTGTTATGGGCTACATGAATATCTTTTTGTTTGAAGTGACATAATTTGCTTTTGGCTGCAAACCACAAGTTAATACACTGATAGACAAAAGGCAAATATTATTTGAAATGAGATTTTTTGGCCTAAAACATCTTTCTGTCTTTGTTCAATTGTATTATTTGCTTTAAAATTGTTTTCATGTGTGCACTGTACTGATAGTTAAAGTATTTTCAGATATTGTTTTATCAAGTACCTTTGCAGATAGCTTTGTACACACTAATATCCTAGAGACATCTTGGCGCAGAAAGAGCATTTGTTTACATTGTACTTAACATTTCTTGAAAAATGTATTTAAATTTCATTGATGATCAGCTCTTGAGTATCTTTTGGCAATATTTACAGAGCAAAATACAAAAATGCTTAAATAGATAAATTCCAAGCATATTGGTCATGTATTGCAAAATGTGAATAAGATGTTTAAAATTGTTTGGCTTCATCAAAACTTGTCCATCTATTATATCTATAGGCCTACCTATTTGTTTGATTCCTTCACTGTGGATCATTGTTAGAGCGAGACTATTATTGTAAAATTGCAGTGACGTATGAAGGTTAAGATATTATATTAAAATCATTTAATGGCAAAATTTAGATAAAGAATTTTTTTTCGTAGATATAGGCCTACATGTATTTCAATCATACTGATTATTGTGTTGCAGCTTCAAAACGTGTGCATTTCCTATTGGTTGTATTCTTATATATACTACAGATCATTGTATTTACTATCGGAACACCTGAAAGGTAGTATAATAGAGGTAGTATAATACTTTGGTAAAAGACCAAAACAGAAATGTTCACAGATTTATGTATAACTTACAGAGTATGAAGATGGTGGTGGTAGAAACATACTGTTAAAATGTTTCCGCCTGAAATGGTGTATTTATCCAGAAATTTGTAAAACAACGACCGAAAATCTTTTAAATCTTTTAAAAGATAAAAAATAAAAGAGAAAAGACTTAAGAAATACTGGGGCCGTTTTTCACAATTTTCTCAAAAATTTGGCACCGTATGGGACTGAAATTTTCACAGATGACTGTTACCTGGTTACTGTATCTTCCTTGATATTTTTGCCCATGAATCTGAACTTCTTTGACAAAAGCCAAAGTATAATATTACCTTTAACACATCATCAAGTTTGATGACGTGTCATGGTGACATTATTTAGCATCAGTGTTTACAACTATACGTCAGTGAATAACATAGTAGAATGTGGCATTCAGTCTACTGAACACTGGATTAAAGGTAATATCATATACTTTGGTTTTTGTCAGAGAAATACAGATTCATGGGCAAAAATAACAAGGAAGATACAGTAGAAGTAATCTGTGAACATTTCAGTCCCATACGGTGCCCACTTTTTGAGAAAACAGTTAAAAAGGGCTACAGTATTCCACTCCAGACTAAGAGCTAGGGTCCAGTAAGAACCTGAATCTGATTGCGGTACAACAACTTATGGGCTGCATTTCCATTCATGAAAATGTCACAACATTTTTTCAATGTTCGCCAAATTTGCGTACAATTGAGAAAGTCACTTGGCTTAAAGGTAGTATCATACTTTGGTTTTTATCAAAGAAAAACAGATTCATAGGCAAAAATATCAAGACACATACAGTAACAGTCATCTGTGAAAATTTCAGTCCCACACGGTGCCCACTTTTTTTAGAAAACAGTGCCGAAAAACGGCCACAGTATTTCTTAAGTCTTTCTTCTTTTATTTTTTTATCTTTTAAAGATCAACAAGATTTTTGGTCGTTGTTTTACTAATTTCTTGATAAATACACCATTTCAGGTGGAAAAATTTTTATGTTATCTTTCTACCACCACTATCTTCATACCCTGTATTAAAGTTATACGTAAATCTGTGAACATTTCTGTTTTGGTTTCTTACCAAAGTATGATACTACCTTTAATGCGTCATTTTATACCATATCAGATTGAATCAAAATATCAATACGTTTTTATCACATTTATTCGCTTTATGATAATAGCTGTAATTATTGTGTATAGTTGTTGTATGAAATAAATGAATTTATTGAAAAATTTGAAACAAAATAGACTTGACTTGACGGAAATGTTCTCAAAACAGACCTCAGGCAGGCCTTGAATTTGATCAATTTGGTCAAGGAAAGCCACTTTTCCATTGCAAGGGGCACTTCCATTGGAAAATCAAAATGTCTATGGAAACATTTGAAGGGGGCACGAAGGCCAAGAACCAGGGCAATGAAGGCCATGGACTCTATGCTGGGTTGGCTTGCATAATTAACCACTTTACGACGGTATTGAAGAATAAAAAACAAGCCCATCCGCGGTATTATTTTCACCGTGCTTTATAAGTGAAAAGTATTTTATCCGAAGTTTACACTTTTTTCCCCAGGACCATTTAGTGGACTCTTCCAAATGTTATTGGTGGCGATGTTTTGATTTTTTTACTCC
Organism: Astropecten irregularis; assembly: GCA_963971285.1. Classification (NCBI taxonomy): domain Eukaryota; kingdom Metazoa; phylum Echinodermata; class Asteroidea; order Paxillosida; family Astropectinidae; genus Astropecten; species Astropecten irregularis. The sequence goes on from OZ020248.1 coordinate 11,645,123, forward strand.
GGATTTTGCCGTCACGGACGATTTTTGTGGTTTCGTCCGATGTGTGATATCTCGTCAACCGCGGAATGCCTACAAAATTGGCGTCATCCGTGACTGGTAATGGTGAAGAGCCAGGCGCAGTAATCCTATAAGCCGATTATAAACTCTACGAGTACAATGGGAACTCTGCCAGGCTTTGTGATTGCGGTTACAGAAGAGTGGGGGTATTTAAGGGGTATAATAACACCCTCGTAATTTGCGTCGGCAGCCCTGGTGGAAAAGAGAGGAGAAGTATGGGAGTATAGCAGTTGACTCAAAGCTCCGTGATTGAGTGAGCAGAGACAAAAGACCTCGCCGTGGACATGGGAGCGAACAAGAGAAAGGGAACAAAGGCACGCACCAGCTTACCGACTGAATTCTATAGGTGGTCGGCAAGCATACAATTTGAATAATGGTGCATCAAGTAGCAAAAAGCCAAACACAAAAAGTGGTTAGAAATATAATCATTGTTCGGATGTAAAGATTTTGTCAAGTGAAAATTGCTACTGGATACGGGAGCAAATTTAATTAAAAATAAATGCTGACTATTATAGACAAGATCCAGTAGTATGAAATATCCCTGTGAATTGTTTGACAGTCCAACACGGAAAAAAAAGAGAAATAGAGGGATTCCCATTGACCCAATGCTCCATGGTTGAGCGAGCAGAGACAATAGATAACAGCTCGTGGGACACAGGAGTCCGGCAATGTAATCCACAGCGAACATGACCTACACTACTTGCCGTATCTTACCAAGCTTGAAAAATCCCCGTACAGGGTACAGCCAGACACGGCGAGTCTAAACATCATTCGCCACCCAACATGTCAAAAGCCGCGTTATACACCGTCATCCAGTGATCACAACGGGAAATTTTTGCGCTTTCTCACATCATCCGCAACTGAGAAAGCTCCGACTGAGGCGTCATCCACCACCATGACCACTGGCGTCATGAAGTGCGGCACCTTCTTATGTCATCCAGCAAATTTTCGCTTGTTTTAAAAAAAAACCTATGGCGCTTTATTACGTCCTCCGGATGTGAACATATTTTTTTCCGCGAAAAGATAACGTGATCTGGTTAATCAAGAAATCTGCACGCATGTGATAGATGCTCGCTCATTATACGTCGCGGCGAATGCATCCATCACATAGACTATTGCCTGAAGGAGGTCAAATTCAAAATTGATGATGGACAGACTCACCTGGATGCACTGCTCCTGACCTCTGATTGCAGCGATGTGTACTGGGGTCCATCCCTGAGGAGTCTTGACCGTCACATCCGCACCGTGCCACAGTAACCAGTGAAGACACTAATTAAGGTGATAACAAACAAAAGAGTCCATCATTCCAATGAACAAGATGTACCAACTAGAAAACGAGTCATTTTATAAACTAATGCTTGGAGTTATAGGAGGGCCTGACAAGTTTCGATTCTAGCAGGATCTTTCTCAAAGGCTAAATGGCAAATCAATTATCTCATTTAGCCTTTGAGAAAGATCTTGCTAGGATCAAATGCATCAGGCCCTCCTAACTCTAAGCATTTGATATATTTCAGATCATTTTGGATGATTAGCAGTTTGCAGCAGTTAATTATTACTTGTATTGATTTTATAAACTAGTTTTGTAAAAAACAAAAAAAATCAAAGCAGGCGCGGGCGGGTTTATGGGGGCAGACGAAAATGCTCACGAATCAACTTATCATTTGTAAGGAAACCTATCATTGTGGTATATAGATACAAAAAAGGAAAAAAAGCTAATCAAAGTCACGCAATGTCATGTCAAGCATTCAGTTCCTCTGTTGTCTGATAAAGGCTAGCAGTTCCAGCAGCCAAAACGTCGCTACCAGCAACACAACATCATTTAACTTTGATACCTTTTTTCCCTTAATTTCTTGTATGGCCTTAAAGTGCTGTACAACAAAAACATTGATAGAATGTTGGGGCCACTCCTTGGACAGCAATAGGGCTGAGCGCTTGTGACGTCATATTCAGATGTTCGGACAAACAAGTCGTCATGGTATGTCGCCCAATTAACTTACACATAGACGTTGTGCAATTTGTCCGAACATCCGGATAACTATTGTTGGCGATATAAAGGCCGTAAAATAGCTCGAGTGCAGAGCCCTATTCCCTTTGAAAACCTGGTGGAAAGATAAATCCAGAGCTATCGGGAGCAGTGTGGTAAAGGACCCATATGTCTGCTGCCCTCAAGAGTTTGAAAAATCTCTTGAAGAGTGTCTCGTACCTCAAGCGTTCCACCGTGGCACGCCCAGTGCAGCGCAGTGAACTTGTTCTTGGAATCTACCTCGTTGATACTGGCTCCACGTTTGACCATTGATTCCAGCTCCAGTGTGTCTCCACTCCGGACTGCATCATGAATATTCATTAATCTCTGACCTGAGAGGAACAGAAAATGGGTACGGCATTTCAGAGTACGCCACTGAAAAAGTGTAAGATGGAAGTCGGTGCACCCATCAAAGTTTGCAGGGCACAGGGCACCATTTTCTACAGGAAATTTGGAAACTGTGCAGAATTCTGTTTTATGCTATACACCGATCCGACGGCGCGACCATGGAGGTAGGAAACATCCGCCATTACTGCAGTGTCCCCGTCCGGCAGCTAAAGAATTTATGTCCGCCGCACTCTATACTTCAGGGTGTACGTCCCCAAATCATGAGACGGACATACACCCTACAATTAGACGGGCACCGGACAAGTCGACTGCGAGACAACTCGACTCGAGACAACTCGACCTCAAAGACAAAGTTCTCGACTCCAAGACAGCTCGACTTCAAAGACAACTCGGCTCCGAGACAAGTCAACTCCATTATTCTATGTCACTGTGATGCTAGGCTGGTGTATGTTTAATTGCACATTGACAACTATTGTATTCATTCTATTAACGTGATATAATTCCGAAATTTCCGAGGAGTATATCCACTAAAATAAACTTTCATGGCTGGAAATTATTACTAGTAAAGTGTTTGTTTGGACTGGGTTTCTTATAATGTTTTCTTTATTTATCTTTTCAGAAAATTAAGTTTTGACAAGGATCCTCGGGTATTTTTTCCTTCATGTACTGTTTTAGATAAATCTGTGGACATATTTTTTATATTTTCCCACCATTAATAAAACACAATCCGTTTTGTTTACGTGTAATAAACACACGGGAGAATATGCACTCTAATAAACCCATGTTGCTTTATTAAAGTCAAACTATAAGTCTAGAGTAACGACTCTGGATGGGATAGGGCCACCGTTTTCAACTACTAGCAGCCTTTTGCTTCCTTATTACTACTAATACTATCACTATCAGCATCAGAATAGTATTTTCTGCGTCATTTATTATTCACATAGGCCTACATTTTCGTTTACATAATTATTGTTTCGTCAGGGCGCACACTAGCTAGCCTAACCCCACTAGTGTGGCACAAATTTTCGCTCAAGCCGCTCCATCCTTAGCCACAAGTCCAACCGCCCGATATATGGGGGATATGTTCGGCTCTGGTGCGCACCCTCTTGTCATCACATTTCACACACTTTCTACATACACACATGTTCCTTAGTGTCTCATCTTCCCAATAATACATTATTCGAATGATTTAAATCTTGTATTCATCTATTTTTCGGTCATTCACTGGTGCTACACCGGCGGCATTAATGGCGCCGGTCGCGCACCAGAGCTGAACATATCCCCCGTATATCGGGCGGTTGGACGTGTGGCTAAGGATGGAGCGGCTTGAGCGAAAATTCGTGCCACACTAACAGTAACACAGTTAGTGGGGCTAGGCTAACACTAGCCTAGCATTTGACATTTTGAGCATCGTGGTGGTATAGATGGAGTGGACTTGTCTCGGAGTCGAGTTGTCTTTGGAGTTGAGCTGTCCCAGAGTGGAGTTGTCTTTGGAGTTGAGCTGTCCCAGAATGTCTTTGGAGCTAGTGGAGTTGTCTCGAGTCGAGTTGTCTGACAATAGACATTCCAATGAATTAGGGCCTGTTTGTTTCGGACGAATCTGCGGATCCGGATCCCATTTTTCGGATCCTTCGAAATATATAAGCAGGGTACGCTAAAATGGGATCCGGATCCGAAGGATTCATGATCCTTTGCGTGAAACAAACAGGCCCTTAGACAAGTCAAATGAAATGAAAAAAACGGGGAGCCGGGTGTCATGTCCCGAACTTTACAATCCCCGCAAATTGTATTTTCTGTTCATTTTAAAATCTCAAAATCTGCTAACATCTTAACTGTAACTCACAGTGACATTATTGAAAAGTAAACAAACAAATTGACAAAGCTAATTAGTAATTACCAGGCATTTTTTGTAGGACACTTGATTTAACACCGACGTTGTTGACATGTAGTCAAGACTGCAACCAAAAAATGCAAATAGTGTGGCGCCAGTTTGAAGATTTCGCGTGTCTCTGTATTAGTAGACGTCTGGGAATCGAACCCCAAAGTGGTTTTGTTTATAGAGGGCGTCCTAACATTCAGGCAGCTGATTGATTGACTGCGAGTAAAAGGTGGGTAGTCTTCGAAGGTTTGGGGCCTTTTTTGTCGGTTTCTACGTATTTCTCATAGGTTTATGTATACAGCTTAGCTTGTTTAAAGAATAATGCGAGTCTGAATTCTTATTTTTAGATATAATGTGCCTTGTCAAGAAAGTTTACTTAGCTTAAGAAGTGAGGTCCCAAATTGAATTACTACATCAATTGAACTGTTTTGTTCTTGGTTTTTTGGGGGGAGGGGGGCGGGGCGTGAGCAAGCTTAATTAGATTATGAAAATCAATCAGTTGGAAGGAGTATCATGTATTTAACCGTTTTTTCCTCATTTATATATCAACTTAATGTTGGTATGTTCTTACTAGTAGTAGTAGTAGTAGTACAGTACATTGAAAAGAAGAACGTACATATACTTTGTAGGAAATCACCATTTACAAATAAATAATAATTAGGCCTATGTTGAAAATTTAATTAATGAAATTGCAAAACTGGGACTAGAAAAACGGTGGACTTTTATCAAGTGATCAGTAAGGTTGGGATTAGATGGAAAGTACATGTACTTCTTCCATAACACAAATTGCCATTGAGGTCAGTGAATTGCCAAATGTTGTGCAATGCCATAAAAGTTGGAAGTTGACACTGTTGAAATATTTGATTGTTCTGATGTAATTTAACAATTTCTAGTTATTTAGCAAGAAGGAAAATTATTTATGCAATTTCTTTGTCCACATCCATTTCATTGCCTAACAGCCTAGGAAAAATGGAGTCACCGGCTTTATTCTCATTTGGCATGATTTCGGACATCCAGTATGCGGATGTCGACAACCGTCTGAATTACACCAAGACGTGCGTTCGTCACTACCGCAATGCGTTGGTCCTTCTACGAGAAGCCATCGATCACTGGACGACAGATCCTCCAACCGGGATCAGGCCGGATTTTATCATGCAACTGGGGGACGTCATTGACGGCTGCAACAATGAACGGGGGAAGAAAGGTTCGCATCGCAGCCTGGAGGTGATCCTGGGGGAGTTTGACCGGCTACAATGCACGGTTCACCATCTGATCGGCAACCATGAGCTCTACAACTTCACCAGGGAGGAGATCATGAACAGCAGACTGTTCTCCGGAGGAGATTATGAAACGGCGACGCGGAACTCAAACTGCCGTTGCTTTCCCGACGGCGGCTCTCCCGTTGGACTTGGATCAGAGGCTAAGTCGCCCTCGGCCTATTACCACTTCAGTCCCTTTGTTGGATTCCGATTTGTTGTCTTGGACTCCTACAGTGACAGTATCATTGGACATTTGGAGTCGTGTCCCATCCGTGAAGAGTCGCTGCGTCGTCTGCGTGTCGTCAACAAGAATGAGTTAATAGACTCGCCGGATGGTTTAATCGGTTCAGATCGAAGATTTGTGGCTTATAACGGTGGGATTGGAGAGATCCAGATGGAATGGCTGAGAGGTTTGCTGCAAGGGGCTTGCCTCACCAAGGAAAAAGTTCTTATATTTGGTAAGGAGATAATACTAGTTGTAGTGTACAACCGTTAAAAGTCAAACATTAATAGAGGAGCCTAACTTGGTCCAGTAAGCAGATGAATTGCAGTGTATATTAGTGGAGAGACTTTGAAAATGGCTGTTGAATCGGCTGATTCAAAACCCACAAAAATTAACTTCAGTCTCTTGGTCATGGCCTGCAGGGCCAGTGGACAGTGCACTGCACCGACATTGTTCCTCAAATCAGTGGCCTGGTGATTGTTTTTGGTGGCCCTGGGCCAGCGGACCACTGTTAAGTTTGTACTAGTCTGATTGCGTCTGGCTGTAAAAAAAAAAAAGTCCATATGACAGTTCATTTATTATCATAAATGAAAAAAATGGTCAATTGTTGTCGACAGCCAGAGGCAATGAGGCTAGTTGCGTACTTGATTGTAAGTTGAACTGGTTATTTTGGGTATGCTTTCTTACTTTTGTATCTAGTTCAATTCCGTGTGCATGAAGTTATGATGTGCAAACGACAAACCCAAATATGCATCGTTTTTCTAAACATTGAACTTGATTCTTGATATCTTTGTATGGTTTTGTTGCTTTTTTGTTCTTCCCAGTTCACACTCCAATCAAGCCAGAAGGGCCCCCCTTCAGCTGCCTAGCATGGGACTATCGAGACATCCTCCATCTGGTCCGCTCCTCGCCCTGTGTAGTGGCGGTCCTCTCTGGCCACACCCACCAATATACCTACGAGCTGGACGACGTGTCGGGGGTTCACTTCCTGACCATGCCGGGCATCGTTGAAATCCAGCCGGGGAGCAACGGCTTTGGGACTGTCCAGGTACACGCCGACAAACTCATCCTGCGCGGCGTCGGGGAAGTCGAGTCGCGTGAGATGCCGTTTCCTGACAAAAGTCTTGTATGACCAACTGCAGCTGCATTTTTCAAGGGCTGCAACTTTTTTGCTGCTGGTGCACAATGTTGCAAAGGTTTGCAATCAATTTGTGGATCACTGTGGACAGTTATGTGGAGATCCCCATTCTTCACAATACCTGTGAGTTTCTGAAAAACAGAACACTTTTTTATATGCATGCTTTATATTCGGTGAACATACAGTGCAAAAGATAGAATTAATATTAATTTTATGTGTGTACATAAATATATCTTATTTTATATATGAGGAGCAATACTGGTTACATGTTTATTAGAAAGGACAAAATGGTCAAGAATACTGTAAAAACAACTTGTCCTAGCCTGTTTGGTGAGACGGGGATTTAATGTTTTGATTGTGCACACAGTGATATAGAATCGCATGTATGCAATTTTAAAAGACATAATACAGGATTGGTAAAGGTGACAGAACAGCTGCAGACTGTTCATAATTTGATTTGACATGGAATAAACACAAACCTGTGAAATGTTCAGCTCATGTCATCATTGGAAACTGTAGAAAACAGTGAAAACTCTCACAATATTTTCAAATCTATTCACAGAAGTTTTGATCTCTCCCCAAGATCAAAACTGTTTTCCGCCCCTGTTTTTACTCATTTCTTGATAAATACACCATTTCATCTGGAGATATTCCAAGTGTATACCAGCACCATCTTCATACCTTGAAAGTTCTACATAAATCTGTGAACATTTCTGTTTGGGTATGTTACCAATCCTGTACTGTACCTTGAAGCATTTGTTTTTTATTGTATCAAAGTGTGCAGTGTTATTTTTATAACCATCTTTTCAAACTCTGTCAATATTAGATGTATTTTTAAAAAGTTTGTTCCAACACCTGATCTTACAATTAAATTTGACCTGTCACTCGCTGTGTGCGTTGTATAAAAACCCATCAAATTTGACAACAAGACGGCAAACAAGAAACACAACAAAAAAGCATAGTTTTTGTTAATTGTTACGTTGTCACATGTATTTCAGTTGCTCAAGGTGATTTAAAAAAAAATATTTCAGTGCAATTGCATAATTAAGTACTATGATCAATCCCTGATCATTAACTTACTGCATAAAAATACTGTAATGTACAATTTCAGGACTTATTTAATTAAATGCAATTTACAAAACCCAGCGTTTGTGTAATATGTGGGATTCATAATTTGTTTGACTGCCTGTAATTTACAAACTTATGCTATTCGGATACAATTTTAATAGATAGAAATGTGCAAATTAGGCTTGCCCTTCACCAGCGTAGATGAGCACTGCATACTTGGTTCTTGTTGAGTGCACATGAAAAACTCATGCACTGGTCAGGTGCTCAACAGTGAGTATGCAGTGCTCATCTATGTCGGTGAAGGGCAAGCCAAATTTGCACATTTCTATCTCCCGACGAAAAATCATAAATGTTCATGATTGATCTGTTGTCCAATAATCTAATTTGTGCTGAATGAAAGAGCAGTCCCGCTAAGTTTCTCCTCAATGTGTCTGTCCATGGCCTCACTTTGAGCAGCTGTGAAAATAGACGTCCAATCGCCAACTTTTCCTGGACAAAAGAAAAAGGGAAGTTTGGATAATAATTTGGGAGGCTAATCATTCTTACTGTCAGCTAGGGTGCTGAATTGCAAAGAAGCATTCATTTGCCTGCCAGCCACAACCCACATATGATCACGGAGTACAGCCTGAGATAGAAAGTGTTTGATTTTGGTGGAGGTAGGAGAACCCAGAGAAAAACCCTCGTAGCATAGAACAGAACCAATGCACACTTCTACTCACATATGACCCAAGCCGGGATCGAACCCAGGCATGCTAGCCCACATTGTTGACAGAAAAGTACCTAACACACTTGCCACCTAAGCCTCTGGGTCAGTGTTACGTAGGGCTTATGAAATCACAGATCCCAAGTCGTTCAAAAGCATGCAGCAGCTATCTGGAGGCTTGGGATGGTTGTCAGTTGGGGACTTGGGGGGTTAAACCTTTGCTGACCTTTTCTCATGAAGCTGGCCCCGTCTGGCATTTCTCGGTTGGCCAACACGGAGTCTGGATTGACCATCGGATTCTTCTTCATGTTGATGAACGAGCAGTGCTCAGCGATGGCGTCCAGTTTGGCTGGAGGTAGCTCTTTGCCCAGGAACTTGCTGATCTTCTCAACGTGTCCTCTCAAGTCCTTGATGGAGCAGCATATTGGGAATCAAATTGAAAGTATCACAATGAGGGCTGAGCTGAGTGGTAGGGGCTTGTGGAAAAACGCAAGTTATATCAGAATAGTATCTGGTACACAGACGTTTATTATTGCACATAAACAACAAGTTTGAATTTCTCAGACTAATGACTCTGTTGCTATATCACATGATTCGGGGCACGTTTTTGCATTCATAGTTATACATAACAGACGTCTAATTGCACCAATGCAATGTTCATATTGGATATTAAAGAATGGCACAAGGAACCAGTCCATTCCAGAGATGACTTTTATGTAAAAGTTTGCCCCAAATTATCTGATACAGCAACAGGGTCTTTAGTCTGGGAAATTCAAACAGGTTTTTATGTGCAATGAACATGATGAAAGAAGTCTGTGCTTCAGAATAACCAGATACTATTCAGATTTAACTTGAAAATATGATAAATATTAGTTTGGAGATTTCGGAAGGAATCTGACGTTTCTAACAGAATATGCCTTAAAAAAATGTTTCAGGAAAAAGCAGAAGAGAACAATTAATTGTTTCTAGGATTGGAGGCTTGGCAAAAATAGAATCTTTTGTTTTCATTGCACCTCTAGGGTCCCTGGTTCGAATCCTGCTGTGGGCATAATGCAGATCAGGTGGATAATTGGCTATTAGGGACACCATCAACATAGGGCTGGATAGCTCAGTTGGCAGAGCGCCTGTACAGTATTCCAAAGGTCGCTAGTTCGTATCCCGCTCCAGTCAATTTTTTCTTGTTCACTTTTCAATAATCCTAATAAAATCAACTGAATAATTATCCAATAGCCCAAGGGAAACTGACTGGATTAATTTTGAATTCATTTAAAAGTGAACAAACAAAATTTTGACTGGTGCGGGATTCGAACCAGTGACCCCCGTAATACTGTACCAAAAATGAACTGAATAATCATGAAATGACCACAAGGAAAACTGACTGCATTAATTTTGAATTCATTGAAAAGTGAACAAACAAAAGTTTGACTGGAGCGGGATTCGAACCTGTAACCCCCGGAAAACCGTACCAAAAATGAACTGAAGTTAAAATGAATTGACCTTCACCTCTTTCATATCTTCAAAGCGCAAGAGAAGGATATTCTCTTGGTGTCTTCTCTCCCAGAAGTACAAGTAATGCGTCCACCAAGGGCCGAAGAATCCTTTCAGAAAAGAATTTTTTTTTTTTTTTTACAAAACCTTGATAAATATTTGTGCAATACTGTAATCTGAACACAACTTTTTGAGTGGCGCCCTCTTGATTAAAAAAGAAAATGCCGTGGTGTTTTTCAGTCTTGTACCACAACTCCGGCTCGGTACATGGAGCGCAATTTATTCCTGAGAGGAACACGGAGTTAGAAGAATATTCGGCATGGTCAACCTGTCCCTTTCCGGCTTCCCAGATTTCAATAAAAGATGATTTGGCAGTGTACGACATGATAAACGGACTCCACTGCATTTACTTTTGTAATCAAAGGAGGGCGCCACTTAAAAACTTGTGTTCAGATTTAATACTGTATAGACACAGCTACAAATTCCACTTGTGTCGGAAAGAGACTAATCTTGGTTCATACTTCCTGCGAATTGTGATGCAAAGTTAATTTTGAGAGACGCAACAATCAATATGAGATGTTTTTACTAATAATAACAATAACAAATTTTATAGTGCAATTATCACAATCAAAGATGTCTCTATGAGCGTATTACTATTATTCCTGGTCATTGGGCTACATTTACATTCCTGAAACCATCTCAACTCCCTAAAGATCGGAGTATACAGCCCCGGCTGCTGTAAGTGCACGATGGCTAATCAAGCACACAAAGCCATCTCAACCCTCACAGGTACCCATTTACTCCTGGGAGAAGAGGAGCAATATGTGACAAAGCGTCTTGCCCAAGGACGCAAGAAGCACCACTAACCCATGGCTGGATAATTTGAACCCACAATCGGTAGATTGACCACAAGATTTTGAGTACGACACGCCAGACCACTAGGCCACAGCACCCCATCCTATTGGGATGCAAGAAGATACACTTTGCTTCATAATCTACATGAAGCTTGAGTGCCAAGACTGTTCAGATGCTGGACTTGAAATTTGGAATGCAGCCTACCTTTTCCCGTCATCATCTCGTCCAGAAACTCTCCGAAGGGTTGAGCCTGTACATCGGGATTTGCGGATACCATCTTCATGAAATGAAAGAAGGACACTGCTACATCCTTGGGGTTGCGCAGGACGTAGACTATCTTGGGGTTTCTCTCCCACAGTTGGGGAGGCAGGAGGGGGCCTGGTAGGTGGGACTTAAGGAGGCGTGGGGACAGGATCTCCTCTGCGATCCGGTGAGTTTCTGGGAGCTGGAAAAAAACAAAACAAAAAGATGAAACACAAAATACAATCGCTAACAGATTCCTATATACAGCTTGCCATCTGCTGTGCTGAATTTCACAAAGCACTAAGATTATAAATTGTAAGATGAATTGATAGTGGACCTGTTTGTTTCAGGAATGCAATCAATGATCCGGTGCACAAAAGCTGCTCCGGATTGCATGTTACCATATCCTGCCTGGGAAGTGGATTTGTAAGATCAAATATTGCAACCAAGATCCACGGTGAAACAAACAAGCCCAATACTAACATAAGGCCTTTTCCCCACTTAACCAATCTTGGGGGTGGCCAAGGGGTGACGCAGGGGTAAAAATAACCCACGATTCCCACTTGAAATGTTCATCCCTCCGTCACACCTCCGTCAACCCTGAGCCACCCCCGAGATTGCCCTTTCTCCAGGGTGAGTTCAACCCTGCTCAGGACCAGGGTTGAAATCGTTTACCCCGGGATGGTTCCGGGGTGAGTTCGCCCTGGGGATGAGCTCTCTAGTGGGAAAGGACCTATAGTGACTCTGTGATGCTGCACTCTGAATAGCAATTAAGATTGATATACAATTAAGAGATTAATCTCAGTATTTTGTGAAAACCAAAAATGTAACAACACGTGATTTACGTTTTTGGTCTTCCTGACAGCCGCTGGGAGACTCATTTCAAGATGGGGAACTCGGAATGCAGCGTGTCTCTTGTTGACTGCATCCAAGTCCCCGTCGTGCAGGACACATGACATTATCTCCTGGGCCCATGTCGTACCTGCCATGTAAAAAAGCAAATATCTGAATAATGTACGTATTGAATACACCGTCCAACATAGTAATTAATGGAAGCCTATATAGTACACTATAGTCTTCATGTGAAATGAAGTACAACGTGTTAGTGCAATTGCTTCTGAGATTTTCCACAGACAACACATTACAACGTGAAGTAAACGCGTTGAGCCTGAAAAAGGCCTTGTTAAGTTTTTGTTCGAGAAACACATTCGAGAAACACATTGTTGTTGTTGCTACTGCTGCTGCTTCTGCTGTTGCCGCTGCTGCTACCGTTGTTGCTGCTGCTCAGTATTGCTGCTGTTGTTGCTTGTAGCTTGTAGTATTTAATTACTGTTTACTAAGTTTTTGTCAGAGAAACACATTCTAGTTGTTGTTGCTGTTGTTTTTGTTTTTGTTGCTACTGCTGCTGCTACTACTGTTGCTGCTATTGTTGTTGCTGCTGCTGCTGTTGCTGCTGCTGCTGTCCTTTTTGTTGGCACCCTTTGGAAATCTCAATTTGTTGAATTGCTTTAATACTGATGCTCACTTATCTCAGGCTGTTTGGGAGAGGACATTCCAATCTTTACCATATTTTGTACAGTGTTTGTAACTGTCTAATGGCATAAGAGTTAAGTGATAAAAAGAGGAGATAAACTGATCCAAGGAAAAGTTGCATGTCTGTTAACTGTCTCCAATGAATTCCTTGTACAATTAGTACACTCCGAGTGCCAACTCAGAAATTTAACCCACTCTCTGCCATCCGTTTGATAAAAAACCCACAATTTGAATTTGATAGTTCAATTTCTCATCACCAAGCAATGAACCAACATCCTTTCTGGCTACACACTGATATATCTATCCTCCTATCGCATACCTGCTTTGGGATAAGTTACAATCCATACATCGTCCGGTCGGACTTCCCACGTCTTGAAATCTTGGACGACCTTAACGATATCTGGGGAGAGGTGGATGCCTTCGTACTCGCTGGGACCCTGCGGTCCCGAACCTGGGGGAATCTTCAAAGACTCATTCCACATCTGCTTGTCTGGGTGGCAACCAGTGGAGTAGAAAATGAACAGTGAGCGACAACGTTATGATTATTTTATGATGGAAACAGAGATTGACAGCAAAATGTTCTTAACCCTTTGTCAATTTCTTGGGTCATAACCTCAGTGTCCTTTCAAAATTAGACTCCTCATCAGACATTTGGTTTCCCTCAAACAAATACCCACTGCCAAATTTGTACAAACTGCCTTCCTGATTCTAGAACAAAGGTAGGCTAGATGTTCTTTCTTTTTTTTATTCAAAATGGCCGACTGACGGCAAACGGAGGGAATCTAGACACCTTCAGTAAGTTTGGGGTAATTTTTTCTGCATATAATGATCTTTCGATATTCAAAGTGGTTTTATGACTCATTGATAAGTACCAATCAGATCCATGTAGTCAGATTTTGTGTTTGGATTTTGGAAAGTGGAAAATTAAGGGGAATTGTATTTCACAAGTTGGCCAAAAGGTTTTTAGGCCTACCCATTTTTGTTATCCAGTTTTGTCGCAACCCTAAGGTCCCAGTCCCCATGTCAGACCTAGGGTTACGATCATCCCAACTAACCTAAATTCAGATAGGCTATATCATTCACTTACATTCTTCAAAGGTGACATAGTTTTCCATTATTGTGCTCCAAACATGCCAAAATGAACTGAAGTGAAGACTGAAACTGAAGTACGTAGATTGATGATGTTTTGTTGTAGATTTTGTTACCTGTTTTAGTGGGTGCTAGAACCAGAACTAGAACTTAGAAGAATCCTCCGTGCAAGCAGTAAAGCAGAGTCTGAAAAAGAGTAAGAATTACACACGTCAAAAAACTTGCAAGCAGTAACACTAACACTGCAACAGTAGGCCTAGGCCTATTTACTTTAGTCCACCACGATTTATTTTGCGTGTCAGCCACGCCCACATTTTTTAGAGCTGTTTTAGTTTTTGTCGTGTGCTCGCAAAAGCATCCCTGCACATTACATGTTGCACAAAACGTGTCTGACCTTTCTACTTACATCTTAGAGATCCGTATGCGCAACTTTAGTTAATAAATCATGGGATTTATAGGCTAAAACGAGTCCAAGTTTTAAGTCCAAGTTCCTTGGTTTTCAGAAACTTTCTTATTTCCCTCCTTGTGACCATGAATGTCGCCCTCAAGAGGCCTACTTTGAGACGGGCAAATAAATAAACCATCAATAGAGGGCGCTCTATGGGTAATTCGGCCAGAGCCGTAAATAAAGATTTTTTCGGCCAGAGCCGTAAATAAACAACAAAATAGTTCTTTTTTTAATTTCCTTTTTACAGTTACAGTTACAAAACTTTTGTTTGAATCACGGAGTTTCTGTGAACAATATTAATTCTTGTTTCATGTTTCAACAAATTCAACTACCCCTTCCTTTTGGATAAAGTAACTAAATTTACTAAACCCCCAAAAGTTGAAGCCTAATAAATTAACCGGCTATTCCATATCCATACGCGCAGCACGGTATCAATTCCAACATGGCGGACAAGACCGGTAAAGTAGAAATTTTCTCTTGCAAATGCAGTCACAATTTGCGGGTTTTTAGTGGTTCATCATATTAGAAATTGCTTGCCAATAAGTGCTCTATGTTAATTCAAAGACTGTCAAGTATCAGTATGAATTTCATTGTCATTTAAAGTCATGAATTGGCTCCCAAAGTTACGAGTGATGGTGATAGCCTTGCTAACGTAACGTTAATTAACGTTCATGACGTTAGTTAGGCTGATGATGTTGAGCGCAAATTCTTTCATTTTTTCAACCTTTGAACCTTGGCAATCTTTAACCGTTTCTCCGAAGTGACTTGTTTTTAAAGAAAATCGATGAGGCTCTGTCTATCGTTATTAATATTAACCTATGCCTAACTAAAGGTCATGCCAGTGTCAGCCTGTGCCGCGGTTAAAAAAGAAATCCCAAATGAATGTTAAAATTGCGCACGGCCCAGTTTTAAACTTGCGCAGGCATGACAGGCATCAAAATTCAAACCGTACCAGACGAATGTCCCTCCATTTGTGCGGCTCAACATTGTAATGTAGATTGTAGGCCCTAATTTTGTTGTTTTTATCACACACCGGAACGGCCGTGAATACGTTCAGTTGCACATGCTGTGCTGAGTTGGCATGTGATAAAAGTAAAATGTTAACAATATTGGATATTAATTACCATTATTATGAATTGATTTTGACAGCAGTTGCAGAGTTGAGACTGAGCGACGTGAAGGTTGGACAGCTGCCACGGTGGCTATCCTCCAGTAACTTCTCTCCAGCGTCTATAGGACGTGCAATTGTCCGAGGTACTTACTCATGTCATAGACCTGGGGCCTGTTTGTTTCGCGCACAATATCCGTGGTGTACAGATCCACGTCCCACGCAGGATACGCTAAAATGGGATCCGGATCAGCAGGATCAGTGATCTCGTGCTCGAAACAAACGGGCCCTTTGTGATTAGCAGCTATACTAGTAACTGTATGATAAACATCTCTTTGATCCTCATTCATTGCTCAACTTTTGCCTTGCGATGATTGTAACCATTGGTCTACTGGGTTACAGGTATCGCAATTGGGCCTTGTTTCAGGACGCTTATTCTTGGGATGATAATAACCCTGGCCTTGGTCTGCTGATGACTGGTCCTAAGGGTTACGATCATGGCAATTAGGCCCTATTTCAGGACGCTTATTCTTGGGTTAGGAAGGAAACTTCGTTACAAGCTCAAATACATGTAGGGTTAGTGGCATTCCTGGAGATTAGTCCACTCTGGTTAGCTTAATAGCTGGTACCCAGACCCAACAGATGAAGAGTCGTATTTAGGTGAGTTACTTTATTGTACAAACTGGGTACCAGCTATTAACCACAATGGACTAATCCCCAGGCATGCTGGGTTAGTGGAAAATTGCTTGGGTTGTTCCCTATAAAACTGCAACAGAACTGTGACTGTGCCATTTTGTAGAGCCGGCCCATGAACATGAACTTGTGCACTATATTTGAACCTGTGCTTACATCCATGTGAAGTCCAGGCCAAGCAATAGTGCTACAGAAAATGTTTCTGTATTGGACTCAAGAGGCAATTCTTGATGTTGCCGTTTGAATTCATCTTAGAAATACAGGTTTTTACATGTCAAAGTGGACACATTCTTAATAGTGCAGGGGTTGATTTCACGAAGCCCTACTGTACAATCGACCGTAACTCAAGTTAGTTAGGATAACCCATCATATCCATATGAAAATTTGGTTGGTAATCCTGTTTGATCAAGAAAGACTTTTCATGCTTAAGCAAATGTTGTGCTTAAGCAGCTCTATTTGTATTTTCCTTGATGCCAAGGGTAGGCTGTTGCAGCAACGTCATTTCCAATGTTATCAATACTCGCTGTTGGAAATTAACTTAATCCCAGAGGAAAATTATCTCATGAATATCTAAATAGAATATCAGAATTAACAGAAATAATGGATTCATTTGATATTCTCTTGCAGGCAGGGACCGGTATTACAACAAGTATGTCAACGTGAGGAAGCCCGGAGTGGCTCCACTGGGCCAGTTCGTCTTCGCCTGCATCTTTGTCAGCTACATCTGGCGGTACAAGGGAGAGAGTAAGTATCATAGAGAGATTACAAATGAAACAAACTGCTGGATTGTGTTTTTAAGAGCAAACTAGTGGCTCTGATGCCAGTTTGTTGCCTGATGCATGAAGTGTCCGCCAAGTGTCTTGCTAGTTAATATTCAAAATCTTGTGCCATATTATGCCCCGCCCCACTTGCCCCAGACATTATGGTCCAATTACAGCTCATAAAATTTAGGAGCTAGATGATTCCCCAACTAGCTCTTCAACCCCATGCAGCAATAGACCTTCAATATTCACGGTGCATCCATCTTGTCACCTTCCTTGTATACCCGTTGGTGAAAATAACACCAATTTTAAACATGAAAACGGGTACCAGACTACTTTGATTCCAAGCCTCGGTTTGATTGCACTGTTTTGAATGTAGGATGGATGCACCATGAAAAAGGCGTATGGCTTTGCACATGATACATGTAGCCCCTTCCACATAGTAGCTGTTTTAACCCTCTGCAATCCAACACACAACAAGACAAGAACTGTTTGCCACACATTACCAGTCTCCACCAAAACCACATTGTGATGTATTGTGGTATCCAGGATACCACACTTACCACAGGACAAACCATGTGTGGTAAACTGTAGTATGGAAGTGGGTTAGGGTTGATACTACACATAAAAATATGAACACACAAGGGTTGAGTGGCCTACCTTCTAATTTTGGTGGGCGGCTCCTTTGCTTGAAAGGTGTTTCTTGCACCAAGTAAAAACTAAAAAGCTACAAAATAAAACAGTTTAATACCTTCAGTGCTGTTTTCAATTAATTTTTGCTGCATCCAGACAATATAAACTTGCCAAATCTGAATGTCCAATTTTTGATGGCCATCAATTTAGTCTCAATGCCAAATTAAGGACTTTTCTAAAAATTTGAATCATATGAATGTTTAATGTTCTTTTCCAAACAGAGCATCACCGTCTGAGAAAGCACCACTGGTAGTCATCAGAAGTGGTAACCTCTATGCAGTGTGTATGTGCAGTGATGTGCGGTGACCCAACATGTGCGTCGTTTTCCAACAACCACTGGAGGAATTCAAGAATTACAGATTTAAAAGAGAAAAAAGAATTTAAAGTTTGGTTTGCATTGATTGATGTTTCATAGGAAATTGTTACTATTTGACACAGTAATTTAAAAGTATCAACCGGTAGAAAACACTATACAGCATTTGTTTTAGAGTTAACAAACTGAGTTCAGAAAACTAAGAATCTAAGGCTCTCGTCTATGTTTCATATAATTTGTGAAAATTAACAGATTTTACCTACCGGTACTGGGTAGTCATTTGCTTTGCTGAGCAAAATAGACATCCTGCTGGGTACCAGCCAAGATCAATACATGCTATGTGACATGTTGACTGGTGACCGACTGAAGGTTCTTTTCGCAGTTTGGTTTATAAGAAAACAATGGGAAGCAGCTTTGTATTAATGTGTAGCAGGGAGATTGTCTCCAACCCGGGAACTCATGCTTGTTACTGCAATGTACCGAGTGTCAGTGTGATCAAATAGGCCGTACTCAACAGCAAGTACCTGTATTCCAAAAAAAAGAGCAATCTATTCTCCACATGTAACATCAGTGTCATTTCGAATTAGTGTCCGCAATGTAACATCCCAAAACTTGTCAAAATTGTTAGTTTTTATTTTGCATGAATGATGAAAAAACTAGTTCAATGTTAGGAACTTAAACTTATCTTAAAAGCCGTGGAGCTTATTTGTGTTTTAAAATTAATACTGTATTTCAGATTCACCCGTTAGTTCAGGTTTATTACACAAATACCGGAAAATAATTCATTTCTCTTTGTGTGGTTTCGCATTACAACACTTTGCATTTTCTCTGGCCTTCTGGCTTAAAATAAAATGGAAACATTCAATATACAACACAAAGATACATTTCGGCTCAAACTTTAGCAAAATTGCAATTGTTACTTATTTGAAGAGAGCAAACAAGAATAGGGTGTTGATGTGTCTGATGTTATGTTAGAATTCCTTCAGCTCTTACTACGGTCATCAGCGCAGTCAACAATTTACTTGGAACTGCCAAACCTCCACAAATGTGTAACCAAAAAAAAGATCTTAAAACAGCACCGTTTTTTTCACAGAAAGTGTTTACAAATTACATTTCAAAGAAGCATGACAAATTGGAATAAATTATTTTATTTGGAATTGAAGATTGCGTCCATTGTTGTCATAATTATACTAGTTCTTAATTCAGAATTGTGTCACATTTTCAAGAACTTGGATGTTCGTAAGCCTCAGCCTCTAGTCAAGCTTGCTCAGTCTGAGGTAAAGTAGGGTCAAGTCATTGCTCACAGTGAGTTCAATAATTTGCTAGTAATATTTCACAATATGAGTTGAACTGAGTTGAGTTTATTCTGTTTGTAAAGAAAGCATTAACATTGTTAGTACCTCAACAACAAAAAACCTCAACAATTCGTCCTTTCTTGGAATGATACTTGTATGATTGTTTCTGAGAGCAAGATGGCAGGCTACCACAATGCCTCGCACCTGATGGATATACATGTAAATAAGGGTTCAATTTCATAGAGGTGCTTAGGTACCGAAATTTGCTTACAGGTACGCTCCACAAACCTTGGTAAATAAAATCAGAGCCAAAACTATTTGTAAATGTTACGCTCTGCAAACAATGGCATAATACCAGTCAAAAGAAGTACACATCAGATGACAAATTGGTTGGTAATCCTGTCTGATCAAGGGAAACTTTTCATGCTTAAGCAGCTCTATGAAATTGGCCCCAGGGCTTTAGTTTGCTCAGAGTAGAGCACCCAGCTCTCATTTCTTGCTGGCTGCCATTGCTTCTTGAACAAAATCAAAACTCTTGGCCCTGTGGGAGTTCTCCTTCCCTCCTCCGTTGTTCTTCGCAACAAAAGCAAACTTGCCGTCCAATGGCTTCTGCCCAAGTTTCAAGGGCACAGCAGAAGTGCCGCTCAGTGGCACCCCAGCCAGCTGAGGGTACATCGAGGAGATCCGGTCCGTGTTCAGGACCGGTGGCTTGGATTGCACAGGTTGGCTGTGTTGGAAGTTCAACTTTTGCGAGGGTTCGCTAACCAAATCTGGATTGATCTTTCCACCATTTCCATCAGGGAGGGTTACACCAACAGTTGCTATCAGATCCTTGAAGTCGGCATTACGGGACATTAAAGAATCTGGCTTGCGGGGAGTCTCCAGACGATTCGAGTCCACAAGCTCTAAGGCGTTGGTTCCACTTCTTGGTTGCAGCGTCACCTCCTTTACCGATATCAGATTGTCAGTAGATGAGTCTACTTGAACAACCGATGCATCGGCTTGCGAACTCTCAAGACTGCATTGGGCTTCTGGAGGAACTCCAGGGAATGAATGAGCACTGCCACCAATAGATTGAGGTGGATTTGTCCTGGTATTTCCCATGGCATGTCCACCAACATCAGGCACAAGAGTCGGCTGCCCAGTTGATGACAAGTCCAGCAAGTCATCGAGGAGTTGTGTATTACCGACTCCACCGCCTGCGTCCAAGCCGACCCTGTGCGCTTCACATCTATGCTGAACAGCTTTCTGCGACCCTTCCACTTTTGGCTTTGCGGTGGACCCTACTGCCATCCCAGCAAACAGCGACTTGGATATAAAGCCTTGCTGTGAAGAGTTCTCTGGCTCGCTGGAAGTGCTACTTACTGGATTCGTAAGCAGGGGCGCACCTTGATGTACTAGGTCCATGGATTCCTCTATGTATTGTTTGCCTGTCAGTTGGTGCTTAGTGGAGATTTGCTGGACCTCTTCGGCACCTTCAATTATTGCACTTCTTGTTGCTGTTACATCTGGTTGATGCTTCGGAGACTTGGCGGCCAAGGCTTCTTCCTTGGTTCTCTCCAACTGCCTTAAAATCTGCCAATAAAAATTTGTAACCACTTCCATTATAATCAGGACAAAGTCACCAGCACCTCAATTCATCAACAAAAATTAAACATGCCAGGCAAAGAAGGTGACTGCCTCGGTACCCCTGGTCAATGCCTCTGTGTCGCTTTAAAGTTTCCTGATGAACAATTTGTCTCACAGAAGCACCCCAGGTGAAAGGACCCTTCATAACTGCCTAAATCCGTTGAGATCAAAGTTCCAACATGGATAACCAAATTTTAATAAAGACAGAGAGAGGATTCAGGGGAATTCGAGTACACGTACTTGGTACTTTGACAAAAACCAAAGTATGAAATAACCTTTAAGCCGAAAAGATCCCTATGGTAGTCAGTGCGAATTATTGTCCATTTTGGACTACGCCTCTATTGTACGACCCCCGCCTTACAATATACCTACTATAAACTGAACCAAGGACTTTCGGGAATGTGAAAAAATAAAGACAAATTCTACCTTAGATGCTTTGGTCTGTACCAGTCTGTCAGTAGTCCGGCCCCGTAGTGTGGTCAGAGTGTTTGGGAGGAATCCGTAGAGATGGTCAGCTGAGGCTATGTCCTCCCTCATCAGAGCTTCCAGTGCACAAAGGCATCTCTGCAAAAACATGACACCAAGAATTACACAACGCACATCTGGCAAAGGAACCAGGGGTCAATTCCCTGATGAAGCCCTGCGATCGATTGTAACTCAAATTACACAAGGCTAACCCATCGTATCCTTAAAGTCCTACCATTGACTGTAAAGTTACAATAAGTTTGGTGACAAGCCTCGATTTTACCAAACTCATCGTAACTTACTATCAACCATAGGACTTATGATGCATTGCAGCCCAACATAGGATACAATGGGTTATCCTTCGTAACTTGAGTTACGATCGATCATAGGGCTTCGTGAAATCGACCCCTGCACTATTAAGAATGTGTCCTCTTTGACATGTAAAAACCTGTATTTCTAAGATGACTTCAAACGGCAACATCAAGAATTGCCTCTTGATTCCAATACAGAAACATTTTCTGTAGCACTATTGCTTGGCCTGGACTTCACATGGATATCAGTACAGGTTCAAATAAAGTGCACATATTTGTTCTTTGGTCGGCTCTACAAAATGGCTAAGTCACAGTTCTGTGTCTTTGTTTAGGGAATTTTAGGGAATTAGGGAACGACCCAAGCAATTTTCCACTAACCCGGCATAAGTTCCTGGAGATTAGTCCACTCTGGTTAGCTGGTACCCAGCTTCTACAGTAAACTAACTCATCTTAATATGACTGTCCATCTGTTGGGTCTGGGTACCAGCTAAGCTAACCAGAGTGCACTGATCTCCAGGAATACCACTAAAACCCTACATATATATTTGAGCTTGTAACAAGGTTTCCTTTCTAAACCCAAGAATAAGCGTCCCGAAATAGGGCCGTGAAATCTACCCCTGGTTTAACAGCCTAAGGATGCGATTCCAATTACAAGAAACCCAAACCAAAGGGTAAGGCATCCAGCTATGGAATCATCAGAGGGAAGGAAATCACGTCACAACAAACAAGGAATCTGAATTGGGACGAAGGATATAAGAATCACACCAAGACGTCTTTAGGGAGGACCCTCAAGATGAGGGAGGCAGTCGGAGGGAACACAATTCAAGAAACAGAAATTGGGCACAGTCACAGCAGTTCACAGCAGGACTGTCAAAAATAAAACTTCCTTGGTCTAACCATTTGGACGACAGCTGAAGCAGACTGTAGCTCCAGGCCCAGCAACTCGGTCACCTTCTCACAATTCAGAGTTGAGCAACTGCAAAAGACGACACAGAAAAACCAAAATCAAATCCAAAATCTATATGTACATTACAGTCTCTTGATGATGACTAGAGCAGACTAGTAAAAATGTTGAGACCTTCCGAGAAGTGCGTCAAAATAAAAAGTACGAAAGTACAAACGATTCTTGTTTCTGCAAACCCATCCACATACATTACAGTTGTGCAGAATACAACTTGGATTATCATATGCGAGAGTCTGTGTTGCATATTTTTTATCTCAAATCGTGCTAAATTTTCAGAAAGTGCCCCCACCGTTTGACAAACTGAGCCAGAGAGTCCCTCGATGGTGTCGGCCTGCCCTCTGAGGCAGCCACAAAATCCTCCACCAGCTTCGTTTCCTGCGAGACATCCTCCACGGACACGGACTCCAGCCTGATGGCAAAACATACAGCACCGTGAACATCATCAGAAGGTAATCCTTCAAGAGAAATGCTACACCAAAATCACATCACATCCTTCCCTCTCACACTTATAACCCTGCAAGTATTATTGCAGGCAGTGTTCTAGCCATGCCGGTCGGAATTGGTCTGGGACATCCGGCACTCGGCCTTTCCGATTGGCACTCGAGATGAAAAACCGTGTTACCGACCGGCACAAAGAATCTTGAACATCACAGAAAATGCACAAGTTACAACAACATAAATGTTGAGTTTTTTCACTGAAAGAACAGTAAGATTTTGACCTGGAGACAAATTTGGAAAGATAAATTGACCAAATCCCCGATAACAAAACAGAATATTGCTGACATGCTCACATACGTACGAACTTGCATTAGTTAGCAACCATGTATTATCTCCTGGACCCTGGATGTGAGGGGATTGCTACGCTTTACAATCAGTAAATTTAGCTGGCACTCAAAATGGTTGCAGGTCTTCACAATTATACAAGGTGTTTTTATCTCAATACGTGTCCTCCATTTAGTCAACAAACTATTAGTCACCTAATCAAATAAGCCATTTGCGAGTTAAACTTGAAAAGTATCAGGTACAAAGACTACTTCCATTGTACATAAACACCCCAGTTTGAATTTCCCAGACCAAAGACTCTGTTGCTATATATCACATGATTCGGGGCAAGCTTTTGCTTTATTGCGATACCCATCTCTGGAATGGACTGGTTCCTATGTGCCATTCTTATCCATTATGAACAGTGCATTGGTGCAAGATGTCTGTTATTAAAGCAAAAGCTTCATCAATGTACTGTATGAATGCTATTCTTTAACCTTTTATGTATGAAACGGCCTGCAAGTATTTAAATGACGGTACATTAAAAGGTCATTTGTCAAAGAAATGCATATTCATGCATGGGCAAAAAATAATATCAACAAAGTCATCTGTGAAATTTCCAGTCCAACACAGTGCCCACTTTTTTAGAAAACCAGTGAAAAATGCCCACGGTAATTCAAAATATTTTCACAGAAGCTTTGATCTTCCTGAGATTGAATTTTTTTTAATACTCTTTTCTGGTTAAATACAGCATTTCAGTCAGAAAAATTTCAACAGCATGTTTCTACCATCACCATACCCTGTAAGTTATAGGTAAATCTGAGAAGATTTCTGTTTCTGTATGCTACCAAAGTATGATAGTACTTTTAACAGATAAGGTTCCTTGATGGGACCTCACTAGATGTAACAAGACCCTTGCTGGTACAGCAGGAATACAAAGATTGACAATGACACAGCTCCACTCAGTATAATCCCTAATGGAATCACAACCTTACAGATTTCCATTCAGACGTACCTTTCTGAGAGCTCTGTGCTATCCCCACTCTGTTGCCCATCGCTGTTAGATGCATTGCTGTCACGCCCTCTGGGGGGGTCCTCCCATCCTCCGGCGGGTTTGCCTTGCCTGTGCGCTGTGTATTATAATAAAGATGACAAACGATATCAGTGCTGAGGTCGATTTCACAAATCCCTACAATTGATCGTAACTAAAGTTACGAAGGACAACCCATCCTATCGTATGTAGGGCTGCAATAAGTCCAATGATTGATAGTACTGTATTACAATGAGTTTGGTATTAAAAATCGACCCATGAATTTCAATTTCAGATGGTTTTCCCCATTTTTCCTCCTCCAACCATCTTCCTCTTTTACAGGCTCTTAAATATTCAAACCTTTTTCCTTTTCTGTTACTATTGAAAAATCCTTGCTGTTCTAGCCAAGTCAGTGAGGCCAATTTGAGGTGGTACTGGGCTCAACTTTAAAAAGGCTAAGAATAATCTTCATATGCCAACCGATGTTGTAAGAGCACTTTCATGTTAACAGGCATTTTATGTCTGCAAAGATGAGCAAAATCTTCTAAACTTACCAGAGGTCACTCTTTTGACATCCCGGTTGCTTGGCTGGAAGCTTCCCGTCCGCGTGATTGGTGCTTCTCCCTCGTCAACCATCACTGGCCTGTAATCTCCTTTCCTGCCAGACGGCTCCACCGCAGAGGAAAGTTTCTGATTTCCGCCAGAAAACAAGGCCGACGTGGAGGAACTCTGGTTTGCTTCTGAGCCTCTGAGAGGCCTGTAATCACTCTGGAAGCTGCCGGTGACTGTAGAGGATGTGGAGGATTCTCGAAAGGTGTCAGTGAGCTGTCTGAATCCCTCTTTGATGGTGTCGCCTAAGGATTCTGAGGAAACAACACAGAATATGGTAAACATTTTCTCCAAACCTCTAACCCTTATCAAAGTGTTATAGTGTCATACTTGAGGACCCACAGAAGTTAAAAGGAGACAATCATCCTCGCTTTGAGGGAAAGTCACGACGACAACAATAGGACAAAAACTCAGATTTCTCAATCTGCTCAATACAGACATTCATATGCATGATTATATGGCAAACACAAGGTGCCACCACTACATCTTTGAAATGTATCAGTGATCAGATCTCTAAACAAAGCAATATCACACTTTCCCGCAATCACTCAAATGACAGCTCTCTGACTTACTCTGTTTGTGCAACGAGGCGTCGGTATTACCGAATCCTTCTAAGGTACCTCCAGTTCGACTAGTGCCCAGTCCTCCAGCCGATGTGGACCTTTTCTGACCAGTGGTCTCCCTGCATTTGGACTGCTCCGTGTCAAACAGAACTTCCGACAGCTCCTGAGCGTGAGATAGTATTGTGGGACAAGCGTCACTCTTCATGTTACTTCCAAGCACTAGCTTGTCTGGATAATCAGCAGCATCATGGCCTACCACTGAGGCATATACATTGTACAAGTTTATTTTCAACTGACTTCATTAGTAAGGAATGCATGATCAAGGCAGCTGATCGCAGAACATTCAACAAGTCAAGTACAGAATTGAAGATTTGCATGGGTGGTTCACAATGTAGGATGTTTATGGTGACACCATATCCCAAAATTATATTACAATCTTTTGAGAATGACCGTGGCTCTGAGAAGAGCCAGTAACTCAAAGTTTCGGGTGCAGTGTGTACTCTGCCCTTTGCCAGGAGACAGAGTACAATTGGGGTGCTGTGACCTAGTGGTATGGCATGTCATACTCAAGGTCTTGTGGTCAATGTACAGATTGTGGGGTTCCAATCCAGCTATGGACTAGTGGTGCTTTGCATCGTTGGGCAAGACGCTTTGTCACATGTTGCTCCTCTCCACCCAAGAGTAAATGAGTGCCTGTGAGGGTTGACATGGCTTTGTGTGTTTGATTAGCCCTTGTGTGCTTCGCAGGCAGGCAGGGGCTGTATACTCAGGGAGTTGAGATTGTTTCAGTAATGTATGTGGGGCCCGATGACCAAGGATAATAACAGGGCTCGAAATATCCACTAGACCGTGGACCGAGTCTAGTGATTTCAGTGTCGGTCTAGTTAAGTGTGTACTGCACTAGTCCGGCTGTCTAGTGATTTTGTTTTCCTTGCATAATTAAAATGGTTCCTAAATTGATGCTTTTGGACACAATATTGGATACAATTACTGTTTTCCTATGTACATGTATGTACAGGTCTAGTGAAAAATGTTCTGGTCTAGTAAAATGCTTCAGTTACTAGACCAGTTGTCCAGTGCTTTTTTTCATGAAATTCGAGCCCTGAATAATGGTACAGCGGCATCATCTAGATGGAATGGCGCTACATAAAAACCTGCTATTATTATTAATATTATTACAAAAACTGCCTGAAACGTTGAGTTACTGCCTTTCAGATCTGACCCAAGGATTCCAAAGACAGAAGACAGGGAACTCACACCCACATCAATTTGTTTTCCCCCGCCCATGATGAAGGGTATAGCGAGGATGACAA
Organism: Astropecten irregularis; assembly: GCA_963971285.1. Classification (NCBI taxonomy): domain Eukaryota; kingdom Metazoa; phylum Echinodermata; class Asteroidea; order Paxillosida; family Astropectinidae; genus Astropecten; species Astropecten irregularis. Next base: position 11,671,986 of record OZ020248.1, read on the forward strand.
CTTACCTTAGCTGCTGTTCTGACTGCAATGTACGGAGCGTTGCCATGGAGCTGATCGGGAGGACCGCTAAACTCTGTCAGGTAGAATCAGTGCCAAAGAATAATTATTTGATGATGAACTTGTTTATTAGCAAACAATGGACAGAGGTTTCTCATTTTACGAGTGGATTGGCTGTAGTTTCTACTATTTCCATTTGTGGTTATTTGATGATTGTGTTTCATTTTAGTTTTTTCATCACTAGTATACGTACTACTATTATAAGCAGTACAATCCCTTTCCATTGAGGTTATTTGATGATAACAATTTGTTTCCATTATTGGTATTTGTATTGGTATTGGTTTATTTCACACTTATCACCCCATTACTATGTGTATACAATTTTCATCCACTTATATTGTTTAAATTTAGTGATGAGTAAAGTATAAATGTGATTACTGTGATGTAATATGGACAGCAATTCAGAGGGAGAAATCAAACAGAAAGACTGGTTCTATTATGAACTTGCAAGTATTAAACATTCAGGCTTTACTTGTAACTATTAAAAAAGGGCATATTTGATCTTTACCAATTCTACACAATACCTTCTTAAAATGAAAAAAAAGAAGAAAACAACCGACTTGTGACAGACATTTAATTGAATTAACCCTAAACCCACATGCATACCACAGTTAACCACACATGGTCTTTCCTATGGTAAGTAATATACACCAGTGTGATTTGTGTGGTAATGCATGGTTTATAATCCAGTTCCCTGATGGAGACTGTGGTAATTGTGTCATTTAGCCTTTGATTAAGATCCTGCTAGGATTGAAACGTGTCGGGCCCTCCTAACTAAGGGCCTGGTTTAAAATCCAGTTCCCTGATGGAGACTGTGGTAAAATGTGTCATTTAGCCTTTGATTAAGATCCTGCTAGGATCGAAACGTGTCCGGCCCTCCTAACTTCATACAGCTATCTTGTCTTGTGTGGTAGGAGCAGAGGGTTAGGATTCAAATGTTGTCTCGTAACTTATGAATTAATCATCACTTACTTGTGGCCAGTTGAATTCCAGTGGACCGTCGCAGCAATCCACTTTGAAACTCCTCACTGCCATTCTCCACCACAAATTTCATGACACGTAGTACCTGCATATCAGTGGCAAGGTAGCTAAAGTTGGATTAATTAGCAACTTAAAAGATTTTCGCAAGATCAAAATTCAAACAAAAACCATTAATACACTTTACACAGTTGCAGATGAATGATGCATAAATTTGAGGATAACTTGTGCTGGGTGTAATTTAAGTTTCCTAATTTTGAACAAAAATGTTAATTAAACAATCATCAAAAAACTGAATGAATTTTAAGTCATTGAAATGTGAACAAAGACAAATTGACAAGTGGGTTTCGAACCTGCGACTCAAAATACTATACCGGCGGCCTTACCAACTGACCTATCCAGCTCTATGTTGGTGGTGTCCCTCTAAAACTCTACAGTCAATTATCTTTGATCGTTTGGCAGTCAGAAGCATTCATGAAACCATTCACATACCGCTATATCAAGGATCATTTAAGATACGCACAGTATTAGAAACAGCACAAGGGGGATCACTCAAACAGGATGCAGGTTTTTAATCATTATAATCATCAAATAACCAAAAGGGCTAAAACATTTAAATATATTGATTGTTTCTCAGGTTACAGCATTGCTAATGTTGCGCGTACCTTAAATGATCATGCTCCAGTAAATTTTTCTTTATTCACCTTCACTGACTTAATTTAATTTATCCAGTCGGTTTCCCGATATATTTAGATTAGAATTTTAACAACACCAATTACCACAAAATAGTGGAAGAACACAATTGCAGGGGGATGATTCGTAAAGTTTGAGGATAACTGGGTCTCATCTAAGATTGCCTAATTTTGAACAAACATTTTTAATTAAAATCTTTCAGTGTTTATTTCATTACACATTCAGAAAGTTTCAAGCCTGAATTTTGTTGATGTGGCATGTATGGAGAAAACCTTGCGTTGGCAAATAAAGAAAATACCTTGAACTTGATATGAGGTGAAGATTTGTCCAATCTGTCCACGAGCACATCAAGCAAAGACCAACAATAGCTGCTGGATGCATACGTGAGATCTGTTCAGGTGAACATAGAACGAAAGGAAATTCCAGCTTAAATTGATAGTAAAACTTCATTAAAAGTAATATCATACTTTGGTTTTTATCAAAGAAATTATACAGATTCATGGGCAAAAATATCAAGACAGATACAGTAACCGTCATCTGTGAAAATTTCAGTCCCATACGGTGCCCACTTTTTGAGAAAACAGTGAAAAACAGCCACAGTTTTTCTTAAGTCTTTTCTCTTTTATATTTGATCTTTTAAAAGATCAAAAAGATTTTCACTCGTTGTCCATACCTGCTATCTCTTGGTAAAGGTACCCTGGTGTGGGCGTCTCATCGTCTGATGTTGCCTTCAGAATCATTGGCAGCTAGAAAAGAGAAATGTGATCAATATTTCAATTTTTTGTTCACCCTAACCCACCTGAATCCTCCAAAATCCTCCTGGTAGTTTTAGTGGAGGATTTCGGCGGACTCAGTATATAATGTCATTTTCAAGTGAGGTAGGGCCAATGAAGGATTCTGAAGGATTCGGGTACCTCTCATTTTTAGTATAAGTGAGATCATTGGAGGACTGTGGAGGATTCAGGATGAACGTAGTTTTTAAAGTATTACTATTGGAGGATTGTGGAGGATTCAGGGTATCCTGGGACAGTACAGAGCTGAGCCACTGCTTACTGGGTAGATCCAGTCATATAGCGGTCATACGACCGATCATGCCAAAATTGTTAATTACGAGTACGAATCATGTCAAAATTGTAAATAAGGAGTAATTTGGGGTTCCAGTGCTGGGGTGCCGTATAGTTGCGATGATCGTAACCCTAGGTCTGACATGGGGACAGGGACCATCTCCATCTCGAAAATTCTGCACGTGTAGATCAGGGAATAGACTGGTGCCGTTCGCTCCATTGCACGTAAATGGAATGTAGACTGGACAGGGTACTAGGGTAGAGTTAAATTCTTATGTATTTCCTTATATTATTTCGCAAAGCACTGTGGGAGATTTGACTATCCAAGTCATTTTGTATGTACTGAGATTTGGGCCGAAAATTGCTCGTTTTGTTGAAATCCGAAATGGGAATTGAATTTTGTTTCTTCTGAATGCTTTAAGCCTTCACGACATCAGGAACACCAGGGTGAGTCATTATGCCACAGATCGCTAAATAACAGTCATTTTAGGGGTGGGGAATTCTCAACAGATGATTTCCATATATATCTTCCTGTAGCCCTATATACGACAACAACGTCAGGAGTAATATTGGGCTACAGTTACTGCAGCTAGTCCAAATGTTGAAATGTTAAAGTGCGACTCTAACGAAATGATGTAATTCTGTTTGCTTCGGACATCTTATAGCCAACATATCAAAGAAAACACCTATGCACTTTGATTATCCCAACAAATTTGCAAAAAAAAAAAAAAAGATTAAAATTTGAAAAGCCCGCGCGCCGACAATCGCAAAAAGGCAGAGGTCACGGAATCAGCTTCCCACGACTCTGTGACGTCATAACAAGGAAAACACTCCGACTAGTCTGACACACGGTCGTCTGGTATCCAGAATCACGCGCTACTCACAGTATCCGTCACACGCTGGAAACCATAACATTGTGTATTCGCTGTGCTGAGTAACAATTCGTAAACATATCGGACTCGGAAAACACTATCACTGGACAAGACATTTGGGAACAAGTATTGAATCTGATGGCCGAAGTGAGAGCCCATCAAGTTCTGGGAGTGGGAGTTCGTCATCGGAGGAAATGGAGCCTAACGATAGGCGATGATCCGCGGGGCTGAACCGTACCGGTTTGAGCCACTTCGTCGCCGCATGCAACAGGTGACGCTGCTGATGCTGACACGGCCACGGACCAGGAAGACGTGGAGCAACAACCGCCTGCCAACGATCGATTGAACAATACAGACTGGTAATTTTAATGTTATAATCATTATTTTTTAATTATTCAAACGTGGTATTTACGTTCTCTACTTTTGGTAACTTGAACGGTGTAGGATTGCACAATACTTTTCACATGAAACTTGTCTGATCTGGCCTACATCATCATCATGTATGTATTTCTACCTCCATGGTCATGGATGGGAAAAACAAAGAATTATTGTGTTCACTTCATGCTCAGTGACACATGCATGGACACCATTGTAATTTACACTCCCAAATTTTTAAAAAGTTTTAAATTTCTGCTATTGTCAAGTCTTATGTAGTTAAACCTGAATTTCCTTGACTTTATAAATATTAGGCCTATAAACATGTAGGCCTATGTTTGATCAAATGCTGATCAACTAGTACGATGACCAACTTGTACGCTGTCCAACATATCCCAATGTACTAAATTTGTGTTCTAATATTCATTTCTCAATGTTTCAGGGTGCTCCTGTGGCAAATGTGTTATCATGGAATTTGCCCACATCAACATGTGTTGCAAGGAGGTGGAGGCCATTCAACAAAAAATCTTGCAGCGGTGTTAATCCCGAGGACTTCTTGTGCTTCACTTACCATCCCTGGTTTGAAGGAACATGCCTCAACTTCGGCACTCTTGAGATAGTGTACTATGGTTACAGACAGCAGTATGGTGCCAATGCCGTTGAAGGGGCCCATGCAAAGTAAGACACAATTTAAAAAAAAACAGAGAAACAAACACTCATACTGGAATTCTCCTTGAAAGCAAAATGAGCCAAAAATCTGCCCATTTTATTCTACATTTTTATTTTACAAAGTTTATATGAAGTACAGGTACAAAACAGTTTTATTATAAATGCTCAATGTACATGTCTTGTGCAGTTGATAAACCCTGTCCAATATGCTGAGAAAAGAATTGATTTTATCTGGATATAGATTTGAGAGAAGAGCGACACTTTTAACACATATCACTGCTGGAATTACTTTGTTTCATGAGTCATCTCCTTTTACTTGCTGGCTGCAGAAAATAACAAATTTATTTTAATAGTTAACAACTGTACATGTAAATGTCGATCTTTGAAAAAATGCTTATTTGTTTTATTTATTTGTCTATTTACATTTACCATCTTTTATTTCACAGGAAGTACTGGTACATTTCCTATCGGCAATTCATACGGTGGAGCTATGGATACCTTGGGAAGGTACGACTGGGTGCCCCTTCCTTCATGTGTGATGCACAGAATCTGCATAACATTCCCGGATAGAGATGGCAATTATGTCGGTTTTAAGTTTCCAGACTTGGATGAACTATGATAATGCTTTATACACATTTATATATTAAAGGTAACATCATACATGTACTTTGGTTTTTGTCAAAGAAATTCAGATTCAAGGGCATAAATATCAAAGAAGATACAGTAAAAGTCATCTGTGAAATTTTCATTAATTACCCCCAATATACATTTTAGGTAGTTTCATTAGTTGTGCTGGACGGGGGTTTCTTATACTGGAAAATTTGCTGGATGAATTGTGTCGTAAACTACAATGTGAACCTTTTATATCAATATCAAAACATAGTACCGGTATGTAAACAATCAGACTCAACTCTTCTCGTTTCAAAACACCAAACTACAAAAACCACTGCGTTTAACCATTGATGTAATTTAACATATTAAATTGACTGTGTTTTGTTTATTCCTGTCTTTTCAATTCTTGTGCAACTTCACAATAAATGTTTCTTGTGAATTTTGGTCTAGATATGGGACTGTCTTCTGTTGTCTCTTACTTTTGAAATAGGTTTTCAAAATAACTTCTTACGTTTGCTAAGATTTAAGAATATCCATGGCGGAAGTACATAAAGTAATTAACCCCCTGCAGTCTGCTTAGATCTGGGGAAGCACACTCTAAATGCAGGATTGTCTTCCCTGTCAGTAGCCTGCTGCCTGTCCACATTTTCGATGAGGTACAACGTAGCTAGGTAGGTCCTGAAATAAGCAAAGATAAACATAAAATACAAATGTAATGAATCTGTACGAAAAAAAACCCCACTCAAACACTTCAGACAGGTCAACCATTCAGACAGGACAACCAGTGAGACAGGTAGACCGTTGAGCTAGGCGAACCTGTCTCAACTGTCGACCTGTCTCAAGTCGAGTTGTCCAAGCGGTCGACTTTTCTGACCTCCCATCAATACAAATAAAATTCCAGACGACCATTACGGGGAAAAGGGTTATATTCCCTAAGAGAAATGCTTTACTGAACACAACTTGAGGAACATACAATACTCTCAGCTGTGTAACCCTGAGTTAGCATATCTGAAAAAAATAGTTTTACAGGTTTTTGATACAGTATTATTATACACTTCGAATGCAGCGGCAACAGCGGTACACCCGTAGTGAGGCCCACAACAATTAAGAAATGATTTGAACCTGATGGGTTAGTGTGCATTACTCCACAAGGATTATTTTCAGACCCACATAAAGTCATAATTTCCCTCAAAAATCAAAGCCATGCCCTCTTTCTATAAATTCAACCTTGCTAATATTGAAGAGAATATCACAACTGGTCAACATATTTACGTGTGTTAGTTTACTGTAGACACGGTAGAAGCCATGTCTGAAAAAAAGTGAAAACAATCCTTGTTGAGTAAATCATGCACACTATTAACCCCCTTTATGATACCTTTACCCAATAAGAATTGCAATTAAAACAAAACTTAAAATAATTAATAATTATTCATTACGGTGGACGTACCCTTGCTCTTTCCCTTTTGAGAAATGCTCCTCCAGATCGCTTGCGATCATCAGCTACCGAATCATCAACGTCAACGTAACAATGCCGATGGCTTGTGCTGGGGCCGGGCTCCTCTGTCTGCGTTGCGCTCGGTGTCAAGACGGATACCGTCGGTGCATTAATGGTGGGGATGGCTCCTTTTCTTTCAGCATAAACCGAGCTGGAAGTCCAAGACTTGGTTTGATTCTCACACTTTCGTCAACACAATCTTCAGCGAAGTATGCTGAGCAAATGATACTTGCACTCGTCCATGTGAAATCCGAACGGGTATTGTTTACGAAGCGAACCCATGCTCGCCGTGTTGCAACATTCTTGGGAAACGTCAGCCAATTTATGTCCTGATTTTCGTCTTATTGCGAGTGCATCCGCCTACAACACACGAAACTGGCATTTCGTGATATCAACACTGAACTCTTTTATACAAATCTTGCAATATAAAGACAGCAAATAGCGAAAATCCTAGAACAAAATGACACGTACATAGTAGGTACGTTACAATCCATGCACTGTGAGTAGGCCAGAAATGTCCACTGTGCTTGCGCGGGCTTGTAGCCCTACTGGGGGATTGCCCTACAAAATGTGGCATTTTGATTGGTTGCCAGGGGGTAATTTTTTCCTACATCATCGATATCGTGCAGTTGGAGACTCATTCTTAATTCCTGTGAAAAAAACAAATGGGATCCGTAGCTCCTTGCGATCGTGCGATCAACTTGAATTATTGGGTCACATTCAACCCTCTCCTATTCATAGATCAAATGTTCCTACTATTTTGAAAGGTATACATACAGATAAAGTGACATTTCAACTACCTTGTGGTGAAATTTGGGTGGAATCTGACGATCAGAAATGTGACTTTTTCGACCAGGAATGTCATGATGCTGTGCGTTGTTGTTGCATATTGGTACCCCTGCCCATATTGAATTTATGTAATTAACCACTAGAATTATAATTTATCTGATTAATCTTGGATAATTAATATCAATTTAAATCATGTATTTGAACCAGAATACTTCAATCTAATGTTGGAAAAGATTTCATGCATTTATTTTAATCCCAAAGATATTTATGGACATAATTGGACAAAATTAGCCCTCCTCCAGTCCTCGATCACAACTTTTTTTTCAATGTAATGCAAAACCATAGGGACCAAATATGCAAATTTTGGATCATGAAAATGGCTGTAACTTCCTTCAAAATAATGGTATGGAAGTGAGTGAGGTATCAAATGAAATGTATTCTCATGCTCTTTCAGATGATATACCTTACAGGGCATATCTATGATATCTAAAAATTTTGTAACATCCCTATACATAGGCCGAACTCCGAATTACAGTATGTATGTACACGTGTGTAAACAGTGCACACAGTACACATAGTGCTTGTGGCCCTGACCTAAGCCTTTCCTGGTTATGACGTTTTTGGGGTCACATGCATATCATTATCATAAACAGGGTGTTTGCAAAATCGGCTGTGCGCGCCACTGTTTTAGGCAGTATTCGTCGCCTTTTTTTACCGGTGCAAAATTTTTTTTTGGGTGATTTAATGTTTTATATCGAATCAGTAGCACTTGTTTTGTAATAATTACTAGTCTTTTGCATTTCTGAGACATGGCTAGAGTCGCACTTTAAAAAAGGCGATTTTGGGTCCAAGTTACTCGGAGTCGGACTACACTACAGCTCAGCCTGCCTCAGGCTCTGGCATAGGTGCTGCTGATTTTATAAAGAGGTACACTGTTTTCGTCATCCCCAAGTAAATCTAATTCATTTCAAGTTTAAAAACAAATGTATCAACTCAATTAAAGTGCCATAGCCGTACCTTTTGCACAAATGCAACTTTCCCGATTACTTCTGACATGACCGTCGACGCCGCCATCTTTAAAATCTAAATTAAACTTGCCTCAGTCCATCCTGACTCGTCCCCGTACCTGCGCCCGTGATAAAAATGGAATTTCTGATTTTCTAATGCTTTCCGATTCACGATACAGTTGTTTTATTTCATTTTCAATTTCCACATTTCAGGACATCTTTTGTACTATAATCCCTGCTTTTATGTGTGATGAAAAAAATAAATAATATCTTGTACTGATTGTAGAGTGACATGCAGTGCGGGCTACAGCAAGTCTATTACGTGTACTTACCCCTCCTCCCAAGAGGGCGTCCTACTCAAAAACAGATGGATGGTTATCAAACATTTTTCCTTTCTTTAAATTTGACCTTGACGTTATCGTTAAACATGGCTGATTTCGCACTCCGCAGATTTGTTGCTGTCTCTTTGGTACTTTTTCCATCGTTAATTTGGCTTGCTGCCAGTGCTCCTGCTAAAAAGAATGCCTTGATTATCATAGGTAAGAAGTTGTGTAGGAGGCCTAACTGTAGGATACTGCAGCTGGGGCTAATAAAAGTAATAATAATTGTGAACAAGTGCCAAGTCAAGTGGTTTCTAAAAGTAAACTAGCAGTAGCAGTAGCACTCAGTAGTACTAGTAGGCTAGTATCATAGAGGAAGGATTGGCTAGTATTAAGTTGGGTTATTATAAAAGTTAGGAAAGCAACTTTTTATAGCTTCTACTGCACCCAAACGATATTTTTGCAGCAAAATGTTCCTGAGTCCTTAAAGGTAATACTTTGGTTTTTATCAAAGAAATACAGATTCATGAGTTTTTATTGAGTGAAAATATCAACAAAGATACAGTAACAGTCATCTGTGAAAATTTCAGTCCCATGATACGGTGCCCACTTTTTGAGAAAACAGTGAAAATAGCCACGGTATTTCTTAAGTCTTTTCTCTTTTATTTTTGATCTTTTAAAAGATTTTTATCAAATCTTTATCACTCCCGACCTTGCAGCTGACGATGCAGGCTTCGAGACGCAAGTGTACAACAACAGCGTGTGCAAGACGCCCAACATTGACCAGCTTGCACAGAGCAGTGTGGTCATCCGCCATGCCTACACCTCGGTCAGTAGCTGCTCGCCGAGTCGCTCGGCCATCTTGACCGGCCTGCCTCAGCACCAGAATGGGATGTATGGCCTCCATCATCTACCTCATCATTTCCAGTCCTTTGATACAGTCCTGACTTTGCCGCAGATACTCAAACCTGCTGGATTCAAGACGGGTATAATTGCTGATTTGTTTTGTTTGGATGTATATAAGTATTTTTTCTCCCTCAAAATCAGTTTGTTTGCAGTAGCATAGTCAGTGGAGGGGCAGGGGGCAGAGTGCTACCCCCCCCCCCCCAAAAAAAAAAAAACTAGACATTTAAGTGTTCATGGATGAACACGGAGCTGTTCCGACTTATTTAATCAGCTTTAAATGTGCATAGAGCTGATTAAATAAGTTTTTACAAAAAGAATAATTTCCATAGCATTTGCCGTTCTGGAGATATGCTGCGAACAATAAATCAGCCTTTTTAATGACCTCATAGTAGATTTCATGGCAGCATGCACAACTACATGATGTAACAAAGCTTTTGCAAAAAGAATCATTTCTTTAGAATTTGCCGTTAGAGATATTTTTATGATTCTTGTAATAAAAATCTGAACTTAAATTAAACCTGTTCCGACATCCGAAATGTTGGAACAGCTAAAAATAAATAAATGGGGACACGAAGAAAAGGGAAGGAAAGAGAGAGAAAGGGGAAGAGGGGGGCAAATATGCTGCTTAAGCACAAATATTTGCTTAAGCAGCAATAACCATGGTGAATAAAACCAGTATGCCAGCTGGAACTCCTTTTGAATGTTATCCTTAATAGCAAATAATGGCTGAATACAAGTCAAAAGCAGTAAACATCACATGAATATTTGGTAATCCTGTTTGATCAAGGAAGACATTTCCTGCTTAAAAGCAAATTTTGTGCTTAAGCAGCTCTATGAAATAGGCCCCTGATGATGAAGTTGAGCCAAGGGAAGCTACGTTGAAGCTAAATCTGTTCATGTATGGTTTGGTTTTGCAGGCATCATCGGTAAGAAACATGTGGGTCCCAAGTACGTGTACAAGTTTGACTACGAGGAGACAGAGGAGAATAATTCACTGCTCCAGTGTGCTCGCAACATCACCCGCATGAAAGAGTTTGTGAGGACCTTCCTCAGCAACGATCCGACCAAGTAAGAAGGGCCTGCTCAAAACCTCACCAACATTCACTGGATCACAATACAACACAATTTGTAACAGTTTGTGAAAAAAAGTGAACAAAGACAAATTGACTGGAGCGGGATTTGAACCAGCGACCTCCGGAATACCGTACCAGTGCTCTCTCCATCTGAGCTGTCAAGCCCTATATTGGTGGTGTCCCTAATAGTCAATTGTGTTTGTTGGTTTGGCAGTCAGAAGCCATGAAACCACTCACATTCCTCCATGACCCAAGGATCATTTAAGATGTGTGCAGCATTAGCAATACTACAACCTGGAGTGATAGAACATGGTGGTTCAAAAGAGGATGTGGCTTTTATAATCAATATTATTATCAAATAACCACAAGGGAAACTGACTGAGTTTTAAGTCATTGAACATGTTGAACACCACCAACATATGGCTGTATACATGTAGCTGGTTGGTTCAAATCCTGCTCTAGTCACTTTTTCTTTGTTCACATTTTGTCAGTAGTTTGTGACATACATAGCTTGCCGATCTTTTAAAGCACTGGGGCTGGAATGGGAGGAAACAGTATTTGTTACTCCACTGAAACCATGTCTTTTAGGGAACTGGTCAGGGAGAGGGTGCTATGAATAAAACGATTAATTAAGCGCCGCCCCCTTTGTTTCTGACCAATCACAGCTGTGGCTTTATGTCCAACACGCATTTTTTAAGTCCAAAAAGCGACTAGAAAATACAGAGTGACATTAGAGAGGAACCCATGTTCATTCATTGCACAGTGCACACGTGTGCAGTTTGAGGCAGTATCAAAACCTGCCACACAGGCGCGGTTCTACGGGGGGGGGGGGGCTAGGGGGGGCTGTAGCCCCCCAAAAATTTTGTCTAGCCCCCCCAAAAAAATGCAAGTGAAAAAAAAAAAATTCTTGAAAATACTGGATTTTTTCAGTTATTAAGCGCCAATACGGGCGTTTCACAATTTAGAGTGCCACCAAGAGGGCAGCAGGGAGAGGCCGATTTACGCGGTGCATGACGGGAAATTGTCGACATCGGAGATTTTTCCCCTATACGGTCAACGTTATTGCTAATTCTTGGGTCGTTTTGTGCGTTTATTTCACGTGTTATCACAATGGTTTATGTTTGCGAATCTTTCGGATGCACAGCACACACATCCAAACTGGAAAACATTGAGAAATACCTATGGATGAAAGATATAAATGGCGAAGACGATTGAACGTATAGGGGAAAAATCTCAAATGTCGACAATTTCCCATCATGCACCGCGTAAATCGGCCTCTCCCTGCTGCCCTCTTGGTGGCGCTCTAAATTGTGAAACGCCCGTATTACATAAAAAACGCGTTGTGTGGGCTATAGTGTGCATGTTTTTCGACCCCTAATAAGACATAGCAGAAGCGAGTGTTAGAAGAACCCAAAATATTGGGTCTTCTAGCCCCCCCCAAAAAAAATAATGGCTCTTCTAGCCCCCCAAAAATTTTGACTCTAGAACCGCGCCTGCTGCCACATCGGCTAGGGAAAATACGACGAAGGAGAGCGGCAGTCTTCACCGACACAAACTTCAAAGGAACGACCTCACTGTAGTAGCGATGAACGTAGAGTGGTGAGGGAATAATGGCTGCCTGCCTCTCTGCACCCTTCGCGTTGTCGCCCCGCATCAGTGGGCAAATTAAAATAACAAAGACGTTCGTCTTCTGTGCACCATGAAATCTTGATTGTTTACTGCACCTGGCCACATTTTGGGCCTATTTTTGCCGTGACTAGTAGAATTCACTTACAGGCTTACTGGGTCTGTCTATTGCGGTTACCACCACTTAATAACCGTCCCTCTTGTCCCATCTCTCTGCCAGACCCTTCATGCTTTATGTGGGCTTCAATGACCCTCACCGCTCTGGAAACAATAAGCTGGGTCTATTCTGTGAGAAATGGGGCAGCGGCCAGCCTGGTTTCGGGGTCATTCCGGACTGGAATCCTCTGATCTACAAACCAGAGGATGTGGTCGTTCCCCCGTACCTGCCAGATACTCCCGCAACCCGCATCGACATTGCCGCGCAGTACACATCTATCAGCCGTATGGATCAAGGTATTTTTTTTTAACAGATACTATCTCCCCTCCCACCTGTTACCCCCTTCTCTGTCCCTTGTAGGCCTTTCCTTCTCTACATCGGGTTCAAAGACCCTCATCGCGCCAACCCAACCGACATCCCCAAATACGGGGAGTTTGCGGAGCGTTTTGGCAACGGTCGGCCAGGGATGGGGGTGATCGATGACTGGACCCCACCAGAGTATAACCCCGCAGAGGTTGTGGTGCCCTGGTATCTGCCAGATACGAAGGCAACGCGAGGAGACATTGCTGCGCAGTATATCTCCATTAGCAGGATGGATGCCGGTATACCTTGACTTTTTGATTGCTTGTCACTTGTCAGTATAAAAAAAATCATCCATTTCAACTTTTAGATTTGTATACTCCCCAGGGAGCTGAGATTGTTTCAGGAATGTTTGTGGGGCCCGATGACCAGGGATAATAATAATTGTAAGCGCTGTGATTTTAATAGTTTACTAAAAAGAGCGTTTCAAAATGCCGGTTATTATTATTATTATTATTATTATGCCTCGGTAGTGTTTAACCTGTTCTGCTGATGTGTCGAGGGAGACGTATGACATCACACATCCGGTTTCTTGCAGGCTGAATGATGTCATTTACAATCTTGGCCAGTTGGTTAGGCCGTGTCCAAAACAGGGTTCCAGAGCTATGGCTAGGTCAATTGTCTAGATTTCTCCATGTATTTCCAATGGAGTGAAGACCTAGACCTAGCTCTAGACAACAGATTCAGATGCAGCCGTACCCTGCTTTAAGTGAAGTGAGAAGATACTGAGGGCAAAATCAATTTGTTGTCACCTCTGCCCTTAAACCCATATTCACTTCAAGAATAAGTCTGTGAGCCATTTGTGACTGCATGTTTCACACACAGTTGATTATCAGTACATGTTTCTTAGCCATCTGATTTTGGTTTGCCTACACAGGTGTTGGCATGCTGCTCAAGGAGTTGCAGTCCTTTGGCTATCTGAATGATACCCTCATCATCTACACTGCTGATAACGGAATACCTTTCCCCAATGCCAAGACCAACCTGTACGAGCCGGGTATGGCCGAACCGATGATGGTCTCCAACCCTTACGCCAAACAGCGCTGGGGTCAGTACAGCAAGGCCCTGACCAGCACGACGGACATCGTCCCGACGGTCCTAGACTGGTTTGGTGTCAAGTACCCCGATTACAAGCTGCTGAACAAGAAGGTCACACTGACGGGCAAGTCCATGCTGCCCATCACACTAGCCGAACCCGAGGGCTGGGACTATGTCTTCTCCAGTCACGACTTCCACGAGATCACGATGTCGTACCCCATGCGCGTCATGCGCAACCGCCAGTACCGCCTGATACACAACATGAACTACCGAGCCCCTTACCCCATGGCGGAGGACATTGCAGCCAGTCCCACCTTCGTGGGCATCCTGAACAGCACCGCGGCCGGGAAGCCGACAGAGTGGTTCAAGACCCTCGATCAGTACTACTACCGCGCCGAGTGGGAGCTGTATGACGTTCTCAACGACCCGAATGAACTGAACAACCTGGCCAACGTACCGATGCACAAGAATACCCTGGAAGAAATGCAAGCAGCCATTTGCAAGTGGCGCCTTGCTACGGATGATCCGTGGAAGTGCTACCCAGAGGGTGTGATCAATGGAGGAAAATGTCTGGATCTTCACAACAGTCCTCCGTCCCACCTCAAATACTCCCAAGAAAGCAACAAAATTGACCTGAACACACCTTAATGTCAGAATCATCAGGTGGAGACCAAAATTTGACAACATGTGAAAATCCCTGACTTCCTGTTTTATTTTAAAGCTTAATCCACATATTTTGTGGTTGATATGTTTAAAGATAGTATCATACTTTGGTAAGAGACCAAAACAGAAATGTTCACAGATTTACGTATAACCAGAAATTGGTAAAACAACGACCGAAAATCTTTTTGATCTTTTAAAAGATCAAAAATAAAAGAGAAAACACTTAAGAAATACTGTGGTCGTTTTTCACTGTTTTCTCAAAAAGTGGGCACCGTATGGGACTGAAATTTTCACCAATGACTGTTACTGTATTTTCCTTGATATTTTTGTCCACGAATCTGTCTTTCTTTTACAAAAACCAAGGTATGATACTATCTTTAAAGCTTAATCCACATATTTTATGGTTGTAATGTTTAGCCGTATTTGTTATACAAGGTGTAAGGTAGGATTAGATTAGTTTTTGTAACGCATATTAATAAAAACTTTGAAAAACAAACTTAAAAGTTTTTTTGTTTTTTTTTAGTATAAATCCTCTGCTCTTTCTTTTGAAAGTTTGAAATGTAGGTAAAGAATTAACTGTTAGGGCTCCTGTTTCATTCAATGTTAACTTTGGGCCAGTATTTAGACCATTTTGTAGAGCTTTATCATGAAAAGCTGGAAACCTGAAAGGACTGTTAGACATAGTTAAAGTTTTTTTATGAACAAATACACCCACCGAAGGAGTTGTATCAGGCTTGAGGCCTGACCTTGATTGATGCAAGGTTTACTGAAATGCCCATCTGTAAGTTTAAAACCGTTTATTTAAATGTGTCTGTTTTTTTTGGAAAGGTGAACAAAGAAAAATTGACTGCAGCGGGATTCGAACCGGCAACCTCCTGAATACCGTACAGGTGCCCTACCAACTGAGCTATCCAGCCCTACGTTGGTAGTATCCCTAATAGTCAATTGTCTTTGTTCCTTTTTTTTTTCACTAAAACTACCTCTGAACTGTCACTCATTAAGTGGCTTGTCATACTCCTGATTTCACGTTATCTGATGGCCTTCACATAGTAATGACCTAATGTGTCATCCTCAGAGTTACCTCTCTTGTATAGGATATGAATACACTGAATATGAGAGGATTCTCCTGCATTAATAATGTACTGGGAGTGACCTAAGTACAATAAGTGGTAGGGCACAGTGGTCCATATATCATAATATCCCATATCTTGGTCTACACTTCCTGCAAATTCCAGCGCCAAATTACGACACTATGCCACAAATTGACAGTGCACAGATTTGAATATTGCTGAAATCTTTGTGTATATAACTTGGATGGGAATATCCTTGCGTGATATGATATTCATGGCCTAGCAATTTGCAGTATTATTTAGCATATCAATGCGGAAACAATTATCTCATTGTTATTTGCCTTTTCCTTGTTTTGTGTCAGGTACTCTCACAAACTTTGTGTGTTACAATAGAATGCTTAATAAGCATATTAATAATGTGCAACTTTTTCCTATATAAATGTATACTGAAGTATTTTTAGTATCAAAGTAACCTCACATTTAGCCAATCTTCAGTTTTTCGAAGACTGTATTTAAGGTATTGCTTGCCAACAATGGTATTTAAGAGGAAAAAGATAGAAATGCGAAAGTACAAACTATGAATGGCTTTTTGTAAAGTAAAGAACACTTCCATGTATTTTATGTGTGCAACTTTTTTCTTATATAAACCTATAGGCCTATTGAAATATATTTGATATCAAAGTTTTATTGCTTCAACATTTTCTATTTTGTTTACTTAAGTTAAAGGTAGTATCATACTTAGGTAAGAAACCAAAACAGAAATTCTCACAGATTTACGTATAACTTACACGGTATGAAGATGGTGGTGGTAGAAACATACCGTTAACATTTTCCGCCTGAAATGGTGTATTAATCCAGAAATTAGTAAAAGTAACGACCCAAAATATTTTTGATCTTTAGAAGATCAAATATATCGGTGAAAAGATGAAAGAAATATCGTGGCTGTTTTTCACTGGTTTCTCAAAAAGTATGGGACTGGGAATTTCACAGATGATTTATACAGTATCTTTGATATTTTTACCCAAAAAATATGCATTTCTTTGACAAAAAGAACAAAGTATGATATTACTTTTAATCGCGATGAATTTATATAATTAATGAAAATGTGATGGGTATGTATTAAATAAAAGTTCAGTATTTGCATTCAAAACAAAATGATCATAATTATGGGCTATATGATTATTTTAGTGTGTATGTTTTAGGCTTATGATTGCCCTTTTGACTCAGTAGGAAAAAGCCATATAGCTATAAAGCACAGCAAATTGTGAGAAAGTCGGGTTTATTTCATAATAGCTAAGCCAAAACCAGCGGCGTAGCTACGGGGGGGCCTGGGGGGGGGCACGTGCCCCCCCCCCCCCCCACTAATTCTGTGTGCCCCCCCAGGTGCCCCCCACAAAAAATCGTGGGTATAGTGTTATCTGCAGGGTATGATAGCTATAAAGGAAATAAAAACAACTTAACAGCTTCTACTGTTCCAAAATGATATTTTTTACTTTCAGCAAATGTTCCTGAGTCCTTAAAACCCTATAGTGAAGAAATCTGTGCAAAATTTCAGTGTAAAAATGCAATTTTCTTACGCGCTTACGGTTGCGAACTTCAAAACAGCCCATCTGCCATTTTGTCTGGTTTGGCTATATAGTTAGTCTGGTCCCCAGATTGAATTTCTCCCGCTCATTAGTGTTGGATTAAAAAGAAATAATGAAGTAATAGTATAAATAAATGAATAAATTTATCGGAACAATTGCTTCCAAAATAAGGCTCAGATTGCACCAGAGAATATCTAGAACCCCGGCCGCAAGGCCTTCGCGCTTATCCATGATTTTCCAGGGAGCGTGGAAATAAAATGCACCAATTCAATAGCGATGGATGCGTTTCGGGACGATAGCTAGCTAATTTTGTCTTCCCCCTCCTTTTCAGCTCTTTTGGAGTCTTTCTGTTTCCCTTTTATTAATGTTTTTTCTGGGTTTTTTTTTTTTTTTTGCTTGAAGAAAAGGTTGCCCCACGCCAGCTGGATCCGCCCCCCCCCCTGCATTTCTCATATTTTGCAAATCTCCAGTTTTGAAAAAATTCCGGGTGCCCCCCCACAAAATTCCAAGGCCCCCCCCCCCCCCCCCCCCCAGTGCCCCCCTGCTGAAAAAATCCTAGCTACGCCGCTGGCCAAAACTGACCAACATTGTGACTGGTTCTTGATTTTCGGCATGCACGAAAAAATGCCATGGACGTCCGAAATAGACTACCAGGTCTACGCCGGATATCAGTGTCGGTGTACGGACGCACATGACACGCATCACGTATAGGCAGTGGCGCACCCAAGGCGGTGGGGGGCTCGGGGGCTTGAGCCTCCCCCCCCCCCCCCCCTCCCCCCGGCCGAGGGTCCCTGAAAAAAAATGGGGGGAGGAGGAGGAGGAGTTGGGAGTCACAAAATGTTTGTTGGACTTTTTTTCCCGGCCTACATGAAGTTGATTTGTGGGAGAAAAGTTTTTTTGGAGCTCCCCCCCCCCCCCCCCCCCGACAAAATCCTGGGTGTGCCGGTGCGCTCGCCATGTAGCTAGGCCTATCTCAATTCTCAAGCCCTTTATTTCAGTGGTAGGACACAAAATGACAGTATTGTAGCAAAATAAATCTCAAGCCTATAAGGCTGTAGCGTCACTGAGCGTAAAGCACGATAACGCTTTCCCACAGGAGAGTCGCGTTATGTCGCGGGGATGGCATCACATCCCTGAAGGCCTAAAATAAATACGCTAGGTATGTTGGGGTTTGAATGTTATCTCAAATTATCGAGGGGAAAAGATATTTCTCATTTTTCCATCAAGAAGTTTTGTTTTAGGTTAAAAGGCGCGCCGGCTGTTTTGCACCACGAGCCTTGAACAACAACATACTGTACTTGCCATCGGTCGGTAGCCATTCCCATGTTCCCACCACACAGCGGCAGCGTGCGACGTGCTCACAAGACACTTTGAATGTTGTCAAACGCGCGCGTCTGAAAGAAAACTGTGAGCACGCGTCTGCTAGGTCGAGCGCGCGCAAGTACCATTTTGAATTTTGCAAACTGAATTTCTGACGTAGTTAATGGCAATCTGTGATAAATTTGTAAAATTATTCGTTTCCATAAGAATTGGCAAAAGCAAACGGAATTTATGGCAACATTCGGCTTCAGTCACAGCTGAAAATCTCGTTTTGAGGATGCTGTAATTTGCGTCTTGTTCGACGCTGGATGTGATGATGTAATTTGCAAGTGAAACTGAGGATAGAAGAATGAAAGATGTTCCCATTGGTAGGTATACACATCATGAAGAAAAGGAAAACGTAGTAGGCCTAGGCCTACACTTACAGGCTACTTTGGCTCTTTATTTTAGGCAGTGTATATTTTGCCAGCACCGATAATCTTCCTACAAACGCTATTTTGCCGTTCCCATTGGCTAATTTGCAGTAGGCCTAACGTTAGGTTAGGCCTAGGCCAAAGAAGGTACCTCCTGCATGCAAAATAACCTTAGAGAAAGAAGGCCGGCATGGCCAACGAAAAGAATGCATGGCGGTGCCGGCAAAATATAGGCCTACAATTCCTTTATTTTACTTTAGTCTTTTTATGTATAGGGCCTACTTTGCTAGTAGTGGCCCCCTAGTAGGGACTACAGTAGTAACCGGTAGGCTAGTCCGAGTAACTTGGACCCTACTATCGCCAGACCATGTCCAAATGTTAAAAAAGGCGATTTTTAGGGTCCAAGTTACTCGGACAACCGGTAGGCCTAGTAGTAGTAGTATAACTATAAGACCCCCATGATAAAATTGTTTTAAATTTAAATAGTTTCCAGACTAGTAATAGGCCTATCATACTTTGGTTTTTGTCAAAGAAATGCAGATTTTTCATGGGCGGCAAAAATATCAAGGAAGATACCTACAGTCATCTGTGAAATTCCCAGTCCCATACGGTGCCCACATTTTTGAGAAAACAGTGAAAAACAGCCACATCGTTTTAAAAATCTTTTTCACAATTATTTTTTATCTTTAAAAGATCAAAATTGTTTTTTGGTCATTGGGTTAATGGGTTTGCTCTTTTCTGGACGATTACAGCATGTCCGGTCGGTATGTTTCTACCATAATGTTCAAGATCTGTTTTGGTCCTACCGTTTGTATTTGTTTGTTTGTTTGTTTTCTTGTTTGTCTGTTATTTGTTCTGTGTCTGTCCGTTCAAGGCATCTCGCCACAAGCGTAGATTACTAGAAGATGCCTCCGTATCAACATTTTTTTCGCATCCTATGAAACGCAATTTACATAGGCATGCAATATGTGCTTTCTCTCTTCATTTGTTATGGAAATAAATGTGAATTGAACTGGAATTGAACTGAAAGCTAATACATGTATGTTTGTTTTAATTCCGTCAGGTGCAGCTACGGGTTTTTGTGCAGATTGTCGTCACTCTATGCACAGTGTCACTTGTTTTTGGTAAGTCTGCGTGGACTAGCTCACTAGTCGTGTAACAAATCGATGGGGTATGGGCCTATACGTACGGGGCACGTACCCCTAGCCTCCGGATGCCCATCCCACATTTAAAATCTTAATCTTTATATAACTGCCATATTTAGTGGTTTTCTCCCATGCTTCCCATCATGTGCCCTCTTCTTATGAAGGTAACCTAATATCGGTTATTCAATGTCATGGAATCAGTTACGGCCTATTTTTGTGCTTACGAACACTGCTATGCGTGAAGACGTTTGGTTAGCGCCTTGAAGAATTGCTAGCGACGGTAACCGAGATTTTTT